>JAOXYA010000020.1:19900310-19910762 GCA_028565675.1 Sorex palustris
CTATTCGCAGATGATATGATACTATACTTAGAGAACCCAATAACCTCCACCAAAAAACTCCTAGAAACAATAGACTTCTATAGTAAAGTTGCAGGCTATAAAATCAATACCCAAAAGTCCATGGCTTTCCTGTATGCAAATAATGAGAGAGAAGAAAGACATGAAAAAGCAAATCTGTTCACAATTATACCTCAGAAAATCAACTACCTTGGAATCAGCTTAACCAAGGAGGTTAAGGACCCATACAAAGAAAACTACAAAACACTACTACGTGAAATAAAAAAGGACACGAGGAAATGGAAAGATATTGCCTGCTCACGGATTGGTAAAATTAACATTGTCAAAATCGCAGTAATTCCAAAAGCACTGTACAAATTCAAAGTGATTTCTATAAGAATATGCATGATGTTATTCAAATAAATGGATCAAACACTTCATATGGAACAACAAAAGTCCACGAATAGCTAAAAGTATTCTTGGAAAAAAGAATATGGGAGACATCACATTTCCTAACCTCAACCTCTACTACCAAGCAGTAATAACCAAAACAGCATGGAACTGGAACAAAGGCAGAGCCGTAGACCAATGGAACAGGGTTCCTTGATTTTTTTTTTCAAACCTTCTCCCATCAGTCGCTATATGTTCACGATCACTGCCTTCCTCCCTGACACATCTCAGAAGCTCTTATTATTTTGTCTCTTTTTTCTTTCATCTTGTCTCTTGGGGCTAATTTAGAGAGTTTGAAGTAATGTGGGATAATGTTTTTGGCTCTCTGATTCCCTCTAAATCCCTGGTGTCAAAAGATGGTAAATTTCTGACCAGACTCCCATCAATGATTGAACACAGAAAGGGAAAGAACCTCTAATTCCTGGGGATTGGACTCTAATGTTGAATATTAACTACTGTAACTGTATGAAACTCAGTTCTCTTCAGGCCAACTTTGTCAAACTTCCTTCGAATATAATCAGCCTATTGTTTTGAAAGCTGCCCCCAGCATGTGCCACCCTGACCCCATGTCCCATTTTATCCCAGTCATAACCTAATGCCTGTTTCTCCCCCAGCAATGACAGTACTAATGAATACATGGACATGAAACCCGGAGTTTCTTATGTTGTCCCAACTAAGACTGACAAAAGGAGATCTGCACGAATAGGTTGGTACCTATCAAGCAATAAAAACAAGCATGAATAATGGGGTTTGTTCATGCCACTGTGAAATATGTAACATTATCTGTGGTTGTGGCTGTAGCACTGTCCTCCCGTTGTTCATCAGTTTGCTCGAGCGGACCCAGTAACATCTCCATTGTGAGACTTATTTTTACTGCGTTTGGCATATCGAATACATCACAAGTAGCTTGCCAGGCTTTGCCGTGCATGTGAGATACTCTCTGTAGCTTGCCGGGCTCTCAAGAGGGCCAGAGAAATCGAACCCGGCTCAGCCAAGCTGGTTGCATGCAAGGCAAATGCCAAGTTTACTTATTTAGTAAACTCATGGGCATTGAAGCAAGGACAAGTATTACTGAATCCACCATCCTCCTACAGATAGGAAAAGATTGGCATATCCCTTAAAAGTTTGGCACATCAAAATATATCAAGGATGTATTTTTCACACACAAAATAAAAGATTTGGGATATCCTTCTCCCCCGAATATGATCGCAGCAGCAATTAACTCTGTGATGTCACACAGAAGGATCACCTTTTGGGAGGTTGTCTGCCAGATTCCCATCCGGTTATTCCGTATCAGTCCTAGGTGTGGTCTTTGTTCCCCTCTTTCACCATGACGTTTTTGATTGCTAAGAAAATTCCCTCCTCCCCCACCAGGCTCCTACATCGAGAGAGAGGTGGGACCTGCAGTCTTGGAAGACGATGAGCTGGCCCTGGACCTGGAAGACTTGCTAAGCTTTTCTTACCAAGTGGCAAAGGGCATGGCGTTCCTCGCCTCAAAGAATGTGAGTGGGAGCGATCCTCAGGGGAGGTCTTTACAATGGGCGCCAAATGGAGCCTTGTAGAGCCACAGTTTGAATGCAGCATGTCATTTTGAAGTGGGGGTAACCAAAAGCAGAGGCAATTTTGTTTCTTCAGTTTCCCACGGCTGTCTCTTGAAATTCTGGTCGTCTGTATAAGTTTCTTTAAAGTGCAAGCCTGTCAAAATGAGCGCTCTGTGAATTTTTTCTTTTTTCCCCCTTATACGTAATGAGTGCATTTAAAATATTTAGATTCGGGGATCTAGGAGCTGCTCTTAGAGAAGAGATCATTATTTTATCGTTAAAACAGTGGGGTGGGCACCTCATGGAGTTGCTGTGCCTTGGGAAGCTTATACTTGAGTTTGATTGAAGTTAGAGCCCAAATATTGTAGGAAGATTTATGAAGTGAGAGACTTGGGAACAGAGTAAGCATTTGGGGAAAGGATGGGGAAGGGGAAGGAATGATGGAACCTAACCAAGGAACTTGGTTTTTTACAAGAGTGAGAGGAATTCCCTGCAAAGTGGGTTAGAGCTCCTACCCTGAAGTGTCATTGGTGACATTTCCAAGTAATTAACAAACTATATGAGATCTCGTGGCTGGGAAAAAAATTTAAAAAAAAAGGATCCTCTTCACTGTGTCCTTGGCAGATGTCAAATGGAAGTTGCAAAGACATTTGAGAAACTATAAAAGGACATTCGAAGACAAGCATGCGAAATGAGTTTAAAAAATATGATACGACTATTTATAATGTATTTTGCTATGAATGAAAGCAGTCCTACAAAGAAAGAAAGCGTTTATTCAAGTTGGTTTGGAAAATGATTATAGTAATTACAGTCCTAACGATATGAAACACAGAATTTGAGCATCATTCAAGGCGTAATTTAAATATTTATTTTTGGTGCACCGAATAGTTTAAATGTGAAGCAGAAGTATTGGATTTTTATAACATAAGGAGCACCCTAGTATTAAACACAGTGTTCACTCTTTAAAAAGTTTAAAATAAATTTAAATGGTTTTCTTTTCTTCTCCATTTTTCTAATAGTGTATTCACAGAGACTTGGCAGCCAGAAATATCCTTCTTACTCACGGTCGAATCACGAAGATTTGTGATTTTGGTCTAGCTAGAGACATCAAGAATGATTCTAATTATGTGGTCAAAGGAAACGTGAGTATCCCTTCTCTGCTTGACAAGCCAGTGAAAGGTTTTAGTTTCCAGTTTTTACAGGGATTGTTTTTTCTGATTTTCCTAATGCAAATCCTACCTTTGTGATATTATGCATTGGAACAGTCAAATTAAGTGCACTTCAGCAGAATTTGCATGGTATGCTGAACATTACTACAACTAACATTCCGATAATAGAATTTCTAATTCTAATTGTGTAATTATGGGGCATACGAAGGAAACAGAAATAGCCTTAATTTTCATTATAGCCTGAGAATAGCAATGAACTCGATTTTGTTCAAGTGAAACAATGCGGACCTGAAGGTCACTGCAGGGGGATTTTCTTTGAAGAGTGACATGCCATGTGAAAAAGATGAAAATCCCAGATAATACGCAGAATTAGGTCTTTAGAATATTGGAGCATATAATCAATAGTGGGCTTATTAAATAATTAAGCTTATTATTAAGCTTATTAAATAGGTTCATGAGCAATAACTGGTTTATAGAACTTCGTAGTTTTATTTCAGAATGCTTTATTTACATTGCCAGTTTTCATGATGTCATTAGAACAAATCCTTGGCATTGGGATGCAATATTTTTGTATTTTGAATGTTAGGGAAAGTTAAAAGCACACTGTGGCGTTTTTCCCTGCCCTGAGATGACAGAGGTTAATAGAGGTGAAAACAGGCCCATGTTTTCCCAGCTCTGTTCCATTGATGAGGGGAGCCACATAGTCCTGTGTAGATATTCTTATCTGTCTATTTTCCCAGGTCTGTTTTTGCAGTTCAGATGTATTTCTGGAGGTAACTGTTTGTGTCCCTCATGATAATGTCATATTTTCTCTTTTATCACCATGGTTGTTGGGGTAGACTGTACTTAGCTTGGTTTTTCAGAATTGTTCATGGATTTTCCTCTCAATCAAAATGTACACTTGGGGGGGAGGGCAGAAGAGGGAGAGCACTCTCATTAGTGCTCAGGGCTTATTCCTGGCTCTTTGCTCAGGCATCACTCCTGGTGGGGCTTGGGCAACCATGTATGTGGTGCTGGGGATCAAGCCCTGTTTGGCAGCATGCAAGGCAAGCACTCCACCTGCTATACTACCACCCCAGTGCCCCCAAACATGACGTTTTAATAAAACTCTCTCGAGGCTAAGATTTCACCACCAGGGGTGTTAATAAAACCAAGTCTCCTCCTTTTTGGAGAGTATTCCAAGTTTAAAGGAAAAATGAAAGGTGATTCTTTACCCTGGGCTCTGAATAATAACAAAGGACCATCTTGGCTTCCAGACCCAGATGAACTTTGTTCAAATTGGCTCCATCACTTGGTACCTATGATATCTTTCACAAGACTTCCCAGTACTTTTGAATCTCCCTTCTCTTGGAAATAATACTGTCACCTATCTTAAATAAGCTACAGTGTGATGACTCATGAGTTAATAGTGAGTAGAACCATGCCAGGTGAACTAACTGCAGCTAGTACTCTGATTAGCAAGCATTATTCTGACCTTTAGAGATGTCCTATTTGAAACAGATAATCATGGTTGTGGTCCTGTTGTAGCTACGGAATCACTGAACATTAGTTGGTGGCTTTTGTTGGAATTGGCTGGATGCATTAGGCTCACCAAGGTTGCAGATGGTAAACTTCTGCTGAAGTCTTTTGAAATAACTGGTTACAGGTGATGCTTTCACGAGACTTATGGAGAGTGTATGGGCACATTTAAAATAGGAGAGGGTGGGGGCTGAGAGAGTGCTCTATGGACCGAGCTCATACTTTTCATACAGGACACTCAGATTTGATTCCCAGCATTGCCTGCTCTCTGGCTCTGCTGAGTGTGCCTCCCCTCCCCCCAGACCAGAGCAAGTAGGCAACTCTCAGAGCATAGTTGCCCTCAGATTTAGATCATAGTCATCTGATACCTCCTCATGTTCCCACTGGGTTCCTCATCATATGTATCTTACAGTCTGGCGAAGCCTGTGATTTCTTTGCCAGAACCGTTTTACAAATGCATAAAATAAAAATACATAGGTTTTTTCCAAGAGAAGCAGTTAGATTGAAATACACGTATCAAAATATTAAAATGTAAATTGGTGATATATTTATGCACACACTTCTTCACCGCACACCAGAAAACTTCACATTCTCGCTATTTATATATGTTCCAAGTCTTTGTCCAAAAGCCACTATCATTTCAAAGTGTTGATAAATTTGAATGCTAATCAAATGAAACTAGCTGTCTGATTCTGGCTGGCGACCAGATCAAGTGATCTCTCCAACCACTCTTGCTTTCTGACCGTCATTCATAAGGTTAAAGAAATGCTGAACTTCATTTAGAAGTTAGTGAACAAGAAAATGTGATTTCCTCCTCTCCCCCCATTCCCTCAGGTTCCTCAGCACCTTGATCTGAAGATAGGAAAGATACCTGAGGAAGAGCTCCTATAGGAGCTTGAGTGCAAAATTGAGGCAGGAATGTTGGAAGGCTTTTTTTTCTCCCACCAAGCCCCCCAACTAAAATAACTTTTAACACTGAAAAAAAATGGTCCTCCCAGTTTTCAGTCCTAACTGGATTAAAAGAAGGAATGATTTTGCTTTTTTTATGGTAGATTAAGAAGCAAAAATTCAGAATGTCCTTAAGAGGAATAGTCACGGAAAGTTTGCCTTGATTTGAGCGGAAAGTGTTCAGGATGTGAAGTTTGGAGCTGTTGAATTTAAACCCCAAATCTGCCACTTACCACCTTGAAGTAGTCAGAGCCATCAGAAGCTCCCTGAGACGTTTTTGGGTACTTATTATGCTAGGTAATTTTTCAGGTCTTTGCGAGTCAGACAGTTTGTGCTAAGCACTTTTGCCCACATTCTCTCATTGAACCCATGAAACAACTCAGTGGCTTTGGAAGTATTTTTGTTTTCCAGAAGATGCCAAAGCATTACTGATGGCCATTTGAATCATCTTTCCGAATACATTAGTAAGGGATAGCTGAGTTGCTATCCTTATGAAGAAAACCTAAACTAATGTGAAAGAAGAATGGGAGTTAGCAGGCCAGGCTAGTCCAGAGAAAGCACCTGAGGTACTCAGCGACCAGTCCTGGGGTGGATAGCCCTCTTTTTTATGATCGCCACTGAAGAGCTAACCAACGCATCTAGAAGGCAGGATGGGCAGGGAAATGAGGAAGAAGACAAAAGTCAGAGGGCAGAGCTGCATTTTTTATTTTTTCCTAAAGTTGCCGCATAGCACATAAAGCAAAATATGATAGCAAAATAAAGTCCCCATGTCTCCACCTCATTACACAGGCGCTGGGCAGTAGATTCTCACTGTGGGCAACTATGTGTCTAATATAGTGGGAAGGAGAAAACAGACTCTGTGACAAATCTCTGCCACTCGAGACCAGTGGTGCAGCTGACAATCAGAACTCACATCTGTCTGTGACGTCTGTGCTTGCTCTTAACCACCTTAACCATGACTGATCCCATGTCCCTATCTTTAAGATGGCGCTTAGTACACTTGCAAAACCAGGTAGGTCAGGGGTCTCTGGGGTCAGAGGGAAAAGGTCTTTGTGAGATAGTGGGCAAATTCTCACCCCCTCTCTACTAGGAGCAACAGGTATAGGAAATATGTTTTTGTTGTTGTTGTTTTGTTTTTTGGGTTACACCCAGTGATGCACAGGGGTTACTCCTGGCAGTGCTTGGGGGACCATATGGGATGCTGGGAATTGAACCCAGTCAGCCACGTGCAAGGCAAACACCCTACCTGCTGTACTATCACTCCAGCCCCTAGAGAATATTTTCTATTTGGTGCTGTGGTGTAATATTTGGTTTTTTATTTGTTTTTTTTTTTTGTCTTTGAGCTTTCTCATTATTGAGCCGTATCTGTTTTGTGTGCTTCCATTGCAGGCTCGGCTGCCTGTGAAGTGGATGGCACCCGAAAGCATTTTCAACTGTGTGTACACGTTTGAAAGTGATGTCTGGTCCTATGGGATTTTTCTGTGGGAGCTGTTCTCTTTAGGTAAGATGATCCCTGCCACAGGCACCTTGATGCTACTCAAAGCAGAGGCTTAAGGTTAATCAGTGTCCTGCTCGCTGAGGATGAATGTTGATTTGCAAACTTTTTTGTGCTTCAGGGAGCAGCCCCTACCCAGGAATGCCTGTGGATTCTAAGTTCTACAAGATGATCAAGGAAGGTTTCCGAATGCTGAGCCCTGAGCATGCACCTGCTGAAATGTAAGGGTCCTAATCACTTTCCTTCCCAGGATGTTTCCCCTTTTTCTTATTTTTTTTTTTAAAGACAGAAACCCAGATGTTGAGGGTTTCTGAAATGTCATTTGGTTCCTTTTTTTTTTATGACAAATGCCCACTCTCTTGTCCCCCGTTCAGATATTACTTCTGTCTCCTATTTTCATGGTCTATTTTTATGGTCTCTCCCAAAACAAAACTCTTTGGGCAGCATTTCCTACAATCAGAGTTTGATTATATGCACACATCATTAGAGAGGTCCAGTTACAGAGTCCTGGGAGGAGTCCTGAGCTGGTGGCCATTGAGGAGCAGTGTTCTGAGTCATGCCCATGCATGCACCTCTTCTTGTAGGTACGATATAATGAAGACTTGCTGGGATGCCGACCCCCTCAAGAGGCCCACCTTCAAGCAGATCGTTCAGCTCATTGAGAAGCAGATTTCAGACAGCACCAACCATGTGAGTGTAGCCTACTTTCTCTTGCTTCGGGGTGGCTCTTTTCTCTAAAGCTCTGGACTTGGTTTGGGGTGATGGTGGAGGGGAAGGGGCCCTAAGCAATTGATGCTTAAAGGATCATGTGATACGTGCAGTGCTAGGGATTGAATCCAGGACTCCTGCATGCAGAACATCGTTTCCAGTCTGTTGAGCCATCTCCCTGTCCCATCTACAGCACTGAGAGTCAGGACTCACCAACTGGCTCTCTTCTCCGAGGCTTTGGGTCGAAGTGGAGCAGTGGTAGGGCCCACCTCACCCTCTCCATCTTAAACCAAAGCAGGTGTGGCATGAGGTTGTGGCACTCAGAAGCCTGGAATCAGACCTTTCCATAAGGATTTGCTTGATTTCCTCCCCAGTCCCAAATGCTAGTCATGGGATCACTGGGTCATCTCTCCCGTGTCAGATCACTTAGCCTTTGGAGGGTGGGCTGATGTGCTCGAGAATAAACTCCTATATAGAAGAGGCGGCTTGTATCCAAAGTAATGTTGGCCTCCAGCTCTGAGCATAGCCAGAAATGATGGTGCATCAGCTCACAAGTCAGAGAAAAAGGAGTTGTTTCAAGGGGAGAGATCCCCTGATTTGGCGAGTAGAGCGGAACATTCCAAATTCAAATCCATTCTTTTCACTCCTGCCTTTAAGGAATTAGTGATCCTTACTCTGACTTGGATTTTAGCCTTTAATTGCTTTTCTTTTGAATTGTGTGCTGGGAGTGCTCTTTTCTAAGTTCATATACTGCTGACAGGGGTCAGGTGACACTCTGTGGGCCTCAGGGGCTAGGCCTGACTTAGGAGTGACCTTTGGAGGTGCTCCAGGGGCCATATGTAGTTCTGGGGATTAAGCTGAGGTCAGCAAGATGCAAAGGCTTGTCACCATTTTTTAATATAGCTACAATCAAAATGGAGATATGATTTTACATCTTAAAAAAAATCTCACTTAGTCACAAATGTATACATTAAGCAGCATTTCCTAACTAAGTGCTTGATTCTCGGCAGAAGACTGACAGGATCATTGATTCTTGAGCAAAGGACACTAATCCAATTTGTAGTTGGCTGTAGAGAAACTGATAAACCTTCAGAGGTTTCCAAACTAAATGGGACTTTTTACACTCTTCTTTTTAGAAGAAAAAAGAAATCAGTATCCTCACCCCTTCTGGAACCTGCCTTCTTTCAAAAAAACAAACAGAAAATACCCCTTCACTGTATCGTCAAAGGTTACAGCTCTCCACTTAGATCTGCCCTAGGACACCCACCCTGCAGGGGCAGGGAGGCACTACCTCCTGGAACTAGGCTTTCAACTCTCTTCCCTCACAGTTTGCTCCCAGATACGTGCCATAAGGAAAGCACTTTACGGGGTACGGCGTCACTTTCTTTGCCTTCAGATCCTGGGCAAAATGAGGGATCAAGCAAAAGTTGTCTGTTCTTGGGCCAATGATTGGGGTTAGGGCACTGAAGCCCTTTGAAACCTTCTCCTCAGAAGAGACTGTGCCAAGTTGCATGAGCTTCCTCCACTACCACACACTATCCCTGGGTCACCATGTCGCTTGCGGGCACCGACGCATTGATTGTGAACTTGTTTTCCTCAGATTTACTCCAACCTGTCGAGCAGCACCCCCAACCCCGAGAGGGCGGTGGTGGACCATTCGGTGCGGATCAATTCAGTGGGAAGCAGCGCCTCTTCTACCCAGCCTCTGCTTGTGCACGAAGACGTGTGAAAGGAGCGAGCACTTGGGGGCCAGGGGGCATCTCTGCACACCAGGAAGTGCCCCGCCCCCCCTTCTTTTGCATTCTGTAATGATTGTTATGTTTTCCTTCAACTTGCATCCTGCTCCCAGGTAGTGGACACCCATGGTCCTCAGTCTTGGACAAGCACCTTTGAGTGACCTTTTGTATTTCCACTTCTTTTGTGTTTTGTCATCCGCCGCCCTCTTGTTGCAAGAGCCGAACTGCCTACATTCCCACTCGCCAAGTAGCCCTGCTGAAGGGACAAGTGGATGACTTGGAGAAGGGGAAGGGGCAGGGGCGGATAGGAACCCAAGTCCTTGCCAAGTCTTCTCCAATTTCTGTTTGGAAAAGAATGGTTGCCGGTTCATTTGACTCACTGACAGGAGTGGCCTTCCGCCTTCATAGCCATTCCTAGAATTAGGATGATGCTGAGAGATGAGATGCTGAAATGTAAGCCCTTGATGAGGGGGTAGGGGACATTGTTAGAACCACAGGCAGAAGTCTGGTACTCTTTGGGCTTAAGAAATCTAGTACTTCATGGTGGGAAGGAGAGATAGGCCATGGGGAAATGCTCCTTGAGCATGAGTTGAGTCTTGCTGCTATGCCTGGGCCTTTGTACTACTGACCTGGTTTCTAAATAGAGTTCGCGGTTTCAGAGCCGCCTTGGAGAGATGATCTCCCTGGTCGGCCTTTGTATATACTCATCTCTTATGTTACATGTGTTCTTACATTGAGAGGGGCTGGGAGAAACCCTCAAGGTGTAGTTTCTGGCTACTGCTGTGGCATAAGTCGGCTATACATTAGAAGAAATTCGGAGTGGGCCAAGTTGGAAGGAAACCGGTCATGCTTTTTACACAAGCCCCCCCCCCCCCCCCCCCCCCCCCCCC
>JAOXYA010000020.1:19978496-19989870 GCA_028565675.1 Sorex palustris
CCTCCCATTGTTCATCGATTTGCTCGAGTGGGCCCAGTAACGTCTCCATTGGAGACTTTGTTGTTACTGTGTTTGGCGTATCAAATAAGTCACGGGTAGCTTTCCAGGCTCTGCTGTGCGGGCGAGATACTCTCAGTAGCTTGCCAGGCTCTCTGAGAGGGGCGGAGGAACTGAACTCGGGTCAACCATGTTGGCTGTGTGCAAGGCAAACACCCTACCGCTGTGCTATCTCTCCAGCCCTTTAAGCTGTCAAATGTTTAAATTTATATACCAAAAGAGGGAATTGCAGAACAATATTATATCAAGGAATCTGAGATTTTCCTACCTTCCTACCTTCCACCAGGGCTGTGGAATTAACCAGGCCTGAGGAGTTCAGTTCCATACACTGCTCTCAGGAAGACCTTGAGTGAATCGAGTGAATCGAGTCTCAGTTTCTTCACCTAGAAAATGGACCAGTGGCATTAACTGGACAATATCAAGATAAGAACCAAAGGGCATGCCATGTTATATAAAGTAACAAATTACATGCATCTTTCTTTTACGATGTGTTTAGACACTTTGATAACTAGTAAAACAAATTAGTTCAAAAGCACTATTGAACATTTATAGTTTGAAGTCATTATATCAAGAGTGATTTGAAATAAACTGAAAACATTAAAAAATATATTTCTGGGGCTCAAGAGCTATAGTATAACATGTAAGGCACTTGTTTTGCACACAGTTATCCTGGGTTCAATTCTTGCCACCACAGGTCCCCCAAATCTGCCAGGAGTGATCCATGAGTGCAGTCAGGAGTAAGCCCTGAGCACTGCTGCATATGGCCGAACCCTCATCTCAGATGAGTAATATATCTGTAAACACATAGTAGGTACTATTGCCCTACCATTTCATTGGTCTGCAGAAAATTGTGAATCAGTTTTGTGCAACGTTCATCACAGTTCCAAGAAATCAATAAAAGACTAGCTGAGAGCATTGCATTTCCCTCACCATAATCTGGAAACTTCTCCTTAAATGAGTGAAAACAAAATTGTCCTTTATCCGTGATACACCCTGATGAAGCAGATAAGGCAAAATGATTTTTTTAAAAAAAATTAGCTGTATTTCCAGACTCATGTGAAAAATAAAGTTGCCTTTGCAGGAATTTCAACTTAGTAATAGAGTAAGCTATAATGGTTTAACCGAAAAGAGTTTGATTTCCATAGGAATCACAAATTCTAACACATGGCAACTTAATTGGATGCCTCAGTAATTGATGCTTGTTTGTGTTGTAGCACAGACCTGGGACCACTGGGTACTGAATGTGTATGTGGGGGCAGAAAGGAAGAAGCTGGGAGAGTTTTGGGAATGATGGGGGGGGGATTGTACGAAAGAGAGAGCAACAGAGACAGAGAATAGAGTCAGGAGTCATAAGTAAGGATTCACAGGAGGGATTTCCTCATAGCTTCTGGAAGTCTTTGGAAACCTTATTTTCCTAGAAAGAGGGAGCTCTTCTCACTTCCTCTGTTCACTTCAGAAATCCTTTCATGAGTATCTTTAGGCCACTGTTTAGAACTTTCTCTTTGAACATTTGACTTAATAATGGCTGCCTAAATGCCCAGATCACAGCCTTGTTAGGTTCTGGGAGCACATCTGGTGTCTCTCATTCCTGAGGAAATGACAGAACGTGTCATGGTGCTGTTCCAGACGTCCTCACGCTGCACTACACATACTCTAGGATGAACTGACGTGAAGGCTGGAAGCTGAGTATTTGTCCAATTGTAGAAATTATTGAGATAGTTCCTTTACAGCTTTGGTTTTAACCCCACACATTTGACCAATGATACTCAGTGAACTTGAGTGTCAAGTAATATGCTTTTCACATGTGCTGAATAATTTTGTGTTCACTTCTCCTTGCCGCTGTTAACAACCACTGGCACTCCGCTGTAGGTGTCTGAAGATTTTTCAGTCTGAACAGGAAGTCCACATATTCCAGGAATTTGGGAGCCCCGCCCCAGCAGGGGTGTCTAAACTGTTCTGCTTTCTGAATGTGGAGGAACTTGAAATATATTACACCCCCACATAAATCCAGTGCTCCTTTGAGCAGTGGATAGGAAGTTCTCCTTTCTTTCTTCTAGCTTCCTAGAACTTTGAGGGATGAAAACTCACCTCTACCCAATCCATGGCACCCTTCCCCTTGGCCTGATCCAGAGCAGACATGATTCTTGAAGAGCACATACCTTTGAAAGAAATCACCCTATTTGATCATTGTATAATTGAAACCCAAGCACAAAAGTGTATAAGTATGCAACTGTACCTCATGATGTCTCACTATTAAAAATTTTTAATAAAAAAAAAGAAAGAAAGCATCTTCCATTCCAACCTACAGCCAGTGAACCTGGGGTGGGAGAAATTCCCAGCCTTGCCTGGAAATATCTCAGTCTGATGGTCCATCCTGGAAAAAGGTCCAGATAACATAGCAGGTTTCGCAGACTGCCTCCAGGCACTCATCTCTACTTGTCCCCTGACAGGCCATTGCCCCTTGTCGCCCTGCAGGCCCTGCCCTTGAGGCTCCAGATGCCATCCTTCCAGAAGCCTCTTCCTGTTCCAGCTGGAGCCAGGAGGAACCATGCCAGGGTAGTGCATGCCAGAAGCCGAACAGACTTTGGCCAGTAGTGCTCTCTGGTTGGAGGCTATTTCTTGCTTTTAATTGGGCAGCCTCCCCACAACTCTCCAACAAGAGGATGCTGCCTCACAAGCTGACGGCTCTCAAAGAGGGGAACACATGTCAGCACCCAGCACATGGCCGGCTCTCATTCCTGGAAGCCACGCCCACGCTGGATGGGAAGTCTCAGCCAAGCTGGTTTCTTTGAAGAAAACAGCTCCACAACTGAAAAGTGGCTCCTCCCAGCCGGCCACCACACCGGCTGCGGGGCCTGGGCCCTGCCTAGCTTTCTTCCTCTTTTCTCTCCGTTGAAGTGCTTCTTTGTCTCCCTGCCTGCTGTCGCTGCCACCGTGACGGTGACCCAGCTTTTGTTGGGGGTGACCTGTATTTGGCCTGGGGAGGGCCTCCCGCCGGGTCCCCAGGCCAAGGCTGCTGGAGGAAGATTGGCTGACCACAATCCACCTGGCATCCATCAACGACAAATAAACAAGCCGTGCTTATCACCGAGCCACCCGGGGGAGCCAAACTGTAAATGAGAAATATAACTGCCTCCTTGGCCCCACCGGCAGCCCGGGAGGGGGCCCTCACACCCTGGGTCTTGACTGCAAATGATACGGCTGAGGATGGCCCACTACGATCTTCGCCAGAGTGCAAACTTACATCAGTTTTGTCCTCTTTTCTTTTCTTTTCTTTTCTTTTATTTTATTTTTGGTAATTGGGGTACACTGGGCAGTGCTTAGGAACTGCTCCCAGCTCAGTGCTCAAAGGTAGCTCCCAGAGGTACTCAGGGGACTACTTGGTGCTGGGGATTACGTAGAGTCCCCTGCATGTTAACATGGACACAGACTCGTTGGGCTACCTCCCTGGCTTCTACTTTCCTCCTTTTAAAGTTAAAACACTCTAAGTCGCAGCTGTCAATTAGCAAATCAGAGGGAAAGGAACGTTGAGCTGAAGGTGACATAGGCATGGAGCAAGGGCCATGGGCTCTTTGCTGGCAGGTGTGGGCAGTGTCTTTGTACAACAATATTAGGAACTTGAACACTGTAGTAACCCTATCACCTAAACTATAGTAAACACTTGCAAGTAGATTTAAAAAAAAGTCAGAACACACACAGGTACACACACACACACACACACACACACAGACAGACACACACACACATACCCCACTGCCACCAAATAGAGATTGTACTCTTAACTTTCTTTTGTTCATTTTGATGCTCTTCAAACATTGTTATAAGGATTTAATAATTCCTATCATTTAAAAAAATATCATGAACATACACTGAAAAAAAAAAAGGAAAAGTTGGGACATTGAAAGTCCGCCTGCACGTGTGGCCAAGAGCCTGCGGGTTTGGTCCGTGGAGGAGTAGTCACTTTTGAAGTGTCAGAGCAGAGCCTCCAGGCGAGAGGCAGAGGTGAGCTGCAGCTCCAGCGAGCTCCTGAGACAAACTCATCTTCTACACCTCCACTCTGCCTCCTGCGCAGCTGCCGAACAGCCTCCCCCGCTGAGACACTGCTGCTCTTCCTGTAGGATTTCCAGCCCAGGAGAGAGTGCTTTCTCCTACCTGCCTCCACCGAACCTTTGCCAGCTTCGCCTAAGGGAACAACATGCAGGAAATTCAAAGTGAAGGTTGGGGGTCTTGTCAACTATTTCTGGATCTACCCTGTGGCTCTTCCGACTTTTTCCCCACGCAGTGTCATAGGCGAATGAGCTGGAGTAAGGTGATTTTTTTTTTTACCCCACACTGTGCATTCTTCCATCTATGAAACAGAAGGCAGGGTTTTCAGTCCATTTGACTAAAACTCCCCCATCACTACTCCCCCGCCCTCACCCCTCCTAGGAGCCTCGTCTCCAAGGTGCCTGTAGGGTTGACTGCACAGACTTGAATTCCCACTTGGGGAGATTGTTTCGATGAAGTTCTTATCCGAAGAGCAACCCCTTCTTGGGAAAATTAAACCAGTCACTGTGATCGTGCCTTGCAAGGCTCTCTGGATGATGCCACTATTTGAAACATTTGACACGTTCAAAATTTCATCTGATTCACTGGGCACTTGAATTGCGATTGGGGATAGAAAAGCCATCTCAGGACACCCTAATCCTTAGATATAACAAAGATTAATGGGACCCCCATCCAAAGCACGTTTTTGAAGGTGGGAGGAGGTGCTCCCAAGCCATGTTCAGCAGGTCTGAGGGCCCCTCCTGGCGAATAGGGTTCAGAGATCCAATGCTGGGGCTTGACAGTTGTAGGGCTGCTCAAACACTGGTACCAAGAATCATCTTGGCTGCCTGGCAGTGCTCAGAGACCTCCAGGGTTGCAGCTGGCAGTTCCTGGGAGAAACCATCTGATGTGGTAAATTAAACTGGGGTAAGCTGCATACAAGGCATGTGCCTTCACTCCATACTATCTCTGCATATAAGGCATGATACCTGGGGCTCCCAAATACTTTTGTTGTGTTTATTTTGTAGCCACGGCCAGAAATGTTCAGACTTACTCATGGCTGTGCCCTCAGGGTTCATTCCTGGTGGGGTTTGAGGGACTATATGTAGTGCTTGGGATGGAACCCAGATCCTCTGTGTGCAAGGCAAGTGCCATATCACTGTACTATAACTCGAACACCCCATGCAACCCCTACCCCAAACACACCTCCTCTCCCCCTCACCCCTGCCCCAAACATACTTATTTTTGCTTCTTGGGTCACACTCAGCAATGCACAGGGGTTACTCCTGGCTCTGCACTCAGGAATTACCCCTGGCGGTACTCAGGTGATCATATGGGATTCTGGGAATCGAACCCAGGTCGGCTGCATGCAAGGTAAATGCCCTACCTGCTGTGCTACTGCTCCAGCCCCCCCAAACATACTTTTAACTAAAGAGTTCTCTTCTCCCTTCCTTCACTCAGTTTTAGGAGTTATTTTAAAAAATCTGCCCTATTAGATTTGAGGAGACTAATTTTGAATTCTAAGAAAATAGATCCCTCTTTCTAGATAGCCTGCATCTAAGATGGTTCTGTCCATAGTTTTAGATCCAATGCATGGAATCAATAGAAATCACAAAGCCAAGAGTTACTAGGGAAAATGCAGATACACAGGCCTTTGGGCTTAGAGGAAGCATTCTTGAATGCTGAGGTCATCTTATATTCACCCGAGGCCCGAGGCCCTGCACATCGATAGATGAAACTGGAGGCTAATACGCAGGAATTGATTTCTATAAGGGTGAGTGTCAATATTTACAATCCCAAGAGGTGGTAACTGATTGCGGCAAAACCAAAGTCAGGATGGCAACTACCAAGGTCATGGCTAAGCACAAATCCTGCTTCTTTCCAATACAGATCAACACCAAGACTTCAACTGAGGAAATATTATTGAAAAGAAAAGCAAAATCTTCATTTAGAGTTCTGGAAATAACCAATTTCTATGATTTAAGCTTGTTTTCTCTCAAGCCTATGAGCAAGAACATCTCTCCTGGAAACTTGGTCACATTAAAATAAATACAGGGGAAAGGGAGGGGATCTTGTCAAATCAATTGCTAGGACTATTTTCTCCCAAGTTATGGTGCTTCTACCCATTGTAATTACTGGTTTTGGCATATCAAATACACAACGGATAGCTTGCCAGGCTCTGCCGTGTGGGTGGAATACTCTCGGTAGCTCGCCAGGCTCTCTGAGAGGGATAGAGGCTATTGGGGCGACCTCTAATCGCCCTTGTAGGTGTTCCCATGGTTCAAACCATATTTGAAACTGATCAAATATGGTGCGGCGATTCTGGAAAATGGCTATTAAGTGTCTTATAATGTGTCACGCTGCAGCTGCGTGGTCCGGAAAGCGTCCTGGAGCATGGCAGAGGCCGGGTAGTGGAGGTAGTGGAGGTAGTGAAGAGAAAGAATCCAGAGTTCCGACCTTCGTCGACAATCAAGAATCAGGGCTGCTGTCTTGTTTGCCAAGGTGTCGAAAATCAGATGGGCTGGACACGTAATGAGATTTGGAGATGACCACTGGACTAGAGCCGTTACCGACTGGATTCCATGGGATGTCAAAAGACCATGTGGCCGCCCACCTACCAGATGGTCAGTCTTCTTCGTCAAGAACCTGAATGATGGGTTTGAGGCTCTTCATGTTCCTAGAATGAACAGATGCCACTGGGCTACACTAGCACAGTCCAGGGACAAATGGAGATGTTACTGGCGCCCCCTCGAGCAAATCGATGATTAATGGGAAGTCAAGTGATCAAGTGATGGTACTTCGACAGGGAATGTGTTCCTTAAAAACTGCCATAGTGCTGGGAATATGATGTATCCCCTTTGTCTGCAAAGAAGAGATTAACCTGAAGTTTTGGGATTCCTGACTTTAAAATAAAGTCCGTGGGCTAGAGCAATAGCACAGCGGTAGGGCGTTGCCTTGCATGCAGCCAGCCTGGCCGAGCCGGGTACAATTCCTCCGCCCCTCTTGGTGAGCCCAGCAAGCTACCGAGAGTATCTTGCCTGCGTAGCAAAGCCTGGCAAGCTACCCATAACATGTTCAATATGCCCAAACACACTAACGACAAGTCTCACAATGGAGACGTTACTGGGCCCGCTCGAGCAAATTGATGAACAATGGGAGGACAGTCTTAGACAATGTTAGACCACATGAACAAAATTATCAGTCATGAATCCTCAACCTGACTGCACATTTGAATTCTATGTCTAGAAATTTGGCTCTGAGATAAGTTGATCTGTGACAAGATACACACAAGCATCTGTAAGCTCTTTAAAAATGCTTTTTTATTTTAAGGACCATGATCTACAGTGCTGTTACTGATAGGGCTTCCTGGGTTCAACGATCCAACACTACATCTTCCGTCAGAGTGTTTGCTTCCAGCCGCTTCCAATGTCCCTATCCTTCCCCCTAACTGCTTCTCTAGTACAGTTCTGTAGACCAGTTTTCAAATTCGGTTGCCTTTGGGAATTTGTTATTTCTTTACTATGCCTTTTTGTATCTGACATACCAAAGAAATTATTATATATCTGTCCTTTTCCTTCTAGTTAACTTCATTTAGCATGACACTCTCCAACTCCATCCACGTGATAACACATTGCATGATTTTTCCTTATATCTGAAATGATAGTCCATTATGTTTATATATGATAGTTTTTTAACCTGTCATCTGTTTATGGTTGCTTGGATTGTTCCAGATTTGGGCTATTATGACTAGTGCTGCAATGAACATAGGAGTGCAGACATCTTTTCTGAATAAAAATTTTGTGGTGGATACCAAGAAGTAAAATTGCTGTGTTAGAGAAAGACTAAATTCTTAGTTTGTTGAGAAGTGTCCATACTATTTGCCAAAAAATATTGAGCCAGTTCCCATTCCCACCAGCATATATGAATCCCCTTCCCCCACATCCATGCTAACACAGGTTGGTTTTGTTCTTTGTGATGTGTGCCAGTCTCATTGGTGTGAGGTGATATCTTGACTTAAGTTGAATTTCCCTAAAATTTAACTTAAGTTAAAAAGCTAAATATATATTTCATATATCATGCATCATCAGTATGTTTTCTTTGAAGAAGTTTATGTTCATACCTTCTCCCCATTTTTTTTTTTGCTTTTTTGAGGGGTCACACCCAGCGATGCACAGGGGTTACTCCTGGCTCATGCACTCAGGAGTTACTCTTGGCGGTGCTCAGGGGGACCATGTGGGATGCTGGGAATCGAACCCGGGTTGGCCGTGTGCAAGGCAAATGCCCTACCACTGTGCTATAGCTCCAGCCTCTCTTCTCACCATTTTTAAATTTTGTTAAACATCCCAGTGATTCCACACTACAATCAGCACTGACAACAACAAATCTGCAAGTTATCTCCCTTACTCTTGCCCCTCCTGTATATGTACCTTACATCCTGATTCTTTATTCTTTTTGGATTTAAAATAATTCTATATAGAGAGAATATGAATTTCAAGAAGAATGTGGGAAGCTCCAGAGAGAAGAGAGAGAAGAAATATCAAAATAAAGTTATGCCATAAAGTAGGCTCTAAGCAACACTACTATGAAGTCTGAAAAGTAAAGGAGTGATTATGCACCAATGGTTGGGATGAAGATAATAGCATAGAGTCATGCTCTACATCCTAATCTTATGTTTTTACTATTTCTTCTCTAAGGAACTCCCATTTATATCTATACACCAACTTGCCTATTCTTTCAAGCCACAAACTATTTCTCCTCTTCTTGCATAAGAAATTTTCTCTAACGAGGTCCTAACTCGTAAGATTGGAGGCTTTCTGGGCTAGAGCTTCAGCAGGTAGGGCACTTGCCTTATACATGGCAGACCTGGGGTCAATCCTCGGCATCTTATATGGTCCCAAGAGCCTTCCAGGAGAGATCCCTGAGTGCAGAGCCACTAATAAGCCCTGAGCATAGCTGGAGGTGACCCCCAAAACAAAAGATAACAAAATCAGAGGGTTTTTTCTTTCTTATGTACATCCAGCAAACCACTGTCCATATCAGGGTAATTACAAATTACAGATCTGTTTCTCCTCATCTGTGGTAAGCTCTCAGAGGCCAAAAACCCAAGTATTTTGCCTTGGGTGTCTAAAGCAAGTTACTCTGCTTACTAGCTACCCTGTTTAAAGTATTTTGTAAAAATGGACAAAATTTTAAACTACTTTTGAGAAGCTTTGGGAAGAAGTCCTTTTAGAAATTAAGAAAGACCTGAGTAATTTCTGTATTTGGTGAAGCATTAGAATTTCTTTAAAATGAAAACAAATATAATTAATATGGAACTTAATATGCACATAAAAGATATGTTAAATATTCCAATCAGCACTTCCCTTTCCACATTGTCCTCTCTGGGTTCAGTTGGGATAAGTTAGATCATTTCAAGCCTGAGTATTCTATTTGTCTCCTTGTCACACAGAATAAAGCTCTGTCCCTGACAGGGAAGAATGGCAGATCTGTATACAGGCCAGAGATGGATGAATATCAAGACAAACAGTGGTAAAACTGAGCTAGACTGTTTATATTGACAGGAGTGAGGCGGGGGACTAGGTGTCTCCAATTTCAAGCATTTTCCCTGATTCCAGTCACTTTTCTACTTAATATTTTACCTTCTTTACATTCATTACATAATTAAATTATTAAATGCAAATTTTTGCAAATGATTCAATACTGACATGTATTTAATACACAGAGGTAAAACAGATCACCGTAATCAAGAGTCTCATCCTCAGGCCTTGTAAGAGGCATGTTTGTGAGTTAAAGAGCAACCTGGGCTTTCTTTTAAGAAAAATTATGTCGTCTACACACCTGATAACAAGGCAGACAATTTCACATCAAAAAAATGATAGACTTTGAGTAGAAAACTAATTTAGGATCAGTATTCATATTCAAAATTTCAGGGGTACCTTAGCTTTTGATGATTTTTTTCTAGGTAAGCACAGGAGTTCAGGGTGATAAATATTTGTGCTTTAATATGAATTCTTATAATTTGTCTAAAATAAAAATTCAGAAGCTTGGTCATAATTTAATTTGCTCTTTTTTTAGTGGAAAAAAAGAGTGATGTCTTTGTTCATTTGCTAAGATTACCATAGCAAAGGATGAGAAACTGGATGACTTAATCATCAGAGGTGGATTTCCATTAGAGGTGTAAAGTCCAAGTTTAAAAAAAAATTGTTAGCTGGCAGGGGGTGGGGGGAGGTTATTTCTCTTCAGCAGCCCCTCAGCCTCTGTTCTGCACATGTCAATGACAGTCTCCTGTGCCATAGTCTTTCCTTTCTTCTTGTCTGTGCCCACTATGGCTTGCAGGATACCAGCCATATTGGATAAGGGTGTCTTTAATGACCATGTTTTAAAGCTAATTAATTATATCTGCATCTTAGGATATAATTTAATTTTGAGATCATGGAAGTTATGACTTAAAATGTGAGTTTTGGAAGAACACAACTCTGAAATGGATGGGTCCCTGGTTCAATGAAATTTAGAATATAAAGTTTAGAGCGTCGCAATGATATTAAATGAGTGTCTGGAGCACAGACACTAGATGAGCCTTAGCTAGTTATTATCACCTACTTTTATAGGACATTTAAGAGAACTCAATTAGATGACACTGCTAAAGTACTTAGCACAGAACCTAGCATATAACAAACTCTCACTGTTAGCCACTATGATCTAAGTTATTGACTTGGAAGTCTTTTCATACTAGGAAAGTCAGCCTATTGAGAAAGAAAGAAAAAGCTATCACATGATATTTTATAAGGCACAATTTAAATATACTTTAAAAATAGGAAATGATTTTTTAAAATCTTGATGATGACATTGAAAACGCTAGCACATAATTAAGAGAGCAAAAGTTGGTAGCCATGACTTCCAGCATAATGCTTACAAGATTGCTTTAATGTACAAAAGTGTTTTGTAATTACCTAATTGTCTGGCATCACCTCAAGCCCTATTTTTTTAACCCCTTGGTGCCAAGCCAAAGACATCTCCAGTGAGTATGACACACTGATGCAAAATTCATTAAGCTTTTATGGCAGAACTGAGAGACCACCAATAGCATCAAGAGATTAATACTTGGAGTAAGAAAGATAAATGTCTTTTATGAATAATTCAGCCTATCATTAGAAATTAGAAACTTGAGAGCCCCAAGACTTGGGAGAGTAAACAGAAACCTGCCTTTAATGGGCTTTGTCCATGTGCAAGGCCAGCCATCTGACCTGCTGTACTATCGCTCAGGTCCCAGAAGCTCTTCCTTTTGGGCCTG
>JAOXYA010000020.1:20136043-20147723 GCA_028565675.1 Sorex palustris
TGGGGTTCTTTGTGGTAAAAAATAAGTATTGGTAAAGGGAAATGTGTTTGATATTTGCATGACTGAGACCTAAACCTTTGTAACTTTTCCCACAGTGATTCAATAAATAAATAAATTATTTAAAAAGGCAATTATTAAATGTTGTATGTTATCTGATAATATTTTGCAAAACTCAAAGAGAAATCATTATATGAAAAATCTACTGAAGAATTTCTAGTAAAACTAATGACACTGATGGAATTTGATTTTTATTTCCCTTGAATTTTCATCTTCTGGGGAAGTTTAAAATATAGAATAATAGTATAAAGGACACCACAATATTACTTAGACCCACGATTCCTTCTCACAATGCCACATGCTGTCTGCCATGCAATGCCTGCCAACATGAAATTCTTCTGGAGTGGTAACACAGTGCCTTACAAGTGAAATTAAAGTTTTCAACAGAGTCCAAAACAAATGAAAAATAGTTCAACACAGTCCAAAACAGATGAAAAACAGGAATAATTTCCTCAACCATCTAGTCAAAAGGCTCTTACCTATATTTTTTCCTATGAGTATCCTGGCTCTAGAGAAGGGGTGAGTCCTCACCCTACCACATGGTTGAATCTATCGATTTCAATAGCTAGATGGGTTTTTTGTTTTAGTTTTAGTTTGTTTGTTTGGAGGCAACACCACACAGTGTTCAGAGTTTCTTGTGGCTCTGTGTTCAGCCATAAGCAAGACAAGTGCCCTTTCCTGTGCTATCTCTCTTGCCCCAGCTAGATGGGTCCTTACACCCAGTCTTATTCTGGAATGACTGGATAAAAAACAGCTTAGACAATAATGGAAACTGTGTTAACACAAGACTGTAAGGATATCTCAAGAGCACTGGAATGAGATTGGAGTTCTTCTACTTGAAGTTTCATTAAGAATCCTTAATTCTAAGGAAATAGTTGTGATCACCACTTTCTGGGGTATCTGATACACAGTTCATTGAACAAAGACCTATGGAAAGTACTCTTTTGTTGTATCCTATTCTGACTTGCCACCTGGTCTATACTGCAATGTTTCTATTTTAATTTTAGTATTACTATTAAATGAGTTAATATTCCTCAACTTTTAAAGAATACCTAACATCATAACAATTTTATAAGGTGCCACTTTATAGGTACATTAAATACACAAATAACATAGACACAGAATAGAATGTTACATGTTTAAAGTTTAATACTATAGTAATTGAAGTTTAATACTAAGGACTAAATCTTTGTACTTGATTTCTGTAGAAGGTCTTTCATTTTCCCCAATTTGAAATGTAGAATACTGTTTGTCAGTTTCCTCAAGAACCTGGGAAAAGACTTAGGATGTTGTTGCTCACAGATATCTACTTTGTGCTAGCTTTCTCCATCTGTGTTCTCAGAGGCAATGAATGAAATATTTTCAATCCCTATTATGTGGTTTAATAATTTCTGTTTATAAAGAGATCCCCCTACTCAGCATCAAGTACCCATTAAACAAACTCTCCTGTTATTAGGAGTTCCCAATATTCTTGATCATGTTGTATTCCCAGTCCTATGAATAACACATGGCCAGGAAATGATCAAAGTAACTCTGAGGGGCCAAAAAATAGTGAAAAGTGTATCATGCTTGCCTTGTCCGAGGCCAACCTGGTTCAGCCATGGGCACCACACATCGGGGCCTCCTGAGCACCACCAGGAATGATTCCTGAGAACAGAGCCAAGAATAATCCCCTAAACATGGCTAAATGTTGCTTAAACCCAAACCAAAACAAAAAGTATCTCTGAAGACTCAATCCACTTTCTGAAATTAATTTCTCCAAAATATGACTTCTGGATAAAGATACAAAGAGCAAAAAGTAAAACAAAGCAAGAACAAAATGAAGTTTCATTCTTATAACACATCTAAATCCTGAGAACTTCCCACAATTTAGGGAAAAAGGCATGCTATCACCAGTAATTAATAAGTACACCAGATACAGGTTCTAATATACTTGGAATAGGGGCACAGCTAGTAGGGTGTTTGCCTTGCACGTGGCCAATCCGGGTTCGATTCCCAGCATCCCATATGGTACTGTGAGCACAGACAGGGGTAATTCCTGAGTGCAGAGCTGGAGTAACCCGTATGCATCGAAAGGTGTGACTCAAAAAGCCAAATAAATAAATAAATAACTTGGAATGAACAACAGAAATTAAAATAAAACATAATTTCTTGACATTCTTTAATTTTTAAACAAAAAATTTTTGAGTGGAGCTATTTACTAAATTTAACATTTTTGAAAAACATGAATTACATAAAGGTCATATGCTGTTTCCTAAAGAATAGAAAAGACCAATTTGATGATTCCTACTTTCATTTCGTATCAATTACAATTTAGTGCCATCTTGTCAGTAGCCTTCATTGAATACTTTTTTCCTAACTTGGAGCCCTCACCTCTGAGTCAGATGTCTGCTGGGACTGGTATGTTCTACTACTTTAGCTACAGAATTTCAGGCCAACTTGGCAGTTAAATTTCTCTTTGGGTTGTTCCTCCCAGATTCCTCTACTTCTCTCCATTCTGAGCAAAAACACAGTAAATGATTTTATTTTACCTTGTAACTTTTCTTTCATCAACTAGGAGTATTCTATACCATTTTCCAAAATTTGGGCTTAAAATTACTTTCATAAAATCTGCACCAATTTTCACTTTTATCTAAGCCCTTACCTAGAAGAAACTTATGTACAAAATGAAATTTTGCAAAAACACATCAGAACTGCCTTTATGAGCGGTGCTCACCATGTGACTTGAGAGCGTTTGACATACAGCAGCCTGCCCACCTAAGAGAAATGCACCATGTAGAAAGATGGGAATGAAAGCTACTCTCTCAAAGGCTTTCATTTTCTGTTTTTTCCCCATAATGACATCTTGTTGATAAATACCTAAATGAAGGGTCAAAAGAAAGACACATTAGTGGAGACAGGAAAATTAAGTTAACTCCAAAGTCATGAGTTTGAGATTCCCTACCCCCATCTTCTTTCATTGAAGAGGACAAAGAAATGCGCCTTGGTGGGAAAACCTAGTCTAGAGGTCATGAATGTAAATTTGCCCATGAGCCCCCCCTCCTCTCTCTCTCTCTCTCTCTCTCTCTCTCTCTCTCTCTCTCTCTCTCTCTCTCTCTCCACTGAAAAGAATGGCTGCTAGTGCTCTGGCTGAGGAGAAGAGGAAAATAAATGGGAAGAGAAAATAAAATGGTTAAGGAAGCGGAGAAGCTGAAAAGAAAGGAGAAAAGAGAAAGTCAAGGAAAACAGTGAGGGAGGCCAGGGGAGATGGTGTTGCCTCACCAAACACACCAAATGCTATGAAATTAGAGCTATGAAATGAAGACCATGCACAGAAACACTTTTTTAAAAAGTCAGCATTGGGCTGGAGAGATAGCACTTGCCTTGATGATGGTTGATCCGGGTTCAGGATAGAACCATATATGGTCCCCTAAGCACTGCCTGTGGTGATCCCTGAGTGCTGAGACAGGAGTAGGCCCAGAGTACCACCAAGTGCTCCTCATCACCTAAATAAATAAAATAAGAAATCAAAGTGTTCTCCTCAAGGTAGGGCACATGAGGAGAGAGGAGCTCAAAACAAATTGGGTAGGAGACAGAGAAGAGGAAGCAGAGGGCCAAACCTAACCTCCTAATTATTCTGCCCTAACTGCTAAAAGTATTTCTTTATAAAGTGTGAAGGGGTAAGAAAATCCAAATTCCCGGCATTGGAAACAGTACCAGGGGCTGTTGATGAAAAACAAAACCTCTTTTTCCTAAAGTAAAAAAAAAAAAAAAATTCTGTTTTGCTTTTTATGAGAGCTTTATCCTTAATAAAACCTAGACTTTTCCCCTTTCATTTATAGGCCTAAACTTTAATAATGGGAACAGACAAGACCAGGCCTGATTGGCGTAGTCACATCTGTCAGGATACCCTGATCCTCTAAGCCCAGCCAATGGCGCAGTCTGTCACTTCTGACCCTGTAGGCCAAATATGCCCACAGGAACACCCTTCTTCATTCTAGAGTTGTGAGAATGTCTCTCTGAAATGACAATATTTGAAAACTGGTACAATTGCAGTCAAATCGTTCAAAAATTTGTCTCCTTATCATCAAAACTAAATGTGCTTTACAGGATTAAGGAATCAAAAAAAAAAACCCCACCAAAATAACCACTGGCTCAAGGCTTATCATTTGGATGTCATCCCCTCCTCGGAGACATTCTTCTGGCTTTAATTGGACAAAAAAATTACCGCTGGTCCAAGAATATAGCTCAGCAGTCAGGGGCTTATACTGGCACCAGATTATTTTTCATAAAGCTGTTCACAATAATTCATTTCATTTAATATTCAAACATCAATCCCACAACCATTGCACCTTTTCAACACCATATTTCGAATGTTTTCACCCCAAATCCCAAACCGTGCCCCACAGAGCAGAACCAAAACAATTAATTTTGTATTGTTTGTTATAAATAATCTGCTAAAAATAGACCAATAAAGTTTCCTTTAGAGGAAGTGTGTGAAGACTGTTGTATTTTATCCTGGAGCCATTAAGCCCTTGTATAAGAGATAAGTAACATGTTGTTAAACCCAATCAAATGTTGTGTGCTACTCTTGATACATCAATAGTATAGCATATTTTAAAATTTCCAGGAATTTTAAAATTTCTGGGTGATTCACTCATGGGAGAGGCCCTTGTTGCTCTCTTCTAGGAGCTTTATTTCTGAGTCTCTGGATCACGACCATTGATGAGATTATATGGCACTGGGTGCAGTTTGTGGGTGTTACTGCCAAACTACTGGTAAACTTGGAGCTGGGGGAAGGAGGCTCATTTCTGCTCTGAGTGAACTTGGAGATTTCAGTCACAGGTCCCACATACCTAGGGTTTTTCTGCAGATTCACTCGTGGGTGAGGCTTGTCCAAGCCTGTGGAGAGTGGCCATGAGCATGGTGGTAGTTGGGTTCTGGAGGTTTTCGGCTGCCAGGGCTCTGCTGGGGCTGGGAGGGAAACTCAACCCGCCATCCTCCAAGTTGCTCTGGTGGCACCAGATTTTAAACTCTGGAACTGCATGACTTGGAGGCCCCTGAGCACTGTGGAGTGATCCTGATGATTCTTGGCACTGCAAGGGCTAGAGCATTTCCATATCTTCCCACCTTGGCATTTAACTATCAACTGGTTGGCCAAGTATCACCACAGGTGGCCCCAAGGTCATTAATCCACCTCACCCCTCTCTATCCCCCCACCAGCACACACACACACACACACACACACACACACACACACATACACACATCTTCAAATAAATATTTGGTACTGATAAGAACTGCAAACACTTGGCTGGACAGAATCCAAGTGGTCATGAGGACTGTTGGGATTTTATTTGGGGAGGTAAGGGGGCACACATGATGATACTTAGGGGTGATTCCAGATTCTACACTTAGGAATTACTCCTGGCGGTGCTTGGGGGACCATATGGGATCCTGGGGATCAAACCTAGATTGGCTGCATGCAAGGCAAGCATCCTACCCATTGTATCCTCTCTCTAGCTCCTATTGGAATTTTCTTGACCATCAGCTTTCTACTCATTGTCATATTAAAAAGCACATCCTAATAACAATTCTTCATCTGTACATACAATGTATGATTATATTTGCTAGTTGCATGATCCTCTATTGGGAATGCTCAACTTTTGCACTCACAAATAAGCATTTTTCCTGTTATACTTTTAAATATTCATAGACTATTACATCACCTCTAACTATTCAGCATCCAACTACTCAGCTTGCAACCAGAACAGACCACACTTCCTTTTGGTAACTTGCTCTTCAGCCCATGCTGGTCAGACTGCCTTCCTACTTTGAACTATCTCCCTGACAATTAATGCCCTACTTTTAAGCTTAGCTGTTCTGATGATTTGGGGGTGATACAACATATATTTCTTGCATAAAAATTAATAAAATAGTGTTCCTGTAATTTATAACTGCTTGTGGAAAATAAAGCTAGATCCTTCCCTCATTGCATGTACAAAAAAAAATCCCAATGGATTTATATGTAATAAAAGAAGAAAAACCTCGAATTTTGAGATATCTTAAAACTTGGAAAGGCTTCCCAAAAGATTGAAAAACCTAGACACTACTGGGGCTGGAGCAATAGCACAGCAGTTAGGGCATTTGCCTTGCACGCAGCTGACCTAAGTTCGATTCCCAGCATCCCATATGATTCCCCCGAGCACTGCCAGGAGCAATTCCTGAGTGCATGAACCAGGAGTAACTCCTGTGCATTGCTGGGTCTGACCCAAAAAAGGAAAAAAAACCTAGACACTACTGAAAGTAGATCTCTTTGACTATATAAGCATTATCAAAAATTTTGTATAAACAAATATCACCAAGAGTAGAACCAATGGTGACAATGATTTTCTAGATAATCATTCACTGAATTTCGCAAAAGTAATCCATCAAAGTGGCAATATAGGATCTGATGTTCTGACACAGGGTAGAGAAAAACATTCTTGAAAACTATATATACACCCCAGGCTTCCCTGCAGTGCCGGGGGCTGGCCAGCTGTCTCAGTATCACACTCTGATTTTCACGGTCGGCTATTCTAACAGGCATGGGATTTACTCAATAACCACAAAAACTGTTAGAGGACTTTCCACTCAAAGTTCTCAGCTCAAGTTTTAAGAAGCTCAGAAGCACTTCAAATATAATGAGAGTAAACAATTGCCTTCATTATGCCTGGAATGAAGAAGCAGAGGAGAAGCATTTATACTCATCAAAATTATTTCCCATCCCCCAAACAACTGTGATGATATACTATTTTAACTCGCAATATATTTATTAGTTTATAAAGTGTATTAACATTTTATGTAAATATCCATTGAAGAAGAGTAAGGGAACAAATAAAAATAAGAAAACATCATATGTCTGAGTCTCCTTCCTCCATTTTAGTAGTTAAAAAAGAGATAGGAACAGTAATGCAACCTTGCAAAGGGTTTCCCTCTAGTTTGTCAATGGTTTTTAATAAAATGGCATCAGTTATTAAAAGCATGATAACCTTTGTTATGCTACATAACACTGATACAAAATGTGAATAGTACAAAGTTCATTATATATAATATAAGGTTTTAATATATTACATTTGTTTCTACATAAACAGACTATAAATATATGAGCCATAGCATGTCTTAAACTCATGGTTCCCAGCATCTCACGCTATGGTACCAAATGAAAAATACATTTTCTTTGTTTGAAAAGGTAAGAACGAGGGCAGAAACCAGTAGAAATACATTTAAATGTTAAAGTCTAAAAATACAATAGATGTTGTTATAACTTTAGCTATAAAATAATTTTGAAGGTTTGGCTAATAATCATTCAAAGAGCAAGAAAACCAAATTAGTTTTTATATGAGGGTGGAGGTCAAATTGCTAAAATATTGATTGGCTGGGAAGACCAAGGAGGTAAGAGTAAGGGAGTAGGGAACAAAGAGTCAAATCCTTCCTGACACTCGGATACCACAACTTGATTCAAAACCTACTGCATTCAGATCAGACATATCACATCAGGACAGACAAGGGGATAATTCTTCCACAAGAAACCAGAAGCTGGTTTACACAGTCAAAATCTTCAACAAACATGCCAGGGAGCCTCCATCTGAACATCCTTTCTTTGTGGTAGGCTGAACAGAGGACCGACCTGGGAGACAAGGAGCCAGGGCTGCATCATTTCCTTCCTTGGCCTTGGCCAAGAGACACGTAAGAGTCCGGAAGGAAGTCTCATTAAGCTTCGGAAACAGTGCAAGGAACTCTCATTTAGTCCAACCAGGAAGAGCACGCAACCTTCTGAAACCAGTAACCTTGTCCACAGCCTTCACATTTCCTAACAGAGCTCACTACCACCTCCGTGGGAGCAAATGCATCTGCAGGCTCCAGTAAGTGCTCAAAGCAAGCCAACATCTATCAATCCAACCATACGTGGAAGACTTGGCTCAGGAATCACATTCTAGACAAAGCTTCTCAGACAGACCAAGCCCTTTGGTCTTGCCTGTCTTCACCATGGAAAGCACTTGCACAGCATGGTTTCTCTTCTAGTCCTACAGCAGAGTCAGCTCCCCAGGTGCAGCTACTCCTTGGAGGATGGATTCATCTCTTGAATGTTTTCATTATAACCCCTGGGGTGGCCCATAAAAAGGGACTTCATATACACTTTCAGATGGAATGCAAAGGAGAATAAGGTCCACACTGGGAGAAGACAGAAACACATTCTTGGGTCACAAGCATCTTCTCAGGAAATACCTAAGAGACTGGCTCCCTGCAGTCTATGAGGTCTTTTTTTTTCTTTTCTTTTCTTTTCTTCTTTTTTTTTAATGAAAATCAAATGTGGCTACTTCCTGGTGATGGAAAGAACAACACTTGAAAATCCGAGCAGCACCTCTCATGTGATTTCCAGGACAGAGTTCTTGGGTATGACCTTTTAAACAGGAGGAACACTCAATGTGCTTCCAGAGTCGGGATGAGGAACCTGGGCTGCACTGCTGACCTGAGGTCCAATCTCCACCAGCTTTAACAGTTCTGCCTCCTCACTGGAGTACACAGTAGTGTCTGTGTCATCCGAGTGATACCCAGACTGGTAGCCACTGGTATGGTTTGAGCCTTCAGATGCCACAGACTCCTTGCTCTTGCTGGGCATCAGTCCACTGCGGAAGAAAAGGCAACTCAATGAGTGAACAGTGAACAGGCAATGCCTCTGCTTCCCAGCCTTAACCCCCTTCCCACCCAGTGTGGGCTGTAATCTCCCTGGAGACACCGGCCCCTATCTCTCCTACTTGTTAATCATCATATCAGCTTTCCTCTAACCATGTCTATTTTCAGGTACTCTCGTGAATTCGCTGTTTCAGATAAGTCCTCTTATTCAGGTCCAAGTCTTTCAAGCTTGAGATGAGATGAAAGGCAGTTCTCTTGAGTCAGGCAAAGGCTCCAACCCATGGAACATTTTTATGGCCTTGCAGATTGACAAGTTTGTATACAGTGATAGGAGCCCAAGGGACTCTTTCATGATATTCAAGGAAAGTGGAATGTTCTGAAAGCCCACTTGTGTTTCCCCCACACTAGCAATTAGGGGATTCCAAGGCCTGTGGATGGTGTTAATAAAGAGCTTGAACAACTTTAAATGTTAATAACTTCAAGTGTTAATAACAGGCCAGAGATGTCAAAAACTGCTTTTTGTTCATCAAAACCACATTCTTGGGAAGGACTGAGGACCTCAATCACTCAGCAGCAACAAGAGAATGTTTTCAATGGTCTGGAATCACGACAGACAGAAATCATGTCAAAGTTGAAAAATATGAGCTGTGTTGATCTAAAACATCAGGATTTACAAGTTTTCAAGCCCACAAAGAGATATTTTTCCCCTTAATAGGCCTATTACCCAAATTACTAATGTTATTATCTGTACAAAGAATTTTATGAACCCTGTGATCACAGACAGTTAAAGGTTATTTCAAATAGCCAGAATTACAATTTTTCTTTCAAGGCAACCTTAACAGAGTAAATTCAGTGTGTCAAGCAGTAGTACAGTAAAGGTACAAAGATATTACTGGACAAATGTATATAGAATCAATGAATGAAACATATGATTTGGCTCTCACAATTTCTTACCTTAGGCCCAAGGCAAATGATAAACTCAAGAAAGGCACATTTTATTGTTCTGTTTTGTTTTTAAAAACATAAGGGATACTTATTAACCCATGCATCTACCCATCTCATGAAACAACTTATAAGTAGATCAAAATCTTTTTGACTCTTACCTAGAGTAAATCCTTACCTAGAGTAAACCCTCTAGCAAATAAACTACTCTGTATGCATATGTGAATACATAATTGTATGTATCCTTATACATACAATTTTCACTAATTTATTAGGTAAAAATCAGGTATACCTATTCAAGGCAACTGTGAATCCTTATAGAACCACATGAAGGGAATTATATTCTAAATTTAATTTAGTATTTAATGCAGCTCTATGGTAATAATGATCACATTTTCTCCGCCCCTCTCAGAGAGCCCAGCAAGCTACAGAGAGTATCTCGTCCACATGGCAAAGCCTGGCAAGCTACCTGTGATGTATTCAATATGCCAAACACAGTAACAACAAGTCTCTAAATGGAGACATTACTGGGCCCACTCAAGCAAATCGATAAACAACGGGAAGACAGTGTTTGTTTGTTGTTGTTTCAAATAATTACACTAATGGCAGTAATTACGCATTTTAAATGGAGAGTGGTAGGCTGGAATGATAGTATGTAGTATGTTTGCCTTGCACACATCAGACCCAAGCTCAATCCCCAGCATCCTATATGGTCTCCAATCCCATCAAGAATGATTCCTGAGTGTAGTCAGAGACCTGAGCATCACTGGGTGTGGCCCCAAAACCAAAATAAATAAGTAAATGGAGAAGGTCTTACTTATATATCATACTTGTTACAGACACAGGAAGTCATTTTTTGTTTTGTTGGGGGCTATCCTCAATAGACCTCAGGAAGTACTCAAGAGACTATGTGTTGTCAGGGATGAAAACTGAACTTCCAATATAGAAAGCTGGCATGCCAGGCTCATTCTCCTTTGAGTCATCACCCCAGCCAAATGATGTCAATTTCTAATTTGAGCTTTTCTTTTTCTTTGCAGTGCCACAGACTGAACTTGGGTTTCACATGTGCAAGGCAAGCACTCTACTACTGAGACACAATCCCGACCCATGCAGTCATTTCTGTAAAAATATAAAAGGGCTTCAGACACTATAACGATTTTAATCAGTCCACAGAAATTTCTTAATTTATGATACGCTTATAATCTATTATATAAAATTTAAAAACCCACAGATATAATGATGAATTAAAAAAACAGTAAATTTATTCACTGTCTGATTCTTATTGTTTGTCTTAGGCAAAAGAAATTTCCAGAGTGACCCCCTAGAGGGTTCAAAGGGTTGGAAGGCATGATTTGCATACAAGAGGCATGTATATGGCCCTTAGGCCAAAAAAGAAGAATTGTGCAAGACAGCCAGATATTTAATTCATGCCTTCAAAATTCTGGTATATGAGAATTTCATAAATAATCATAAAATCTGACCAAAGTCACTGGACAGTACAGGGGTTGAGTCGCTTGTCTTGTAAGCACTCAACCCAGTTCTTCCTGGGCACCATGTGTGGTCCCCAAAGCACAGTGTCAAAGAGTAATCAGTAATTCCTGATTACCCTCCACTCCTTGAAAAACATCAAATCTCTAAATTAAATTAATTTTTTTTAACTTGCTACTTTGTTTGTTATGCTTCTGTTCCATTCCCCATTAAGGTCATGCAAATTTGGCCAACAAAGACACAAAGAGACCCTCTGACACTATTTTGAAAGTCAAAGTTCATTCCAAAAAGTGGTACTGAAATTTATCTTTTCTTTGTGCTTAATCCTTACCTAAAAGACGGAGTTAATTTGGTTCTGTCTTCCAAAGTTTTCAGCTCTTCTGATGCAAGAACCATCCCACTGTCTGTCTGGTTGTCCTTTGAAGAGACAAGAAGGTGGCCATTGATTGAGCATATACATTTTTTTGCTCGAGCGGGCCCAGTAACATCTCCATTGGAGACTTTGTTGTTACTGTGTCTGGCATATCGAATACTCTCG
>JAOXYA010000020.1:20147823-20160410 GCA_028565675.1 Sorex palustris
GGCTCTCCGAGAGCGGCGGAGGAATCGAACTCGGGTCGGCCATGTTGGCTGCATGCAAGGCAAACGCCCTACCGCTGTGCTATCGCAGCCGAGCATATATATTGATATGTATATACAATAATTCAACATATACATAATTCAGCATATACAGTAATTCAGCATATACAATAATTCAACTGATTATTTTAACCCTTCTATCAGATAAGATGTTCCAATGTTCTACACAGGAAGGTAACAAGATAATAGCCAGAAATTGTGGCTACCAAAAAAAAAAAAAAAAAAAAAACAAAAAAATCTGCTTCCAAGAAGTAAACTCAGAACTGGAAGAAGAAAGGAATTCGGGAAGAGGACACTGAAGAAATCATTTTCATCCCGATTTTCACACAGATAGAATTTACTTGAGTGGAATAAAACATGGAGATACACAATTTTGATTCTTGGCTAGAGAATTTTACTTATAAAAAAAAAAACCAGGAAGATCTGATAACTTCTATCTCTATGGTGATCCTATGGAACACCCCCTCAAGGAAAGCCTTATAATGCAGGACTCTAGTGCTTAGGCTAATATTTATCGAGCTAGTGTTTCATACATTGTATTATTTCTAAGACCATTTTTAAAAGATGTACTTACATCTGGGATTACTTTGACTTCTGGTTCTTCCAATGGGATATCTTCAAATGTTTTTACACTCACAGGCCGGCTCTTTCGCTTACTGTTCTGCAGATACTGACTGAAAAAGAACAAATATTTTTATTTTAGCAGTGGTATATTTGGCTGCAGCTACCACAAGTGATACACAACTTTATTATCTTTCAACCACAAGTCTAACAGCGACTTTCAAAACATCCTTTGGAATAAAAGAAAATAAGACAAAAAAATCTTTTACTGCCAGCACACACTGAAAGCTTAATTTCTTATAAATGTTCATTTAAAAGTATAAACTAATTGAGGGCACTGGATGAATCTCTGCTCTTCTGAATCTTATTTCTGAGGTCCGGAGTTGGACCAAAGGCAACTGCTTGCTGCTTACTTCCTGATCATGAGCAAATGCTCCACTGAGCTCTCAATTTATTACCAAAGGAATCCAATATCTCTGGCTGGCTCTAAAGAAGCTTTTCTAGATTAATGTGTCTTAATCTGAATCATATATAACCCTGTGAGTTCCCTCAGGATATTCCAACTAAACCACTGTTGAAAATTACCTAAATGGGAAGCCATGGCACAAGACTAGGGAGCAAACTAATAAGGAGGTTGGCGGGGGGGGGGGGGCGGAATACACAGGAATGAAACAAGGTTGGGATGAGATCACAGTTGGAATAAGGTTGAGAAACACTGTTCAAGGACAGTCAATGAAAGATGAGCAGAGGCAACACCTGAAGAGCTCACAGACTCTCACTTGGGTTCACTAAGTGGATACTAAATCCAACATGATAAGATAAATTCTCACTCATATCTGTAATTGAGGTCTGGGCTATAGAAGAGGGGGTGGGCCAGAACTAACTATGTCCCATCTTCAGCCCACAGAGTTACTGATCTTAGGAAAGTGTACTGAGCTATTTTTTTCTATTTTAAAATTCATCACTGATGGCACAAACTCTGGGAAGTCAAAATTATTTTTATTTCTTTCCTACTCCATCTTTTAAAATATATTTTAAAGGACATGGAAACAATCCAAATGACCAACAACAGATGAATGAATAAAGAAGTTGTAGTATCTATACACAATGAAAACTACACAGCTGTAAGGCTACACAGCAAATGGTTTGCTGCAATGTGGATGGAATTAGAGTACATTATACTAAGTGAAATAAAGTCTAAGGGAACTTTCCAGATGCAGGGTCAAATAGGCAAGGCAACATATTCTTTACTCTCATTGCAACTGACTTTCCACCCAGGCAACCTTCTGGATACAGTACTCAGTTCTTGTGTCTTCTATGATCAAATAAAGAATGAAACCCACATCTCTTCTTTGCCAGAGAAGGCTGGTTCCTTCTCTTCTAGAAAAGAATGAAGTTTACCAGTAAAAGCTTCACTGAGGAAACTTCCCAAGAAATTGGACAGAGAAAGCAAAGTTCACATTCTCCTAAGCCCAGTTTCTAAAAGTGGTATTTGTCAAAAAGTAGAGGTACCATAGTCCATCTTTCATTCATTCACCCATTCAAATAATCCTTTACTGAAAATACGTACCATGCTTCCCAACAACCTTGTGATGGGATATTCTTGTTCCCATTTCACAGGGACTGGGGCATAAAGAGGGCAAGGCAAGAGAGATAGGACAGTGGGTAGGGCATTTGCCTTGCATGCAACTGGCCCAAGTTTGATTCCTGGCACTCCATAAGACCTCACAAGCAGGTCAGCAATGATCCCTTAGCACAGAGCCAGGAGTAAGCCCTGAGTACTACCAGGTGTGGCCCAAAAAACAAATTAATTAACTAAATTAAAATAAAGCCTTCCTGGGGGTGAGGAGGGGAGGGATCAAGAACAAGGCCAAGAAGGAACCTGTCAAAAATCATGTAACTGGAATACCTGAACCATTACTTCAAAGGTCATGAGCATCCATTGAAAAATGTTCAGCATGAGATTCATAGTCAGACATGCACTTCAGAAGACTTCTCAGATGGGTAAGAGTAAATGCAGAGAGATCAATTAGAGAGAGGAGAGAGATCATTTATCTAGAGGAGAGAGGATGGCTGCCTAACTAAAGAAAATGATGCACACAGGGTTTGAAGAAATGCACAGATTCCAAAGATTCTTGGGACACAGGATCTACTAGAGCATGGTCCTTCTCAGCTGATAAAACATTTTCACAGATGTTGTATCTTTTCCTCATAGAAGTATAAAATCGTTGTGTGTGTGTGTGTGTGTGTGTGTGTGTGTGTGTGTGTGCATGTTTCAGATACTGGGGGCCAGAAATGTGATTCAAATAGATAGAGCGTATAATTGCATGTTCAAGACTTTGGTTTGATGTCTAGCATTGTGTGGTCCCCAGTCACCACTGGATGTGGCCCTGATAGCCACAGACTATCACTGAAAGTGTCCCCAAAAATTATTTTCTATTTGGAGATAAGTATGCTAAGCCACTAGAAAGAGTTAGAACTGGAATTCAAACTTAGGTCTTCATAGACTAACTTCCATGTCCAGGGTTGTTTGTTTGACCATACTTCACAATGACCTTCTTGCAAAGGTATCGAGAAAGAAAAGGAAGGAAAGAATAGTGGGATATGATTGTTCCCATCTTTATGAAGCACTTAGTGTAAAAGCATTGCTCTCTCCTGCATGTGAACCGACCCATAAAGGAGTAAAGGGTGTGAGATGGAAAAAAGGTGGAAAATCAAAGTTTTGCTTCAAGCAGCCCAATATCAGAGCCAAGTGCAGGAACATCCAGCCAACAGGCTATTCCAGGCATCAATCTACAAGGAGCATTTAATCACCACGAGCAATTTAGCCAACATGAAAAAATGGAATGTGCCAGAACCTTTCTCTGGGAGAGCACTGAAAAGAAATCTTTGATAAGCAGCTGGAGTGGGAGGTGAAACTCCTAGGGGAAATGATGGAGCAACTACAGATGGTCCCCCACAGTCCTCAAAGAAAGATGAGTCCAATTAATATGTGTTTTGTTGCAGAAGCATGCAAACTTGGGGCCAGAACTGATCCTCAAGGGAGATTAGACAGAAAGCTAAGTCTAGACACCCGTGGTCCTTCTCCGCTCAACCCTTCCCCCACACACCTCTCAGCCTCTTCTCTAAATAAACCGAACAAATATTTTTAAATAGTTGAAAGGGACAACAAATCATGAAGTTGGCTCCCACTGAGATGTCCCTGTCTAGCTCTATTTATAATGCAACGGAATCGAAACTTACAAGGAAGAAGCAAGTGAGCAAATCCCTCAGAGTTTCTACTTGACCAGCCCTGGGAAAGACGAAGAGAACATGTCCCGTGAGGTACCCCAGCCTCATCTGTTGCCAGGGAAGCAGCACCAAAAGAGAGTATCAAAACAAAGAGTGCCGTGCACAGATGCCACCATTCAGTGTTTCTATCAGCCCAGATGACTAAAAAGTGGCCTGAGACACTTGGTTTTATAAAAGGAAACAAGGTAGGTGGGGGGGGGGAATGGGAGGGAGACAAAAGGTTCCAACTTCTATCAGACTTTTAACGCTATGGTCAGATAAAAGAGAAACTGGACTGGAAAGACCAATTCAAAGAGCACAGACAGGAAATTGGAGCCAGGCGTGTGTTGGGGGTATGGTGTCACAAGGGTGTGATTTGAGGGTGGCATGTGGTATGCATGCTTCTGGGGATAAATGTTCGCAGCCCTGGTGCAGCTCCAGGACTGTGCTTGGTGCTTCCATAGCACAAACAGGACTTCATCGGCTCTCAGCATCCTACACAAAGTGCCCGAGTCAGTCAAGAGGCTGACGGTTTCTGTCCTCTGGTCCCTGGGCACAGAAAACTCAAGGAAAAATGCTCAGAATCTAGTGGCTTGTTTTCCGATAAAGAATAACGCAATCATGTTTCCAGAGAATGACTATCCCAGAAGACTAGATAAACAAGGAATTTTTGCTTATTTGTTTTGGGGGGCTACACCCAGCTGTGCTCAGGACTTACTCCTGGCTCTGCACTCAGAGATCACTACTGGCAGGGTTCAGGGGACCATATGAGATGCTGGGGATCAAACCCAGGTCATCTGTGTGCAAGGCAAGCTCCTTCCCTGGTATACTCTCTTTCTAGCTCAACAAGGAAGTTTTAAACAGAGAGTTGGACTGATTCTCCTTAAATGACCCTTTCTTCTTTACTTTGGGAGGGGAAGACACACCCTGTATTGATCAGGGGCTATGCCTGGCTCTTTGCTCAGGGAGTGACCCCTACTGATACTTAGGGTGGAGGAGGAAGGGTCCATATGTTTCAGGAACGGAACCCAGTTTGGCTGCATGTACCACAAACATCTTCCCTGCTGTACTGTCTCTCCAGCCCAGAGGACTGTTTCTGAGAGCTCTCCTTGCTGGGGGCTTGCATTGAGATGGCGCTCAGAGGCACTGGCTTCACGGCAGAGACCTGTTTTCAGCAGCTCCCTGAAAAGTCGCTATCTCGGGAGTCTGGCTGAGTCCCACACACTCAGACATGAGTTACAGCATGTCCTTCTCAAAATAATCCATGCTGAGGAATGCTGGTGATCTCGCCTCATTTCACAGGTTAAGGAAACTGAGGGAGAAGTTACATGATCTGTCCACACAGCTGCTCAGAGGCAGACTAGGGGGGTCCAAGCCAGTTCAACTTGCCTCTGAAGTCTGGTTCTTTAACCACAATATAAGATGCCCCCAGGGAATCCCCCTACAAGCCTCTAGTTCAACAGCGACATCAAACAGGATGATCAAGAACTCATCAGAGTAATCAAGTTTCCACCTTGCCTAACTCTGAGGCTAAATCTGATAATATAAAGGAAAGTTCTTCCCCCCCCCCAAAAAAAATGCCATAAATTCATAATATAAATGGCAGGGGGCAGGGAGCTCCCTTGTTGGTTTATACCCTTGATGAGCTTTCTACTCATCAGTGCCCAAGCTCCCCTATAGTGCCAGCAGGGCGAGCCCCCCAGGGGTCTTCCCCACCTGCCCTCTGGCCAGTTGGCCGAAAGCAGAGCTCTGTGCCCTGTGCTGACGGGCAGGAGGGAAACCCCAAGCAGGTCAGGCACCAAACAAAGCAAACGGAAGTTTCCTTCTGCAGACTTGTCAAAGGCGATTTTACGATCCTATTGTAGAAACCCACTTGAACACTTTCCACAGGTGCCGGGAGAGAGAAGCAAGCTGCTGCCTTGAGAGCTGTCTGCCACAGCAGGAAGAAGCTGCGGTGCACGTGTTTTCAAGAAGCCCAGCAGTCCCGCTAGGCAAATAAAACGCTGAAAATCAGACTTGGGAGGGACTTCTGAAGACGGCTGTCCAGTCGAATTCAGCACGCATCCCGGGGGCATACTGCCTCCGAGTTGGCCAGGCCCTGAGTGCTGTTTCATCTATGCAGACAACAGTTCCTTGCGGAATCTGGCCCTAGCCATTTCTTTCACGTTAATGAAAGAGTATGTGGGGGTAATTTAAATACAGATGTCTTTGGAAAACTCGTCTCTTTTTCTGGAGATTAACTAACTCTGGCATCCCAGTTATTTGCAGCTGCGGGGCTTAGAATTCTGAAAGGAAGGGAGATGGCAGCAATATGGACCACAGATGGGCACCAACTCACCTACCCAGACCCTTCCTAAGAAGCATTTGCCTTTGTAGCAATCTCAACTCAGGCTCTCGTTGAGGGGCTCTCGGTAAACATGGACATGAGTTTACAACCGCTTTATACAATGTCTTCCTTCCACCCTCCCCCAAGATGACCTCGAAGCACCCCCAGACTCCCCCCACCCCCACTCCCAGGATGTTGGCCCTAGACAGTACCTGATTCCTGCTGTGTTGTCATAATGGAATTTGGGGTCGCACATTTCCTCTTCCTCCATACAGGAAACAGGTGAGGTAGGCAGAGAGAGTCCAGAATCCTCCTCCACACTCAGAATCTCTGATATGGGAAGAACAATATAGTCTTTGCCATCCTGAAACAATAAACAGCATGCAACTGTTATGGCTTCATCCCTTCAGAAAGTCTTTTTGTTGCAGAGGGAGGCGTGTTGGTTATGGGCTCTGCTGCTGTCAGGGTTGGACAGAGAAACTTTTAAGACAACATTGAACGTGACTTGTCAAAATCGGAAGGGCACCGGAAAGGGCTGTGTAGATGAAAGAAAATTGAAGGCGCTTACAAGACCAAGAAGGGAAGCCGGAGTGTACAGAGGTTTAAGGAACTTGCTGGCATGTGGCTGCAGCTACAGCAATGGTTTGAATCTGGTCATTGCATAAGGTTCTCTGAGCACACAGCCAGGTTTGACCACTGAGCACAAAGTCAGGAGTAGTCCCTGAGCACTGTCAGGTGTGTCCCCCCCACTCCTGCCAAAAAAACAAACCAGATGAGTAAGGGCAAAGGCAGGGGCCTCAGAGACTGGTGCTGCAGTGAACACAGGGCGGGATGTCTCCTAGGTGCAGCCACAGAGCATACAAGCTGAGAAATCATTTCTTCACAAAGCCTATCTCTGCTGCCAAGCCCAGTCTTTTAAATGGCACCTCATCCAATTTTAGCTGCTACAATTCAAGGCAGTGGAAAAACTGATGACAGTGCACAAATGAGAAATAAATTTGCGGGAAAAAATGGGTCTTCTGAGGAAAGGTTGCACAACTGAACATTATTTCATCCTGAGGGAAAAAAAATAAAGGGTAACTGGATACCTCTGAATGTTTTAGAGTTTAATTGATAAAACAGATTCAACCTGTTGTTCTCTAACTAACCAAAAGACAGACAGGAGGAGGAAAATGACTCTGACTCTTTTGATGTGGTAAGAGACATTGACTGAGATAAAATAACTTGGTAATGGAGCCCAGAGAGATAATACTGCAAGTGGGGAGCTTGCCTTACAAGCTGTCGACCTGGGTTCAATCCCTAGTACCCTATAAGCTACCCTGAGTCCTACAAGGACTTATTCCTGAGTGTAGAGACAGTAGTAAGCTCTGAGCACTGCCTGTGGTGTGGTTCAAAAATAATACATACAGACAGACAGACATAACCGGATAGTGATGAAGGCTACAACTCTAAAATCCTCCAGTGGAAGTTAGGGAGCCAAAAATACTACCTAGAAAGAGGAAAGGGTTAACTGTTTTGCCTGGTTTCAATGTGCTTTTGCCTGCAGAATCTATTAAAATTTCTTGAAATTCCATCTATATGATATTATGGAAATCAATTAGGTTTTACAGACACACACACACACACACACACGTACACACACAACGAACATCAAAATCTAACAAAAGTGAGAGAGTAACAAGAGTTTAGATTTCCCAGAGTATGACTAGGATCTCATGTGTGTAAAAGAATAGTTGCAAGCTTTTAGGAAAGTGCTATTGCTTAGATCTGGAAGAATACAACCCCTGGTTTACAGGCTGAGAGGACAATGTGACAGAATAAGAGAAGTTCTCAGCAACAGAGGAGCACAGAGCACCTAAGTATTTTTGCAGCAATTTTTTGGATCCTCACAAACCTGTTGAGCATTAGCTTGTAACAGATTTCCTAGATGTTCCACCAACTCTGAAAATGTTGGTCTCTGATTGGGCTCCCCATGCCAGCAGTCAAGCATGGTCTGGTACCTAGAAAAGCAAAATACTGAAGTCACTAATGGTCTCTGTACTTCTGATCTGATGCTGAAAATAATCCCAAGACTGAGTAAACACTTACAAGGAGGCTACCAGAAGCCAAGATGCTAAGGGGAGATACTTAAGTGTCTACTTAAGCAGAGTACCCTATACTTGAAGGATCAAGTATGCAGTGAAAACATTATTAATCAGGCTCAAATACAAATGAACTGATTGGGGCTGGAAGATAATACAGTGGCTAGCGCATGTACCTAGAATGCACCCAACCTGGGTAAAATCCTTGGCACCACATGGTCCCCTGGTGGGATAACCACATGGGCATTGATGAATTGTAGCCCTGGAGATTTCTGAGAAATGCAGGGATGAACCTGGTAACCCTGATATCACAAGGCCCAAGCAGTATCATAACCTCAGAGCCTTGTATTAAATCACAAGCCTATTGACGGAAATTCACCCTTGGATTTCAGAGCCTCTGGAGCAGCACCTGAGAGCCCTCCTCCTCCAAAGAAAGGAAAAAAGAATTGGTTGGAATAGATAATAAAACAGAGAGATCTGGAATAGAGGACACATAATTGATCATCTGTGAGGCTTCAAGAGGGAAGAAAACAAGCTAGGTGCAAAGGCTGTGTCTACACTGGGCACTCATCTAGACAGGGTGAATTTCTGTGAAAAAAGAAAGGAAAAGGATACTTTAGTCTTACATTTCTGGTGTGGTGTAATCAGGGGCCCTCATTCTAGTTCCTTCTTTCAATCGCCTACAAAAATCCTCATCAATCTTCACTCCGGGATAGGGAGAAGCACCTAAAGTAAAGCAGAGATGGGAAGTTATTTGATGCGATTGTTTCTATTCAAGAAAGTCCTTTGTCTAACTCTTAAGCATCCTAATCACTAGTACCTTTTTCTTTCTTCCCTTTTCTTTTTTTAAAGCTTGAACTTTGTAATCCAATGCATCCAATTAAGTTCTCCCAATAAAGGTAGAAAATGAGTCATAGTCGGACCACTGACTTTTATTCTGTTTGGAGTGTGCATGAAGTGGACAAAATAAATTGCTTACCTAAGGAAAATATTTCCCAGAGCAAGACACCGAAAGACCACACATCACTCTGAATTGTGTACACTCTGTCAAAAATGGTTTCTGGAGCCATCCACTTTAAAGGCAAACGAGCCTGAAAGAATACAAATCCATGACCCAGTCAACTAAGCGACTATTAGAAGAAAAAACTTCCCTTGCTCCTGAACACGGGGCTGGGAGCATGCTAAAAAGTTTGAATTCCGCTATTTCATTGGTCTCTGAGTTCATCTTTGATACTTACATCTCCTTTTCTGACATAATCTGGATCTTTATAGATATCTCGGGCCAAGCCAAAGTCACAGATTTTAACCACATTCTTCTCTGACAAGAGGATATTTCGTGCTGCCAGGTCCCTGTGGATACACTGCAAAAAGAATTGAGGATGCATTAGGTCTCAACACAGCTGATCATTTCTACATCTGCTGTGACCTCATGCTTTAAAAAAATTCCATCAGAAAACCAACTGTTGATTAACAAGGACTTGGTTAATATCTTTTACCAACACTTCAGGAAGAGAGTCTGTGAGTTGTCTTGAGATACACAGCTGTTTATTCCATAAACAACATCCTATTTTGGAGTTAAATAACTGAATTATGGTATGAAGTCATAAATAGACTTCTCCTGGACACAATTAAGAATGTGTTTCTGGTCACACCCACACATTCCTTTTCCCCAGCACCATATACAGATAGGAGACGTCTTTAAAGAATGTTGTAGAATATTTTTTATTTTGAATGAATGCTTGAAAATCAGAAAGAAGGGACTCTCCTTGGTATGGTGCCCTTCGTTGGTTTCACCATTCCATAGGACGAAGGATAGGCTCTGATAAATACTTCCCAGAGACACCCATTCTGTGGTCAAATTGTTGAATTGTCATCAAGGTCTATTAAAGCAATGTGAGTCTCTCACCGGTCAAGCTAACTCTCAGATAAACTTTACAAATATGAATGCTCCTTGAATTTCTTCTTATGCTTTTCCACTCTAGTTTCTCCTCTGTCTATATCCTCTATCTTTATAAGAACTTCCAACTACCAAGAAGTTTTAGGAAGATTGAGATTAAAAATAAGAAACATGGAAATAAAAGCTTAGATGATAATAATGAAGTCATTGAAGGGGGAATGGGGTGAGTCTCCCAGTCCTGAGCTCCTGCACCTCCCATCTTAATGCCACTTTCTTCTGAATGAGACATACTTAAAGCATATTGACAGGATGATTGAGCAAGAGAAGATTTTTGAAACAACAAACAGTTCGTCCTACATTGTCTCCAACAAAAAGAGCTTCCTTTTCAGCCCAACAACTAGAAATCACCTGGTAGATGCAGAAGTTTTCCCATCACCCCACTTCCCTGCCCCCAAACCAAAAGAAACCTAAATAGTAGGTTCTGTCCTTAAGAAACAGCAATAATAAAATAAATCATAATTTACTTGAAGAGCAAATACCCCTTCTCTCTGTTCTAGGTAAATCTCTAAAATATCCCAGTTCTTTCCTTTCCCGTTTGTTATGAGCAAAACGACAAGGATCTTGGCATAGAAATACCTGAGATCCCCAGGATCTTGGTCCTAGAAGGAACTTGAAACTTCAGAAAAGTAAAGAGACTATGAATTTTGTTTTAATTCAGAAAAACAAAACCAATTCTTTTCCTTCTCGCAGTAGGGTGCGACACAGGCATTATATCAGCTGATCATTTTTCCTGGAACTGATTGTGAACACTTTTGCTTCATGTGAAACCATTCGTGTTTCCCATTCCAGAGAGGCGATGCTGTTGTGTTTACCACCTTAGGAATATTTGTAACTTGTCACGTCCCCACTTTGGCCTTTGTTTGGCCCACTTTTCTAATTTTAGCCCTCTTAATCGCTCTCATCTGAAGCCTATCCTTCCTGGTTTCTAATTATACTCCCAACAAATACCTTTTGATGGACACTGATGAATGTAAAATAAATTAAAAATAGACCCTCTCACACCGATGTATCTGCAAACTTCAGTGCCTCACCTCTTCCAAGGTCATTGCTCAAATGTCAGAGCTTTCCTGGTCCACTTTGTTTGAAATTGATGTACACAAACACAGATGTATATGCATGCACAAACATACCACAACTGTATACAATATAAGCCTTTCCTGCTTATTGTTCCCACAGCATTAATTCCCGTCTAATCTAACCATGGATTTGACTTGTTTCTCTTTACTATTTGTTCCATGCACCAGAATGTAAACTTCATCAAGGTGAAGAGGTTTGCCTGTTCGGGGACAGTTTCCTCAGTGCCTAGCAGAATGCCTGAACCTAGGAGAAGCTCCATAAGTATTTCACACATTAAATAATTTGTTGAAATCTTTATACACACTTCCTTAGCAGAAAAAGAGTTTCCAAATAGAGATTTCTGAAAAGTGGTGAATAAATTCTAGTCCTAAACAAACACCAATGGCTGTTACTACATAACCTATTTTCAAACCTGTGATCTCTTCAGATCAGAGATTTCTCTGCTTCCCATTGAAGCATCTTACCTTCCTTGAGGCCAAAAATTCCATTCCCTTAGCCACTTGGAAGCTGTAGCAGATGAGATGTTCCAAGGTCAGGAAGTTCTTATATAGATCTTCAGAAACTGTCAGAAGATACAGGTGGACAGAGATCAGTATTTCCATCCACCAGTGCTATTTTTTTCTAAGTTCATTAGAGTAATAATTGTTTCAAGAGAGGTACATATAGGGAAACAGAAGCAGAGAGAAAATGTCGCTGTCTTCTATAAATGTGCTGAAGGACGGTATTATTAATCTCACCCTACCACAGCAAATTATTAGTTTTTTTCTTTTTCTTCTTTTGCCAAGTAGAACCAGCTAATCCAGAAGTGAAAGAGGATATTTTCCAACAAATTTATTGTTTTAAACTCTCGAGTTTTTGTTTGGCTCTTTTTTTTTTTCTCCAAACATACCCAGAGGGATAAACAATAGCTTCATGTCAAGAACTATAAAAATAAAACAATATTCAGGGTCACTGGATCTTTTCTCTCCAGGCTTTGTCCTGGGACAAAGGCCAAAGGTCAAACTATAATCTACAGCAGATAACTAAAAATATCCAGAAATACATTTTGTCTCACTTTCTAGCTGAGAAAGTGCAGTAAACACATTTAATTTGGCTTGTGAGGAAGATGCTTTTTCCTCTTGTGATATGAATGCAAGAAGATAGGAACAAAAAGAAAAAGATGGATTTATGTAAATTGATGGTATTGACATAAAGGCATTAGTGTGTCTCAATATGATCTCTTAATTTTAGTCATAAAAAATGGCTCCATTCTTAGATA
>JAOXYA010000020.1:20185142-20197008 GCA_028565675.1 Sorex palustris
TTTATATGGAACAATAAGCCCCCACGAATAGCTAAAGCAATTCTTGGGAAAAAGAAAATGGGAGGAATCAACCTCCCCAACTTCAAGCTCTACTACAAAGCAGTAATAATTAAAACAGCATGGTACTGGAACAAAGTCAGTCTCTTTCTAGGAAGCTCAATCAGACAATCAGAATTGGACTCTGAAGATGGATTGGTAGCTAGGGTTCAAGTGATCAATTAGGTAAACCATGAAATCAAAACATTGTACTCCAACTTGGGGAGTTACATAATTAGAGACTTTGAGGGAGGGATGATAAATTCAGGATTGCATACATATCAGATTACCCAGGCTTGAGCCAGAGAGATAGTACAGTAAGGTGCTTGCCTTGCATGCAGTCAACCAGGTTCAATTCCAGCACCCCATATAGTCCCCTCCAGGAGTGATCCCTGACTGCAGAGCTAGGAGTAAGCACTGAGCACCACCAGATGTGGACGCCAAACAAATAAAAAAACCGCAAAAGATTGTCTGGCCATGGAGGATAGCTTGTAGATTTGTAGGGAGAGGGAAAAAACAGTTAAGAAGAAATCTTCTGTGGTAAAAGCAGAGAATGATGAAACAGTGTCAATGTCAATGGTCATGAAGAGGAAAAACCAATCCAAAGACATAGATCAGGTAGAAATGACTTTTGTGACCTGAGTACTAACGGATAGGTCTGTGATAACTTTCAAGCTTTTGGCTTGGAAATTGTATAGGTCTTATTGCCTTTAATATGATTGGAGGAGCAGGTGAGAAGGAGGTGAAGGAAGAAGAGGAGGGTTTGGTCATTTAAGGAAGTAGTTACTATTCAACCCTTGTATCCACAGGAAAGCTCAGTGATTGAGAAATCCACAGAGGCCAACACAAGGAAAAAGAAGATATAGAGATGGAGGGACCATACCCGAGGACATCATTGAGAAACTGGATTGAACCTTGCCTGAAGCTTAAGGATGATCTTTTAAGAATGAATTTGGCTCCCATCACACACACAAAAATCTACCAAAATGGAAAGCCATATTTTAGAAATCAAAAAAGGAGAAAAAGGAATGAAGGAATCAAATATAAGGGGAATTTTAGATGTGTTTTTGCAGTTTAACATAAGGACATCTGAGGTCAGTGCTAGGGAATTTCACAGAGAATCTGACTTAACAGAACAAACTTCTCCTAGGAAGTAAGTCAGAGCATTGAGTTGTACAGGCCCTTCTGTGGTAGCCTCCCATCACCAACCTTAATGCATTTTTCAGCTCCATTCTCTTTTACCATCATGCCTTACTTTACTACTTTATCCACCAACCCCTTTCTTCTGTAAAGTCCATAGCTATAGGACACACCAGGTTATAGGAGAAGCAGAGCTTTAGAGTGGGAAGAAAATAAAATATCATGCTTATACAAACAGCTCCAGTAAACCAAGTGTTTTTTTACCCAAGCTTTTTGGACTGGGTAAAAAGAAAACAGGAAAATAAAACTAAAAGTCAGATATAGTGCCTCTATCAGTTGGCTTTTCCTATATAACCTACCCCAATAAAATTCTGTGGTTTGACACAGTAAACATTTTATTTCTCTTGAGTCTCTGATCTGTTAACTCAGTGGCTCTTCTGGTCTCAAACAGCTGGAGCTAAATGATCTCTCCTGATCTCTCTCATCTATCCAGTGATCGATGAACCAATTGTTCTCGGCTGGGCCTGAGCTGGCTTGCTCATCCCTGCACCGCAAGATTTGTTATCCTCTAGCAGGCCAGCCCAGATTAGATCACATGGTGGTGGTGGCACGGCTCCCAGATCTGCAAGAGAGGGCAAACACCAAAGTGCAGGAGTTTTTTTCAAGCCTCTTCTTGTCACATTTGTTAATATCCCATTAGCAAAAGAAATCACATGGCAAGCCCCGGAGTTAAGAGTGAAGGAGTGGTAAAATAGACAAACCATCCTTGAAGAGTGGCGAAGTAACGAGAAAAGGGATGTGCCTACAAGTAGGTGAGGAATCTGTGACCGGTTTCACAATATATTTCATTCTCTAAACCAAATCTCACAATTGGAGAAGTGCATATGCTGAGTATTACATAAATGATACATATATAGACTGAAATATACGTAATATGTATGTCGTGTTTATAGATGTACTGTGTTTATAAAGGAGTATGAGTGTTATTATAAAATGAATTCCTACACTTAAGAGTACTACTTTATGGTCAAGTCACTGAAACTATAATGAGTAGTTGTGTCTATACAACAAAACTCTTCTCAGTAATTTTATGGAGAGGCCTTATGAACTTTTTGTTTTGCTCACCTTTCTATCTCAGCATGATAAATATGTCTCTCGTATCTGCTAGAATATTTTTATTTATTTGAGTTTGGAGGGGCACACCTGGCAGTGCTCAAGACTTTCTCCTGACTCTGTACTTGGGGACTACTGGTGGTGCTCCAGGGACTACATGCAGTGCTAGGATCAAATTGGGTTTGGCTATGTGCGTACCAAGTGTCTTAACCCCTTTACTATCTCTCATAGACCTGACAATGTTTGTATTTCTTTCTTTTCCTTTTTGGGTCACATTCAGTGATGCTTAGAGGTTACTCCTGGCTTGGCAGTCAGGAATCACTTCTGGTGGTGGTCTGGAGACCATATGGAAAGCCATGGCTCAAACCCGGGTCAGCCACATGCAAGGCAAACATCCTACCCACTGTACTCTACCCACTCTGCTGCTAATATTTCTATTTCTAAGGAGATCTGGATCATGAAAATCTTGTTAACCAAAGCACCTATAAAAAGCACTAGGAAATTTTACCTTCCCAACCCCCCTCTTTTGTGGTTTGTGAACCATGCCCTGCAGTGCTCAGGGGCTACTCCTAGCTCTGTGCCGTGGGTGTTGGGACTTGCTCCTGGAGGTGCTCAGAGGACCATGCTGTGCTAGAGGGAGAACCTGGACCTTCAGCATGCAAAGAATGTGCTGAGCTGGCTGAGCTGTCTCTCAGGCCCCAAGGGAAATTTAACTTTTTAAGGTTATTCTAAGTAATTTGGAGATGCAAACAACCATACCGTAATTGGTTCATTATATTATCTCAGTTTTTTACATAATTTTGAGACTAGTTAAAGTAGGATTCACTTGTATACTTTTTTGGTTGTGGTTTTTGTTTTTGTTTTGGGGCCATATCCAGCGATGCTTAGGGCTTACTCCTGGCTGTGTGCTCAGGGATCACTCCTGGCGGGGCTTGGGAATCAAACCCAGGTTGGCCATAAACAAGGCAAGCACCCTACCTGATATACTATCACCCCCCCTCCCCCATTTTCTCAATACTTTTTTTTTAACAATTTCATATCTGTTGATAGTATTCCTGTTCTACTAGCTTGTAAGTGCAAGGAGATCAGTCAGGGATCACACTTTTTCTTATTTAATCTAGAATTGATATGGCTCAGCGTAGGTATTATACATTAAAGAATTTACAGAACAAGAGACCATGGCTTGCTTTTATTTTTTTTAACCCTCTAATGGATTTGCCCCCTATGGCTTCAAGAAAGAGCCCTTTTGAAGGACTTCTCATAGATCAGGTTGCTGGTCCAGCTTGTTGGTTCTGTTGTCCTCCAGCAGAAGCTGTGGTATAAAATCATGTAGTGCTAGAGTTCAGAAGACATGAAAAGGTCACCTTATTGATGTTGGTGGGGTGGGGATGCTCTCATATTTGCTCCAAGAATAGAGGTCTACACTCTGCAATACTCAACCCAGCTGGGAAGACCTGCTGGCTGAGTGCCCAAGCCCAGCTAGCCCACTCACTTGTTTGAAGATAAGAAATTTTTGTTGCTAGATGTAACAACTAAACCTGTTCCGAAGACTTGACTTAAAAGCCTTTAACCAGAGTGCCTACAAGCATGTAAATTTTATTCTTGTAACAGATTCTGGCTAAGACATAGTAGTTGTCTGAGATACTGCTAGCAGAACTGGGAACAGAGACAGCCAAGGAGGCTCCAGACCTTGGGACACTGTTGGAGTGATCTGGGCACTCTGGTGATGGATGTGGTGCAGTATGTTAAATCACGAAGCAATATTATGAACACTATTATAGTGACACTGAACTGTTTGTATGATACACCAAAACTTTGGGAAAAGGGAAATAAAAACCCAATGATTTTGTTTCATTAGTATTTATGATTAGAAAAAGTAAGCCCGGTTCATAGTTCCAACATTGAAAGTGTATAATGAAGATACTATCTTAGTCATCCCACCATCCACATAGAACCTATAACTGTTTTTAATGAATGTTTTTGTTGGGCGTGTAGTTTAGTGGTAGAGCACAAGCCTTGATGTGGGAAGCACCAAGTTTGATCTCAGACACTTAAAAAAGTATTTTATGGGCTTTTAAATATACAGTGTACATTTTCATTGAAATAAGATCACACTAAGAAGCCCCACCGCCACATGGTCCTCTGAGTACCACCAGGGAGTGACCCCCCCCCAACCACTGAATCAGTTGCAATCCCATACGCAGCTGGATGTGGCCCTCAAACCATAAAAAATAAGGTAGAATCACACTAAAAAGTCTCTTTTGTAGTCCCTTTATAAAACTTTGTAAAGTTATATAAAGGTATGTAAAGGTATGTAAAGTTATATAAAGGTATAGGCTGGTATGATAGTACAGGGGTTAAGGCACTTGTCTTGCACTTGGCTGACCCCAAGTTCGTTCCTGGCATGGCAAATCATCTTCCAAGCACTGCCTGGAGAGCACACTGGGAAACTCAAATTTGATACCTGAGCACAGAGTCAGGAGTTAAAGCCTGAGCATGCCTGGTGTGGCCCAATTCTTTGTAGCTCTTTGCAAAAATCAGAACTCATTAGGTCATAAGTATATCTCAGCAGTAGAACATTTGTCTGGCATGTATGTGGCCCACATTCAATCTCCAGCACCTGAAAACAACAACAAAACAGGAGCCAGAGAGATAGTAAGGAGTTAAGACACTTGCCTGGCCTGTGGCTGACTGACCCTAGTTAGAATCCTGGCATCACCCAATCCTCCAGCACCTTACACTGCACCAAGAAACTGCTGAGCAACTTCATGCATGGCTTACACACCGCCCAACAATTCCCCCCTATACTAATAATATAATACTAGTATTATTAGTATTATTAATACTAATAATAATTCATAATGTCTCATACATGCTTTTCTGAAAGCATCTCTAAGGTATTAGTGTTCTCTATAGTTTTAATGTCAGTGTGAATAGGTATATAAAATAGTTCACCAATAGTTGACAGAAGGCAAGATAATTTCACATAAATTCTTTTTTTTCTTAATCTGCCCCTACTATAATCCATTAAATTATATACCTTAGCATCTTTGACAAATATTGAACCTATTTTCTCAACCAGCTTGACTCACCAACTAAATCTCAAATTCCTGGGCAGAGATTAGGAAAAGCTATGACCAAATTAACCAAGTTCTATTCCCACATCTCTACAGCTATCAAAATGCACAGTGCATGCACAGTAGCTAGTAATTATTTATAGAATAAACCAAGAAAATCTTCGATAGTTTTCATTTTTTGATTATAGTAAAATCTGTCACTGTCACTGTCCTCCCGTTGTTCATTGATTTGCGGGCCCAGTAACATTGTGAGACTTGTTACTGTGTTTGTCTGGGAAAATTTGCACTGCACTTTGCATCAAAATTTTCACTTCAAACCAGTTAAGCAGTTCAAAGAATGATTAAGATAACAAATAAACATTATCATGGTCACACACATTTTTTAGTGGCTTTAAACTTATAGCTTATGCTAGAAGCTGTCTCATGGGGATTGTGTGTGTGTGTGTGTGTGTGTGTGTTATTTTGTTGAGTTCAGAGGACAGTTGTGGTGCCAGGGATCACTTAGATCTCCTGCATGCAAAACTTTTACTCCAGCCCTTAAGCTGTCACTCCAGCTGGGTCTAGCAGTTTTAGACTTGAATTTTGACCATTGATATTTTGCCTCAAAGATAAATAGATAAATCCATCAGATTCCTTAATAACTTAAGAGTCTGATATTTATTTTTGTTTGTTTGGGGGCTATACCTATCAGTTCTTAGTGCTTACTCTTGGTGGGTGTAGGACACCATATGGGATACTGGGGATTGAACCCTGGTTGGTCACATGCAAGACAAGCACCCTCACCACTGTGCTATTGCTCCAAGCCCCCAAATCTAATATTTTTGATGAGTAGATTTTAAAAAATAAATATTTTAGCCACCATAGAAACGGGGAGGAGTTGCGCCGAGCCAGCACATCGCAGGGGCTATGCTAGCCATTGGCTCCGGGAGAAAGGCAGGAGAGTGGGAGGAACTGGAGTGTTGGGAGGGGAGACTTGAGGAGAGCAGAGATCTCTGTCTCGGCAGGGGGAGAGAAGCTGCAGGCAAAGGCGGAGCAAGGACAAGGAGGGGAAGTCAAGGACTAGATGGGACCCAGCCTGGTGCCCGGGCCCTGGACAGTCCGTCCCCCAAATGCCAGTGGGGTCCCCTGGTGACTTGGGTGAGGGGGGGGGAAAGGCAGCAAACAGAAGGGAGCCTGTCACTTTCTCTCTTTCCCCTTCTACAGTCCTGGGGCTGGCTGGGGAAACTGAGGGCTGCCAAGAGTCTGCTGCGAGCTTCGCTCTCTGCAGGGAAGGAAAAAGTCAGTCCTAGACCTCAGCCCGGCAATTCAGGTCTTTGCCTTTGCTGCGTAGAAAAGAATTTCAGGAGGAGCCGAGCGGTGAAGTAAAAACAGGTTTTCTTTGAAAGTTCCAGAGGGGTGTGTGTGTGTGTGTGTGTGTGTGTGTGTGTGTGTGTGTGTGTGACTTGTCCAGATTGGAGAGAGTCCCAGTACACGTCCCAGCATTAAGTCATTTTGTGTGTGTGTGTGTGTGTGTGTGTGTGTGTGTGTGCTTTTTTGGTCACACCCGGCGATGCTCAGGGTTACTCCTGGCTCTGCGCTCAGGAACCAACCCTGGCGGTGCTCGGGGGACCCTATGGGATGCTGGGAATCGAACCCAGGTCGGCCGCATGCAAGGCAAATGCCCTCCCCGCTGTACTATCACTCCAGCCCCAATTGTTTTTTGCTTCTTTTTTTAAGTCTTAAAATACGCTTAAAATTACACTCAAAATGACATCTTGAAAATACACGTCTCAAGAGGACAGATGCAGTCAGCATGTGTGTGCAGGCACCACATACATGGGCTGGCGACACACATGTGCTCTCCATTTTGTTTCACGTTGGTTTTTATAAGGTTTTTTCCCAACCTGCCTGACCCCCCCCCCACCCATGGGGCTTTCTACCTAGGTAAGAGTCTGTTGCTAGGGTGATTGCCAAGGGGAAGAGTTAGGAGCAGTGGATGGTCTTCTTTGACATTCTTTTCCTGGCCTTCGTTCCTGCTGGAGTGTCTCTGGAAGTGGGGTCCAGCCTTCTCGGGGCTGTGCTGGTGCCAGGTAAGGGTCTTATCAGGCCTTAGCTCCTGCGCCCACCAGTTGGACCCTGGCAGCCTTTGGGTTCATTAGCTTTATGGGGTCAAGAGTTTGTTGCCACATCTGCTCTCCTCACTCCACGTCTCTCCCACTGAAGGCCCATCAGTGAGTGGCCACTGGCCTGTGAGCGCGCAGTCCTAGTGGCACCTTGGCTGAGGCAGAGGCTGGGCCCGGGCTGTCTTCCCCAGCAGCGTCAGCCCCTCAAGTAGACCCCTCTTCCAGGACACATCTGCGCAGACCCCCAACAGCCTTGACCTGCAGATAGAACTGGCGCCAGTTTGGTAGGGCAAAAAGAAAATCCAGGGCTCTCGTTAAAAAATTGTTTAAGATTACCAAAAAGGGGACTGGAACGATAGCACAGCGGGGAGTTTGCCTTGCACGCAGCTGACCCAGGTTCGATTCCCAGCATCCCATATGTTCCCCTGAACACCGCCAGGAGTAATTCCTAAGTGAAGAGGCAGGAGTAACCCCTGTGCATTGCCAGGTGTGACCCCCCCAAAAAAATTTAAAAAAAGAATAAATGAGAAATTAAGTGATTTATTTAAAGCCTATAGAGAGTAATTAAACTCAGGCTTCCCAAACTGCAAAATCCAGACTTTTTCAAGCAAGTCCCTCTGCCTTGCAGTAAAAGGAGATTAAATAAAATGTTTTAGATAATAGCATACTGCTTATTATCCTGCTTATTATAATAATGATGACAAAACAATAATATTTAGTGAGCATTTATATAAGGTCAATCTTCTTGTAGAAGTTGGGATTTAGGCCCTGGTGTCCAACTCTTCAATGATCGAACTTTACTCTTGATCTCGAGTTCATGCGGTCTCCCTAGCTAAAGCTTAATAAATAAATAAATAGTCTTCTGAATATAGATGATAGGAACCACAAACTAGCCTAAATTCAAATTATCTTATTTTTCAAGTCACAGCATAAGTCCCAAAGAGAGCTTAACTTACCATAGACCCTGACAAATGTGCTGTTTCTCTTGGTCATCAGTCCACTAGAAGCCACACAGGTGTACCATCCTTGGTCATTCCGAGTTACACCATCTATAGTGAAGCTATTAAGAAATTTCTTCGTCTCAGTCCCATACTGGATTTCTGTATTCCGGCTCCCTATTTTCTTATGCTCGTGCTGAAAAAGAGTTTCAAGAACTTTCAAAAAGTTCTGCTTAATATGACCCACAAGCTTCCACAAAACCCCAAGCTCAAGTTTTGCCCCTTGGAAAAGACTATTCCACACTCGTAATACAGCCTTCAGAGCTATTAACATATGCAGACAATAACCATACTTTGTTTTAGGAGAAATCAATCCAATCGCCTAAACTAAGATTTTTTAAATGTCAGAGAGTAAGAATAAAATAGATAGGACCTGCGAAATCACAAGCAATTATGTCCTCTATTTCCTTTCACACAGTCAACTCGGGTTCAATCCCCATCGCCCCATACAGTTCCCCAGCCCTGCCAAGAGTGTTCCCTTAACACTACAAGGTGTGTTCCTCAAAACAACAATAACAACAACAAAACTACACAAATAAAAAGTATTCCCCCTGAAGAGCAATGTCCTCATGAGAAAAACAGATGAAGGACTTTAGAGAATCAAAAGTAATGCAATTTGGAAAGTGGAATCGCCTCAAGAAAACAAATCTGCATAGCCAATTACAGCAAGGAGGGTTAGAGTTCTTAGCATTGCCTCCTTTTTTCACAGGTATTATAGATCCTGAAATTGTGTGTGTGTGTGTGTGTGTGTGTGTGTTCTTACATTTTATCTACTCAGAAAGATTCCTATCACTTCCCAGCAAACTCCATTGGGTTTTATTATCAAAATATTTAGAAGTCTAGGTTTGATTGTGAGTGTTACCTTCAAAGAAGGATATACCCAGTGGAATTTAATCGCCACATTGAGTTCGGTCCTTGCTGAACAATTTAAAACAAGCTTCTCTCCAACAGAGAGCTCGATTCCATTAGCGGGGCTCAGAACCAGATCATAAATCCTGTAGCCTGGAGCAAGAAAATCAGAATGTAAGAGGGAAAACAAATTTATATCTTTGCCCAATTTTCTTTAAAAATGATGCAATTACGAACTGTGGCACATTGTTTTTTCCCTGTGGGGTTCACCGATCCCTGACAGATAACTCCCCCCAGAGAGTTAGCCTACCTAGATTTACAAAGCAGACATGCAGAAATCTCAAATGTGTTGTAGCAGAGAACAGAAAAGTTGTAAAATTTGAGGAGTCTATTGTCAACTTGGCCAGCTTTAGTATATTTCCAAACAATTAAAAGAAGCTATGTCAAGCCATGCTTTAAGCATTGATTTTTTTTTCCATAAAATGCGCTCCTGTTATAGCATTTTCTTTTATTGTGGTCTTGGGAAAAAGGAGCAAAGCTTGATTGCACATAGCTAGAGAATAGATAGAATGAATTGTCCACCATGATGTTGACATCTTATCTTTCAAGTCCTTATCTTTTACCCACCAACATAACCTCCAGTATCTTAATACAGGAAGTCAATAATTATTGTCTGATACTAACGAGAGGAAAAGAAAGTTTTCTCTTACCTACAACTGCAACTATATACACAATAGACTGGTAAGTTTCGTCATTAATTTTTGCTTCACAGAAGACCATGCCAGCATAGCTTATCAAATAGCTTGGAATAGTAAAGCCCTTCTTACTGTCCCAGAAAATTCTGTTACCATCAGGAATAAACCTCTTTTCTGGATACCTCTGGATAGTAAAAAAACAAAAGTCAAATATTATCAAGTGCTATCCAAAAGTGAAAATTACAACATAATCACCAAAGAAGTTCATCTAATTAAAGATGATGTAATGTATATACACAACATGGAATAATATTCAACTATTTTTTTAAAAATAAAATACCACAAATTTAAGGATTTAGGTCTCAGGTGAACCGAAAGAGCATGCTTAGTAAAACAACAGATGTAGAAAGACAGATAGCATATGATTTCATCAGAAATGGTACATAAAGAAACGATCAAAAAAAGTAACTAAAATTATTTAAAATAAACTGTTAGATTAAATCTATGACCAAACTGGCAGTTAGTAGTACCAGGGATCTATGGCTCAATGGAAAATTGCATGCTTTATAATGCAGGCAACCTTGGATTGATCCAGAGGACAAAAAAAAAATGCAATTGTGGTTATCAAAAGGGAAAGGAATAGAGTATGGGTGGTGGGTAGGGTGAATGAACGAGGTGAACTGTAGACATACTACAGCAGGCAGGGTGCTTGCCTTGCATGTGGTTGACCCAGGTTTAATTTCTGGCAGCCCATATGATCCCCAACTTCCACCAGAAAAAAAATCCCTGAGTGCAGAACCAGGAGTAAGCCCTGAGCACTCAAGGTGTGCTCCCCCGCCTTTGCCCCCCAAAAAATTTAAAAATAAAAGAAAGAAAAAGGAATAAAACTAAAGAATTAATCTTATTTTCAAAAGTAAAAAAATGGCTTTATTTATTGTCATTTTAACTTTCAAAGGATAGTTAAAACTCATTGCCGTCATTATGTTATAAACAAGCTATCCATATTCATAGCATAAAAACTCAAGTTGTAACTTACTGCCCAAAGGGACACGTTGAGGTCTGCTGTGGAGCCAAGACATGGAATCACCACAGTTTTGTTTTTGCTCTCAGTGATGTACACCACTTCATGCTGGTCACTAACAGAAGTAATAAATGGAGACCTGTAATCTGGGAGCAAATTTAATCTCATTAGTTGTGATGGCACTTACTAGAAAGGTTGGTCATCATTTAGGTGGGTAAACACTAATTGGAAAAAATGAAGGAAAGGAAATGACAGTACATAAAAGAATTCATCCATTCATTCATTCTTGAGTTAGTCTACAAATAGGCGTTTTGTTCCCAACTGAAAGGCTACAGGATGGTGCATGAGTGTGTGAGTAGAAAAGTCCAAAGAAAATTTCCAGAATGAGTTTTACCTCTAAGTATTGCCAACAAATAGGATGTTTTTGAGGGGCTCATTTAACCAAATTGATTGTTCTAATTTCTTTTCAAAATCAAGGAGCATATTTATTTATCAAACATACTTTTATATGTACTATATCCTTATTTATATGATGTTTAATGTAAGTTAAAAATTCAGGATCAGTGAGATAGTACAGCAAGTAAGGTGCTTTTGTTGCATACAGCTGACACTGATTCCGTCCCTAGCACCACATATGGTCCCTCAAGTTCTGCCAGGAGTAATCCCTGAGCTCAGAGCCAGGAAAAAACCCTGAATGCAGTCAGATGTGGCCTCCAAACAACAATATTAATAAATTAATAAATTAATAAATTAAAGTTAGAGATCGGTGCAGTCTTCTGCCCTCGCGCCTGACTGTCCTCAGCTGCCGGGACCCCTCGGAGGGGAGCGGGTTGAG
>JAOXYA010000020.1:20218996-20229036 GCA_028565675.1 Sorex palustris
GGTAGCTTGCCGGGCTCTCCGAGAGGGGCGGAGGAATCAAACTCGGGTTGGCCATGTTGGCTGCATGCAAGGCAAACACCCAACCGCTGTGCTATCGCTCCAGCCCTGGAGATATGTTAAGCAAAGTAAGTCAAAAGAAGAAAGACAATACCATATGATCTCATTTATCTGTGCTATATAAAGTAACAGAATAAGGGAATATAAGATTTTAATGAATGGATCTCTAGACTACTCTGGTCTCACAGATTATAAAATAGGAAGGACAGGGAAGGGAAGAAACCCAGAGAGGAAAGTGAAAAGAGGGAGTAGGGAGTTAACAGCAGCAGGAGGCAGGGACATCAGACAAACTGACTTGATAATATAGAGCTGTTACAAACCTATATATGTGAACCACAGAATCAACAAAACTGAAAGCACGAGACCCAAAGTACAGCAATCAAAATTTTAAAATGTGCTTAGTACAGTCGGTAGGGTGCTCGCCTTACATGCAGCTGACCTGAGTTCAAGTCCCAGCAACACAGAAGGTTCCCCAAGCCTGCCAGGAGTAATCCCCAAGCTCAGCACCTGAGTTAAGTCCTGAGCATCTATGAGCATTGCTCCAAAACAAAATAAAAAGTTTCTATCAAGAAAGCAGGTTTGGGGTTGGGAGAGAAATTAGAGACCTTGTTAGAAGGAAGTGAACACTGGTGAAGGGACTAGTGTAGGAGCATTACACACCTGAAATTCAATTACCTGCTAGTCACAGTGCCTCATATAATTTTTTTGTTTTTAATTTAACAATTTATTTCTTTTTAATAATTTATTATTATTTTTTTTGCTTTTTTGGGTCACACCCAGCAATACACAGGGGTCATTCCTGGCTCATGCACTCAGGAATCACTCTCCTGGAGGTGCTCGGGGGACCATATGGGATGCTGGGAATCAAACCCGGGTCGGCTGTATGCAAGGCAAACACCCTACCCGCTGTGCTATCGCTCCAGCCCCTTTAATCCTCTTTTAGGCACCATGGTCTACAAAGCTATTCATGGTTAGATTTTAGACATACAATGTTCTAGCATTAGTGCTGCCACCAGAGTTCACTCCCTCCGACCAGTGTTCCCAGGTTGCTTGTCCTACCCTGCCAACACCATCCGCAGTCTCCCACCTGGGCAGTCACCTTTATAAGTTTGGTTGTTAAAGTTTGGGTCTCATAACTTTAGTGTTGGTGACTCTGTGGTTTGGATATTTAGATCTATCATTTGTTTTAAATTTTATTTTTTTAATTATTTTTTTTAATCACCGTGAGGTACAGTTACAAAGCTTTCCTGTTTGAGTTTCAGTCACACAATGATCGGACACCCAACCCTCAAACAGTGCACATCTTACACCACCAGTGTCTCCAGTATCCCCCCCAACCCACCCTTCCCGTGCCTCTGTGGCAGACAAGCTCCCCCATACTCTTTGGTATTGCTTGTTATGAGTAGCATAAGATATTGCGCGTGGCCATGAGAGTGGCCGTGCACTCCTGAAATTCTATAATTTTAGATAATTAGGGTCTGTAGAAATCTCTTCAGTGAGCTACTCAATTCGGAGATTCTTTTGTCATCTCTTAATATTACCAATGTATCTGAATCACCTTCACCCTCACTCCCTGTTGCTCTCATAAAATGTCCCAGGGCATCTAAATCCCTCTCCCTAATTTTATCAATTTTTCTTGGTGATTTCCCATAGTATAGGCTATAAAACTTTTTAGATAAAATGATCTTATTCCATAATATCTACTGATACAAACCTGGGGGAAAGAATTTTCTTTTAATTTTTATGAGTCCTAAAACTAAGACACCAAGTTCTTCCTGTGTGAAAGGGAACTAGCACCTGACTATTGCAAGTTGTGGAGAGAAAACTATCACAATCCACTCAAAGGCACACACAGCTTTTGGCATGAAGATGCACATTCAAGCAGCAACAGGGTTGGGGAGGAGCTACCTTCATTCATTCATTCATTCACTCACGCATTCATGTAGTTCTTCAAACAAATCCCACCATTCCAATGTGCATTGCCCCTTTATGAAATCCGAAGAAAAATCATTTAGAGGCAGCTGTTCCACCAAATTATCCTTAACCTGGAGAAATAATGACTTCTCCCAACACTCTACTGATGGAGCACAACTTAGGGATTCTCCTGTGTTTACTTTAAACTGCGTTTGGCAAGAATGCTTTCTAGGATAAATCGTTTATCTGGATTTGCAAAATCATTTCCTGTCGTTTCGAGATCAAGCACCATCTTGTCTGTAAACATGTACTCTTCTGTCTGCCCAAGCAGCTTCGAGGGCACCAATTCAGGCTTCCCTGCGGATCGTGACCAGGAAGAGGCCCAATAAATATTTCAAACATAAAAGGATTGTTATAACAAAGGGGTCTTAAAATCCTCCTGGGTTATCTGAACAGCTTTCCGTTTCATTTTGTTTTCACCTCCACCCCCCTGAAATTGGAAGAGATCCCCCCACACACCCCAGGATGAAACAAAAGTTTAAGCACAGATGGGTCGAGATAAGAAATGAAAATGAACAACCACAACCAAAAACTGTGGGGGACTCTTGTACTGACGTTATAGATATTAAGGGGGAGAGAAAAGCAATGTCAAGAAAACAATCAGACCATAGGCCAGCATTGGTCATTCCTGCTCGATACAAATTCTGATAGCAAGCAATTCCCCTCACCATGACTACTCCATAGATTCGTGTTATAAACACAAACCTATCAGAGCATGTATTATACACATCTTACTGGGGCATGGCAAATGGTCCTGACTTCCAAGATAAGCTTTATGGAGAGTGAGAGGAAGGGACTAGTAGGTGAAAGGCCTGTTGTGGGGGGGTGGGAGGTGGGGGTGGAGGGGTGTGTGTGAGAATCACTTAATCCTTTGATGTCACCAAAGTGATCTGTGATGAAAGAAGCATCATTCTTATTTTCTTCCTTTCCTTAGATTAAAGTTAGTGGCTAACTATCATTCAAGATAGTTTTCTTTAATGAGATGCCTTTCTATGAGCCCCAAACCAAAACCCAAAGCAAATGGACAGTGGCTGAGCATAATTGCAAGGAGTTTCTCCAGCTCTATTTCTTCAAGGTCTCTCACAACTATCTCCTAGAGATGGTATTCTTTTAATCTTATACATATTAAAGAAGGACAGTGATAACCCCCTGGAAATTGTTGCAGAAGCTTGATAACTCAAGATAAACTATAAGAGGCTTAAATTTACATAAAAGTAAAAATTGACAAAGGAGTATTTAGCTAAGTTAAGGAAAACAATATGTGGTTCACTGGAAAACAATTATGGTGAACATGAGTATGTAGACAATTAATAAAGCCAAAGGCATATACTAAGCAATTACTCTGGGTTTAGTTCTGGGAAAGACGTTGAGTAGGAGAACCTAAGAGTAAATGTGTTACCCATTTCACCCCTTTTTAGCAGTTGTTCTTACTGCTGGAAATATATATATATATATATATATATATATATACACACTACATGTAAGTAATATGAAGCAGTAGATGATTATATTTTTTCAACTATGCAGACACAACTACCCTTGCCATATAAACATAAATGGTTCTTTGGGCTTAATATTCAATGAGCTTATACTATAAAACTCCTGTTTACAGTCAGTTTATTTATTGGGGAGAAGTGGTCCCAGGGACACTAGCAAGGGCTGCAGGGAAGGCTGTGTGAAAAGGGGGCAATGCAAGCCCAGAGGTTCCTCACACATGCAAGATACTAGCTCTAAGCCATATACCCCTCAACCTTCAACCCTTCTTTAAATCTCTAAGTCACTTTACTCAAAGTATACTTCCTTTTCTTGAAATACAACTTTGTGTTCTTTTTCCCCCTTCAAAATCTAGCCTATTATAGTTTTCCAGGAAGGAAACTCTCCATAAGAGTACACAAGTTTATGTACATATTTAATGCCTTTAACTGTATTCTACTATATTTAATATAATCTAAACTGAGGTAAAATTAAAAATGTATAATGTTTCTTTCACAAATAAAGTCTGTCTTGGCTTGAACTCTGGAACCCTACATTAAACCATTTCAGTGTATTTAAGTACAGTTCTAAATAACAATGACTGAGGTGTAGGAAATAACACCAGTATAAAGAAAGTCAACTATTCTTCAGAATAGATGTTTGTCATAAGAAAGACCAGCAATCAATTATAGATGAAGAGCTGAAGATGATGGTGTCACTAATAAATTTCCAAAGGTCATTGACAAAAAGCTATCAGTCTTGTGTTACTCATCCCAGTTGTCCTACTGATCCAATCAAACAAGCAAATTCCTACACCACAGCAGCCATTTAATAAATGTTTCTAGAAGTGGGTGAAATATTTTACTCTCTGATTTGAGCAATTTATGTTCATAAAATGAATCAGGCAGCAGGTGGAAGAATAAATTTTCACATGTAGTTAATAACAGCTAATGTTATTAACAGCCAACAATATTTTATCATTCATAAGGAACTTGTCTCATTCTAAAATGAAACCCCAGGAGAGAGTTTAGGGGATTACTGATGTCTTCATATTAAAGAAGAAATGAGTCTCACTCAGAGAGGCAAGATAACTTTATTCACCTGAGGTCCCCCAACGCCACACCAAGTACTCCCACTCAGAGCAGAGTTAGCAAAGGCTTCCTCTGGCACACACTCCCGCATGTGGGCCAGAATTTCGGGTGTTCAGAAGTGCCCATTTATGAGATTGATGAAATATTATCACTTTCCCAGTGCCTACTACCTCATAGTGGAAAATGTCCTGTTCCCAAGGAAAGTTTTACCTTAAATCACCTTTCAGCCCCGTTCAGAGCTTCCTATCCCCTCTGGTTAAAGTCTCACATCAGTTAGCTATTTTCCTTCCACAGGAGCCTGACTTCAAGGTGACCTTGAGCTTAACTTTGGGGTGAAGAATGGGGACATTCTTCCCTGTACATCTATGACCAGGGGCACTTTCATCCTGGTTGTGGTGTGTGTTGTCACCTGGAAACCTCAGAGGTCTGGGTTTTTGCTTTTTTGGTTTTAGGGGGTTTACTTTTTGTTGTTGTTGTTGTTGTTGTTTAGGGCTTACTCCAGGCTCAGTGTTCAGGAGTCACTCTTGGTAGTGCTTGGGGACCTTATGTGGGTGTCAGAGATTGAACTTGGGTTGGCTGCATAAAAGGTAAGTGCCCTGTCCACTATACAACCACTCCAGCCCACTCTCCTAAATGCTCTTGCAGTATTGGAGCTGTGCGTGCCTGCGACTACAAGCCAGAGAGGAAGATGTCAGTGCCCCCTGCCCTTGGATACCATGAAGTTCTCATGGAAAGCTTGGGAGATTGCTCTCATCTGGACTGTGGAAAGCACCTGAGGTAGCATGTGCAGGACTCCCTGGTCACTGCTCTTCCCTAGGAGCAACTGTGTCTGCATGCCTCAGTACTAATCCTGAGCCCCTGGGCACCTTTAGCACTAGGTAACTTCTGAGGACAGAAACAGGCCTCTAAAAGCTCCTTTCTCCCCTTCTCCCCGACCCCCAGTCACTTCCCCCATATACTAGTATATCAGAGTGAATTTGAAGTGTTTGAGGTAAGGACACTTTCCTTTTTTATTTATTGTTTCTAAATCTAATGCTATGCATTAAATGAAATGGTAGCTAAACTTTTTTTTTCTAATCTAAATTACTCTCCTCTCAGTGTAGTAAAACCTATAGAACTTGCTTTTTTTTCCCTTTTGTCATTCTTGAGTTTTACGTAGAGTATGCCTATGTTCTACCTTGCACTGTGTATCTGAAATGGCCCTTGCAATAATAGTAAGTAAACTTTTCCAACATTTGAAGGTCGAAATAAATAATAATGAGGTGTTGTGTAGGCTGATAAAATGCAAACCACCAATTCCAGGGTGTGTATTCAGTTTTCTCAAGTGACAGTGTTGTAAAAGCCATGACAGTACTGTGAAGCAATCATACAGAAGTTAAGACACTTGCCTAATATGGAACTGACTCTGTTCAATCCCTGGCACCCTATATGCCCCCTCCCTGAATCTCCAAGAGTGATCCCTGTGCACAGAGCCCATATTGCGGGGGTCAGGAAGATATTACGAGGGTTTAAGCATATGCTTGATGCCTCTGACCTGGCTTGCTCCCTAGCACCACATAGTCTCACACGTGGTAGTAAGTACAGCATCGCAGGGGCTGAGCCTGAGTCACACCAAGGGTGACCCACGTCATTCCAGACACCACAGGGTCAGAGAAGCACCCCATTGAACTAGCCCCATTGATGACTGAGAAGCACTAAGAGGGACCCCAGACCTCCTAAGTACAACTAAGTACAACAAAAAATAAAAATAAAAAATTGCTGCGCAATACTTGTATTATAGCCTTTCACTTCCCTAGTCACTGTATGTCACATTTTGCTCTAAATGCTTTAGGAATGCAGGCATAGTTACATGTAATCATTTGTTTATTTGGGATCTTGAACTATCTTTTTTCCCCTCTTTTTTGGGGGATGCTGAGAATCTCACACATGCAAAGAAGGCACCTACCACTGATCAACACTCAGCTCCTCATTATCAGAATCTTTGGGGATAAGCAACTTAGATCTTCAAGGAAAACTGAGATCAAGGCTCATGACTAGAAAGTAAGGGTGCCAATATGCAGTACAATTCTTAACCTCCACATAATAAGTATAGTTTCTCTGCCTTTGTTCCGGATGAATCCACAAACAGTATCTTAAGTGGGTTCTGTCAACCCCACTCAAGAATTGCCATCACATACTAGCACTTTACACTTTTACACACTACGGTGTAAGAATTTTTAGGAGCATTGTGTCACTTCACTGCAAAATATGCCACCCAGGAGGCAGCTGTAGAAATGTCAACCCTGTCTTACTAACTTGAAAACTGCATTTCCAAGATGTTAAATTCCTTGGCTAAGGTCACAACATGAGCAAGTGTCAAAGCCAGGCCACTAACCCAGTCAGCCTCGTAGCAGAGTCTGTGGTCTAAACCACAAAAAGTACTTAAGGTTGTGTTCAAAGTGAACTATATAAAGTTTAAACACAATACAAAATTCAAAATCTGGCCTTCTAGCACAATCACTAACGTTATTATCAAGCCACTGTTTGCATGCCGATCACTTCCAGGTAGCCAGCACTCCTATGAGGCATTGAAGATTTAGTCACACTGGTCTCTTGTTGCTCACCCACATGCCTCTGTGGAGGAGCTACACAGTGAAAGCTCCCTCTAATCATTCCAGTGTTCAGGACAAACACTTTCACACTTGCATACACTCATATTTACACGTACTCACAACATAGTCACACACTCTTGCAGTCACACCCATACAGTTTTTCACCCACTTATGCCAACCACCAAGTCCCCTTGTTTATTTGGGGAGTTTTTAATTCCTATGCCAGGGATGTTATGTTAAGCTAAGTGTCGGCTGTAATCTCACTATTGCAAACTAGTACAAAAAAACAAAATGAATCTTATCAGTTGAGTATAGTTTTCCTGCAGTATAGAACTATGCATTTGGTACGGGAACATTCCCATTTCAATACACTTCTGGCGTTAGACCAACTCTATAACTGCACATCAAGAGTTAAACTAGACTCCATAGACAGAAGGTACTAACTCTGCTCTCTGGGGAAAATGATCCCTTTGTCTTTAGGTTAAAATCAGCTTCTGTTTTGTCATTTGTAATTTCAGATCTCTCTCTCTCTCTCTCTCTCTCTCTCTCTCTCTCTCTCTCTCTCTCTCTCTCTCTCTCTCTCTCTGACCCCCACACATAAACTTGGAACTTCCAATCCTCCTCTTTACCTCAGACCTGGAGAATGGGACAATCTCTAATGTCAGTGTGATAAATGTGTTAATGTGGGGAGATTCTCATCTGCAAAGAGAGACTTGGCTTTCACAGAGCTTCAGATAAGAGATGGAATGTGTCTAGTGAAGACGAAAAAGGGAAACTAGACACCTAGCCTTTTGTAAAACAGATACAACTGTGCTCGATAAGTTGGAGAGATGCTGGATTTGCGCATGAACTTTGGTTATCTGAACACCATGTGGTTGTCAGAAACACATTTGGGAGCAAGAAAAAGAATAATATACTTTCTCAACCTGACATATTTTGGAAACCAGCCAAATGGAAAACTGCCTCACTACTGGACTATTTTTCTTTTTTCGACATCATGAAAATTCTATTATTTTATTTTTCGAGGCCCATAAACTTGTCTTGTGATATATTCTCCCTTTTGGGGCATAGAATACGTAGTTTGGAATTTTTTTGAAATTTCTCTTTAAGCTCAAATGGACTTGAAAAACAACAAAAAAGAGTTTCTTTGTTCATACAACAGATATCCCAAAGGACTCACATCAGGTATGGGTAGATCCAGATACTCATGGGGCATTGGTATTCAAAAGGCATTGGTGTTCATTTCTGGCTCTGCTTGCCTTCATGTAGGTCTCCTTCCTTGACAGGACCTTGGTATATGGTAGCAAGATGACCTCCTGGAGCTCTAAGTATTCAGCCTCCATCTCAGTAATCCCAACAGAAAGAAATGTGCTCTCCAGAGAATTTGAGCAAGATGTTCAGACTATCACCGTTTGATCTGACATTGATCAGGAACCACAGCAAATCCATTGCTGTGGCCACCAAGATGTGTTCTCGCTGACCATAGTTGAGTCCCACTTGAAATAGCGGGTAGTATCATTTTCATCTAAGCTGTAATATTCATGATGTAGAGATGTGGTTCTCCAAAAGAAAGATAGATGAAAAAAGAAAGATTGAGTACACATGTAGAAAAGCACTTTGCTGGCCAAACCTCATATGGTCTCTATTGCACTCTTCCCTCTGAGGTTTGGGAGGTTTTCATTCATTATTCTGATGGATTTTTTTCCAGTATTGAGTTCTTTAACTTCTGGGTCGTACCCATAATAAACCAGAAAAATTAAAATTATTATTTTCACTGATCACTGAATCAGGATCCAATACATAAACTAGAACTTTGTTCAAAAGATTTCTTGGCTAGTCTTAGAGACCCAATAGTTATTTCCAGGTAATATTAAGCATCAAAAATTATTTTTCCAAACTCCTACATACTAATTCTAAGTCTCCCACATTGCTGGTATAGAGCCAACTCTTAATTATGGAAGGACATAGAATATGGAAACTATGAATAAAGCTCCTAGTCCTCTTTTGGCCAATAGAGTTCAGCCTCTTTCCCAGATAAACCTTCACCCCAGCTGCTGGGAGCAACAACTCTGACTAATTTGACTTTCACATCTGGTGGGGCAGCTCCCACACATACCAAAATAGGTCAAACACTCCTCACACACATCACAGAGTCTGATTCATTCCTATCAATTACCCCCCATGCAAAAAAGGGGGGCATTTTATCATCTTGGCCAGAAGATTCAATTAAATGGGGTTTCAAAAATCCAGTGGTAAAGATCATGAAGTGCAAAAGTTGACATTTTAAATTTATTTCCTCCCTGCTTATTTCCTATCATCCTTATGATACAAAATTTCTTCTTTTACATTTACCCTTGATGATTCTCTCACCACCTCAGCATAAACAGATTGGAAGGAGAGACTGCAGATGAGAAAGAGGGAAGATTGAAGATTGAATCTTGAAGGTGAAAGGATTTGGAGAAACCAGCTGGATAAGAGGAGTGAGGGTTGAAGAAGCCAGCGGGAATCTGAGGGGAGCCAACAGTGGGGCAGTTGGGTAGTAGCTGGCTTAGTGGTAGTCCACAAGGTGGTCAGTTTTTTGTTTTTATTTTATTTTATTTTATTTTATTTTATCACCGTGAAATGCAGTTACAAGCTTTCATGTTTGAGTTTTAATCATAAAATGATTGAACACCCAACCCTCCTCGAGTGCACATTCCCCACCACCAATCTCCCCCCTTTCCCACACTCCCCCAGCCTCCATGGTAGACAATTTCCCATATACTACAATGGGCTGGAGCTATAGCACAGCGGTAGGGCGTTTGCCTTGCACGCAGCCAACATGGCCAACCTGAGTTCGATTCCTCCGCCCCTC
>JAOXYA010000020.1:20300707-20315501 GCA_028565675.1 Sorex palustris
TTTTGCCTCTCTGGGATATATTCCCAGGAGTGGTATCGCTGGGTCAAATGGGAGCTCAATTTCTAATTTTTTGAGAATCGTCCATACTGTTTTCCAAAAGGAGCAACGCCTTATTTTTAGACACTAAATTTCTGGCCCTGACTTGGATGGTCCTGCCGTGGCTGGTGCACCCGGGAAGCTGCATGAAAGGCCCTTCCATCAAGTGGGATACCATGGGAGCTGCAGTGATGTCCAGCCACAGCGTTTTCAGGCCGAGTTTCCGACCAGCTGCGCGAGGCTGGGAAGTAGATTGTGAAAGTAGATTCTCTCACAGTCTGGTCACCCGGGGCCCCTTGTGAGTTTCTGTAGATGCCTCACCGCCCCCCCCCCCCGGTCTGTTTCTGCTTCGGAGTTTGTACCCAGACTTTACCCCCGCTTCTCTACGGGGAATTTCCCTGACCTCCACCATCTGACAAGCAGGGACGAGAGCCGTTCCCGATCCTCACCCCGTTGCCCTCCTTACCCACTTGCAGTCTGTCTGCTCATTTGCAGCACACCCAGTGACCAGGTCAACCAATTCTGGGGGCTGGACCCCCAAGGCTCTTACATTCAGAGCATGCGCTACAGCCCTTTGACCTGTCTGCAGCCTCTTTTAGTCTGAAGTGCTCACAGTCTGGTCTTAGATGCTTCACAGCCAAAGCGTTTTAAAAAGGAGACAGGCGTAACTCCATGTGGTACCCTTGTTTCTCCTGTGCCTTGTGGACGATGCACATTCCATAGGCTGTCAGTTTTTCTTTCATGCCTTGCATGTAGCCGACACAGATACCCATAGGGTCCCTCAATCATACCAGGAGTGAGCCCTGAGCCCTGAGCTCTGCTGGATGTGGCCCCCAAACAAAAATAAAATACAAAACCAAAACAAAAATGGGTAAAATACTGACCTAGTGTCAAATGCTATTGAAAAAGAGTCCATTGAGACTGCAAACTCCCAATTTTTTTATTTTATGAAATTACCGTCGCTATTCCAGACTTCGTTGCCCTCATCTTCTCTGCTAGTGACCATCCGCACAGAGGCAGAACCCTTGGTGGAGATGAGCTGAAGGCTCCGGGTGGGTAGCAGTGCGGTGCTACTTGGTCAGAGGTGCTAGGAGCCTCCAGGACTAGGCCCAGTGGGGACCGTGGTGCCAGAGATTGAACTTGGGACCTCATGCATGCAAGGCATGTACGCCAGCCTCTGAACTACCTTCTCGGTCCCTTTCGCATCATTTTTCAGTTTTATTGGTATTGGTGTGGATGTTTCAGTTAGGATTTGGGCTCTAAACAGAGTTTGAAGTACAGTTTTTATATTATTGTCTTACATATAGAAAAGAGTGATACTGAGTTTCAGTCTCTTATAACTTTATAAATATATATCACAGTGATTAGTTTTTTTCATAAGAGATACTTTAAACATTTATAAAAGAGCAAAGTTTGAATCATGCCATATGAGAACCTTGTCTATGTGAAGAAATTTCCCTTAGCTGTGAAAGGCCTGTGTCCTGCGGGCATGTGTGGGCCAGACCCCCAGCGTGTGTGTGCGGGACCCACGTCACTCATAGTATTGATGAAGAAAAGAAGTGGAATTCTGTGAGATCATTGTGTACCAGATTAGCTTTGGGGAGGGGCTGTTTGGGGTCACACTTGGCTATGCTCAGGGCTCATTCCTGGAGGTGCTTGGGAAACCATAGATGGTGCTTGGGATTGAACCTGGGTCAGCCGTGTGCAGGTCATGTGCTTTAACTCCTGTATGGTCTCTCCAGGCCCAGACTGGCCTTTAAAGTGAACCGTTTCCCCACCGGAAACAGTGGTGAGACGCGGATCCTTCCCTTGGTTCTGAGGCACTGCTTGCTAACCAGATCCATTCCTGCCTTCTCTTGCAGTTTTGTTTGGCTATGCCACCACTGTCATCCCCAGAGTGTACACATACTACGTTTCGACTGCTTTATTTGCCATATTTGGCATTAGAATGCTTCGAGAAGGCTTAAAGATGAGTCCAGATGAGGGTCAAGAGGAACTGGAAGAAGTTCAAGCAGAACTGAAGAAAAAAGATGAAGAAGTATGTCCAGGCACTGTTAAATATCCTGACCAAGGCACTCGGACAGTAGTAAACCCTGGGTCACGCGCGGTGTGAGTGTGTGCGTGCTTGCTCTGTGGGAACTACGGAAAAGGCCGAGGTAGCTTTGCTGTGTGTTGCACTGGTGTGTGTGTGTGTGTGTGTGTGTGTGTGTTGCTATATGCTATGTGGAAACTACAGAAAAAGCTGAGATGGCTTTGCTGTGTGTAAGACTCCAGGTTTGGGTGAGAGATGGTTGGAAAGGACCTTGGCGTAAATAGCAACATCTGTCTCCAGATTCTTCACTGCTGGACAGAGTGTGAAAGGCAGGAACTGTAGTTGTACGTGTATGTTCCTTCCTCAGCAACCCTATTGCTGATAGTGTGAGAGTAATTTTGTTAGCGAGGAATGGAAGAATACATTGAGAACGTATTATTTATTTCTCTTGTGAGATCATTGATTCAGAAGGGAAGTTTGGAGTCTTTAGTTTCTTAAAGCAGATCCCATTGAAGTTAAACACTTCTTAAAAAATTACTTTATTTGGGGGGTGGGGGGCAGTAGGGGAAATTGGACCATACCTGGCGATGCTCAGGGGTTACTCAGGGAATTACTTCTGGCAGTGATCGGGGACCATGTGGGATGCAGGGGTTCGAACCTGGGTTGGCTGCATGCAAGATACATGCCCTCCTCACCATTCTATCGCTCCAGCCTCTAAAAAGAAATTTTTTTTTTTTTTTGGTCTTTCGATTCCTTGGGGCTGTAACTCTGGATTCATGCCCTGTTGGTTTTTGTTGTTGTTGTTGGTAGTTTCAGCGCACCAAACTCCTAAATGGACCTGGAGATGTTGAAACGGGTGCAAGCACAGCGATACCTCAGAAAAAGTGGCTGCATTTTATTTCGCCCATCTTCGTTCAAGCACTTACTTTGACGTTCCTGGCAGAGTGGGGTGACCGCTCCCAGCTGACCACGATTGTTTTGGCAGCGCGGGAGGTAAGTTCCTGTTGAGAGGGGTTGCTTCTGTGTAGGAACCAAGAATGACTCCTGGTGCTGAACTCGGGGACCCCAGGGGCTTGGGGTGGGGTGAGCGTGGTTCTGGTTCCCTTGTGATCCCGTCTATGATCAGATTCTTGTGTCCAGACCTTATTGTCCTCTCCTCACTCCTCATCCCCTCAGTTTTTTTTTTCTTCCAGAATGATGCTGTGTCAGTTGTCATTTTCTCTTAGAATTCTCCTTTGTGCATTCCTTGAGAGTATACATAGGTATATCTAGAAAAGTATCTTTGGGTAAAACATTCTTTATGCTGAGGAGATAATTGAGTTAGCAGAAAGGACTTATGGAATCCGACTCAGCGGGAGATTAGAAAGAGCTCAGCTGTGGAGCAGAGGAAAATGCCCTCAGTTCCTTACAGGGTTCCGTGTCATTCTTGTCTGTAGTTCCTTGCCAACTCTCCAGTTAGCAGAAGGCTGTGGAAATAAATGTGATCAGCACTTAGTCCTCCAAGCAGGGCTACAGAGCCGACTGGCACCCTGTTCCCGATGAAACGTTTTGTAAGCCCCAGAATGCTAAATCCTGGAGTGGTCGGCTGGAAAAAGACCGTTAGATGTTGGCTTAGAGCCTTATCTCAGCTTAGAGAAGCCTAGTCCCAGAGGGAGAGAGTGACTTTTCTGTAAGGGGCTGGTTAGAGCAAGCACAAAAATTCCAGCTGAGTCATTCTAGTCACTTCCTCTATGTCATGTTCTTCATTGTTACATGTCATTTACTTTAAAGAGAATGGTTTGGGGAAATAGATCACATGGCATGGCATATGCCTTGTAGTACCCCAAATTTGATTTCTGGACCCCCTGCACCAAGCTCTCAGGCCTGTGCCACCTTGCCCAGAATTCTGCAGAGGACAAGGGGGCCGGAGAACAGTACAGTGCTTCTTTTGCATATGGTAAACCTGGGTTCGATCCCTGGCACCACATATGGTCCCTCGGACCGCACTAGGAGGATCCCTGAACACAGAGCCAGGAGAGGTTTCCCTGAGCACTACCAGTGTGACCCCCAAAACCAAAAGAAGCAAAAAAATCAGATGCCTGTTCTTGTGTGTTGTATGTGCGACTGGGCTGAATACCTCTATCGGAGGAAGCCGGCATTACAAAGGACTTCCGAGTTGGTGTTGGGACCTTTCTTGCCAAAGATGGGCACAGCATTGGTTGTCCTGCAGCCACCCTTGACTGGCCTCTTCTCGGTGGGGCCCCTTGGGGTTCTGACCGCTCACCTCCAGCGTGGGCCAGAGGCTGGACCTTCCTTTAAAGTTTGCAGTGGCTGCCTGACACCATTCATGGCAGCAGTCCTGTTTCATTTAGTGGCTTGACTGGATCTTTGGTGGCGAATGGGCCTGGGCAACTGTCTCCTGGCCAGTCCCTCGAGGGGCAGGGGCGGGGCTCCTGGGTTTGGACACAGGATGTAGAGCATCTGCCTTGCACAGCTGTGTCTTCTGCTGCCAGGGTGGAGCTAATGCCAGGGTGGTCCAAAACATGGGTGCAGGTGTAGGATGGTGCTGGGTTAAGAAGGCACATGCCCCTGGGTGCCACATCACTCCGATGATACTGAACCTTCCTACCTCAAGCACCACCAGCCAGCCAGGGCTCCCAGCGGGCACCGCAGGGCCTGAGCAGCTCCACGTCCTTGGGCGGAGCACTGAGCTCGTCCCAGCTGCCAGATTCCCCAGGACAGGCTCGGGGTTCCTTGAGCACTAACCAACTACCCCGTCCCCATGGAGCTGTTCGTTCTTTGAAGGGGGTACAGTCTAGTCCCACAGAATGTTCTGTGCTCACTTCCTGCGAGGGTTGTGGCGTTGGCTGGACTCTCCCCAGCCCGTGTGAGGCCTGTGGTGCAGCTGACCCCACACACCCTCCCCCTGCGCTCCACCATGGGACTGCTCGCCCTCCTTTTGCTTTCAGTTCTAATCGCTCTGTTAAACTCTGCGCTGTCAGGCGGCAGGACTTGGGTCATAAGCTCGATTTAAATGTCTTTATATTCCTACATCTCCTCTTCTGCGTGGACGTCAGTGTGTCCCATTTCCCCCGGTTTCCACTGGCCGCCAATGGCCCTCGGAACCACCCCCTCCTTGCCACTGCCCTGCCCAGATCGGCCAGCCTTCCCTCCCGTGGCTCCCTCATCTGCCCGGTGTCTGCCTTCCTCTCCTCCCCTGCCCCCTGCGCTGTCTGAGGTGCGTGCTACCCTCTTGGGGAGAGTGGACCCACCCCGTGCTCCTCGTAGTCTGCACCGGGCACCCTCCTCCCTCCCCTAAGTTTGCCGTGCTCCTGGGCCCCCTCCTGCTTTCCTCGTGGGTGTTTTGGCATCGTCCTCTTGCATCCTGGGTGATTCTGTTTCATCCCCGAACTGCCTTTCAGCTTTTTTTTTTTCCCTTTTTGGGTCACACCTGGCAATGCACAGGGGTTACTCCTGGCTCATGCACTCAGGAATTACTCCTGGTGGTGCTTGGGGGACCCTACGGGAAGAGGGGAATCAAACCTGGGTCGGTCGTGTGTAGAGCAAAGGACTTACCCACTGTGCTATGGCTCCAGCCCCGATTTCTCACCGTTTTACTTTCCCACCTGACGGACCTAAGCACTTAAAAAGAATGCTGCTGGGTTTCTTAAGATAGTTTTGCAATGCACTGTTCAACCACAGTGCAGGTATCCTTATGAACCTGGTATCTGACAAAACAGTGAGATCTCTGTCTAATATACACAGTGAGCATAATTGAAAAAGTAATTGAGCATAATTGAAAACTTTAATTTCCTCCCTTTGTTTTGCAGTCCAGACTAGGTTATTGTTTTTTTTGTGGGTTTTTTTTTCTTTAGGCCTCTTGTGTCTCACAGAATAGCTTTGTCTCACAACGCTGGGGTGTGTTTGTGGCTGGGTGTGAATGATGATTCTGGAGTGGGGGAGGGACCCCCAACTCTCCCCATTCTGCAGGTCTCAGGTCGTGGCACTCACATACTGAGGACTTGAACCTTCTAGAATACCTTTGGAGACAGCACTTAATAAAGCATTTCAGAAACAAAAAACTCAGTTCAATCAGATTCAGTAAAATGCACAGGCATGAGGCAACGACTAGGAAGAAGATGAAGATGGTTTTCTCTGTAGGTTTGGAGACAAAACAGTCCACAACGTTGGGGCAAGGCTTCAGGTCACACTTTAACAGGCAGGGAACTGTGAAGCCATCATAGAGCTTGTAAAATAAAACCAGGAAACCGATTTCAAAGCCAGTCTTCACGATGAGACTGATGAGGTAAGTATACCACAGGCCCCCATCCATCATGCCTGTGCTGACGTAGAGTTTCTTTCTGTGCTTTTTCTCTCTGCCCTCACGATAGGCCACATGCAGGACCACCAGAAGTGAAGGTGTGGAGACCATGATCAGTTGTAAGGCCCAAAGTCTGACTTGGGACACGGGGAAGAAGTAGTCAAAGCACACATTTTCACAACCAGGCTGTCTAGTGTTGCACTCAAATTCTTTCTGTTCATCTTTCCACACATGCTCAGCTGCCACCATGTAGACCAGCAAACGGAAAATGAACACGACAGCCAGCCAGATCCGCCCGATCCCAGTTGAGTATTTATTGACTCCACTTAGGAGATCTCTCAGGAACATCCAACTCATGGCTTGGACTCAAAAGGCAAGACTACAAGAAAAAAAAATTATTTTCTATTCTGTTGACAATGTCTGTTCTCTTAATTCAGCATGGGATTATAAAAGATAAACCAGTTTCTGAGGGGTTTATTTTGGGGGGTGGCGTTTGGCGGGGGGGACTACTGGCTGTGGTCTCAGGGATTGTCAATGCATGTGAGGCAAGCTGTGCTATTGCTCCAGCCCTCTCAGTTCTTTTGTAGAAGGAGCACACCAGTAGCCCCTTGGGGTTCAGTGCCAAGAACTGAACTGAGGACTTCACACATGTTAGCCATGTGCTTTACCACTTGAGCTCCATCTCAGGCCCCAGTTTCTACAACTCGGGCATTAAGTGCTATCTAAGAATCCTATAGGACATGCTTCTCTCTTTCACATGTGTTAGTATGACTGGGTTGCCTATCTTCAGATTAACTCAGAACTGGTTAGTCATCTCACACACCCTGTCCCACTTTCATGATTGGCAAAATCCTTACATCTCCACTATGAATGGCCTGCAACTTCTCCCCCCATCACCCCTCCGGACTTAACCTATTTTCATGCCCAATTTTGCAGTGAGAGGTAGCTTTGCCTTAAAATGATCATCCCATTTGTTTTCCCTTTCGATAGCTTCAGTCTCTGCTTTCTTCCCTCCCTCTCAGCATACCATTTATAGTGGAGGAAATCTTTATAGTTAATTTCTCTGTCAACTTCTCTTTCTTCCTCTAACCCTAATTTATTGTACTTTGACCATTCTTTTCTTCACAACTCAGTCTAGTTTTTCTGTCTGCCCTTCTTGTGCTTAACTTTTAATGCTCAAATTGGCATTATCACTCAGCTATCAAAAGCTATCAAATCTTGAGAGTTCGGCCACCTATGTTTAGTTTTCTGTAATAAAACTAAACTAATATTGTTGCTTACCTGTGAAACTCAATTAGACTTACGTATCATTCTACCGTATTTTTCTGTTCTTCTTCACGACTATGTGACTTGCATTTTCTTTGAGTTTTGAAGCTCTATACCCCTTTCTCATACACTCTAGAAAATCTTACTCATTTCTGTAGGTTCAACTTCAGCTCTCCAATCTTTAAATCTCTTCCCCAGACTACTCCTCATTCTTATTTAAATATGTCCATGGCTATAAAATGACATATCTATAACTGAATTTATTATCTACCCTGCCCTTTAATTTCCTTATATTTACTTATCACCAATACCCAGCTATTCATGTTGGGAATCCTGTACTGATCCTGGATGCTTCCCTCAAATCCCTCCCACTAGCTCACCAGGTTCTTGAGATTCCTCCTGAATATCTTTTGGATTGGTCACCTAGTCCCTGCTGAAATTCCTCCCATAATCCTGCCACTACATTTATTTTCAAACTCATCACAGTGGACCTTGATTTTTGTTGAGTTTGTTGTGGGCTCATCACGTTTTTTTTTTTTTTTTTTTTGCTTTTTGGGTTACACCCAGCAATATTCAAGGGTTACTCCTGGCTCTGCACTCAGGAATTACTCCTGGCAATGCTTGGGGGACCATATGGTATGCCAGGGATCGAACCCAGGTCAGTGCATGCAAGGCAAATGCCCTACCTGATGTGCTATCACTCCGGCTCCCAACTCATCACTTTCTATACAGCGTTCTTGAGATGGTCCCACACAACCCACCCTGAAAAATGTGGAGGATTGTTTTTTGCAGGATAGTCTTCATACCTAACTGCTCAGGGGCTCCTCCGGCCTCAGTGCTCAGGGTCACTGCAGTCATACTCGGGACGCCAACATGTGAATCCAGTGCTCCAGCCTTTTGAGTTAACATCCCAGTCTGAGAAAAAGTGGGTTTTTGTTTCTGTTTTGGTTGCTCTGATTTTGGTTGTTTTGTTTTCTCAACTAAGAAAATAGACTTGAAAAAAGCCATTTTCAAAGGTCACAAAATAAGAGTTGAAATCCAATAGCCATTAATCTAAAACATTTTTTGAGCAGGTAAGTGCCTCTGACATTTGAGGCTATATAATTCTTTGTTGTAGCAACTGTCCTGAGCATTACAGGATGTTTAGCAGTATCCTTGTCCCCTACCAGCTACATGAGAGCCACACTACACTACACTCTCTTGTGACAAGTGCTAATGTCTCCAGATATTTCCAAATGTACCCAGATGAGGGAAAGTCTCCCCAGCTGAGAAACACTGGGGCTTTATGTGGGTTAGAATTCTCTGATTCAAAACAAACAAAACAAAACAAAAAAACCCACCTTTGTTTCAGATCTTGTTTCCCATTTAAAAAGTTACTGCTTGCTTGATCTATAGACTCATTCAAAATATTAACAGTGTGAAGGAAACCTGGAGGTTATGGAAAATGCTACATTGCTCCAACAGTGCACCTGTGAGAGCAGGTTCCATTATTTCGCAGAACAAACAACAGTGAGCCTGCAGGTCCAGAGAGCCCGAGGAGCTCTAAGAGGGTAAAATGTACTTTGAGAGAAGACAAAGGTACATGTACACAGTGCTCTGTTCAGCAGGAAGTAAAAGCTTCAGTGTCCGTGGTTTTCAGAACACAAACAAAATTGTATTAAATAGAAAGGGTTCTCAAATCCATCTGATAGGTTATTGCTCCCATGAATTATCAAAGTCTGAAAGATTAAACAGAAAGGTATTGTGTTTCCCTATGACATGTGTCATTGGACATCTGTTCATATTTCTTAAGGGGTATTTATGTAATGTTATAAAACATTTGCATGTACTCTGTTGAGCATTTTAAAGAAGGGAGACAGGTATGGGTGGATCCAGACAATTAAGAACAACAGACTTTAATCTTTGAATACAGTCATAAGACTGATGTTATCAAATGTCAGATTAAGTATTTCATTTGATAAGTATTCAATTAATTCTAAATTTTTTTTTTGCTAACTTCACAAACATACTGTGAAAGAATTGTTAGGTTGGGTTGGCTATTTTGGTTTTTTGGTTTTTTTTTGTTTTGTTTTTGATACCTGGGGGAATTTTCAAGCAGAGTCAAGGAATTCTGGCAAGACTCGGCTAACTGTGCTGGTGATTAAATGCTAGGGCCTGAGGATGAGGTGCTTATAGGGCCCAGGGATGCTGGCCACCCTGAAAGTGTTCCAGGGCTACACACAGGGGTACCTGGGGGTGGGAGTATCTACCACTTGGATTTTAATTGTATCCCAGAACTTTGCATGTGACCTTGACTAAGTTATCTTCCAGCATTGCATATGATCCCCCACAATCACCCAGTACCATCAGAGGTAATTTTTAAGCACCCAGCCAGAAATAGCCCCGGGTGTGACCCAAGCCCCAAAATTCCCAAAAGAGGTCAAAATTATCTGAAAACTTATTTATATAGGGAGCGGAAGCAGAAAAAAAGAATAGCAAAATAATACTGCTCATCAGCATCATTCTATAAATTTTTTTCATAGTTTTTATTGACCATATCTTTATGAGAATGTACAAAATGCTGAAAAAAACTAAGGAATTAAAACACTATAACTGATATGTGTATGTTTTTATAATAAAGAAAGGTTTGCAAGGTCATAAATATGCACTACCATGTATGAAAATCAGATGATAAATCCTTTTTGGTATTTCTTATCTCTATGTTAATGGGTCACTAAATTCTCAGTCTTCAGACCAGCTATGTTATCTCTAAGCTCCAGCTGATCTCCTTGTCCTTACCACTAGCAAGTTCTCACAAATTTAAAAATCTGAAGTGGGACTAGAGTGATAACAATGGGCAAGGAAGGCATTTGCTTAGCATGCAGCCAACCCTGGTTTGATCTCCAGCACCTCACATGGTCCCCTGCATCCCACTAGAGATGACCCCTGAGTGCAGAGCCAGGAGTAAGCCCTGGGCACTGCCGGGTATACATCCCCACTCCCAAGCCACCCCCTTCCCTACCCCTCTAAAAACCAAAGCAGCTGCGATAGCACAGCGGTAGGGCGTTTGCCTTGCACGCAGCCAACATGGCCGACCCGAGTTTGATTCCTCCGCCCCTCTCGGAGACCCTGGCAAGCTACCGAGAGCATTCGATATGTCAGATACAGTAACAACAAAGTCTCCAATGGAGACGTTACTGGGCCTGCTCGAGCAAACCGATGATCAACAGGAGGGCCTATATAGATCTTATCAATATAGATGATATATTCTGTAAGAGTTGGGGCTGGGACTGGCAGTCTGACAAAATAATATTGTAGAATATCCAGTTTGAATTTCAGATAAACATTTTTAGTATACTTACGCCGTCTGGTATTTGGAGTTCTTATACTAAACATTTTTTCCTTTATCTGAAATCTAAATTTAATGGAAATAGTTGTGTTTTATCTGGCAATCCAAGTAGTATCTAGACAGATCACCATTGCACAACTAGTCTAAACATTGCAAAATTTAGTAACTAGTAAGAACATAGCCTCTCATTCAGAAACTTTCCCAGAAATATAGAGCAACCCCAGTCTATGTCCAGCTTCCTGCCCGCCTTTCATCTGGTTAGTGGTGCACAGTTATCCATTTAACTCCCACATCTGATGTACTCGCTTCATCCAGCTCCTGGCTGGACCTAAGGACCAGAACATCCTGTTTCATCTCTTGAAAAAACAAGCGTGAGATGTCCCAGGAATCCACTCTTGAAACCCCATCCTTTAGTTAACCACTACATTTAAATATTTATTTAGTTCTGTTATTCTTTTGCTTAATACACAATGGTTGCAGCTGATCCTGGTTTGATACCTGGCACTGCATATGGTCCTTCTAGTAAGGCCAGGGTTCACACCTGACAAAAATCCAGGAGTAACCTCTAAGCACTACTGGGAATGCCCTAACACCATCCTCTCCTCCACAATAATACGCTTCCATAATACTTTCAGAATAAATGTTCAGTAGGACTCTCAGGACTGATCACATCCCACCTGTTGTCCTGGTTTTGTCAGGTGAGCTTTCTCCAGGCAGCAGCAGCTCCTTCACAGGAGACTCCAGCTGTGTGGTCAAGATCGCAATGAACAAGCTACTCTCCTCTACCTACTGTTCTCTGAATGGACACAGGCATGACCTCCAAGGCTGTGGCAGAGCCAGAAGCTGGGTACTTGTATTATAATCACGCCCAATTTCCAGTTTCCTTGTATAGCACCAGTGACATGCCTGGAAAAAAGACATTGTGCTGGGGAGATCACTCAAATAGTGGAACATGTGCCTAGTCGGTGAGAAACCCTGATCTGGATGTCCAGCATGATATGGCCTCCCAAGCATGGTCACCAGGATCACTTAGGACCTGAGCAGCACCATAGGCTCTGAACAGCACTTCCTCGAGTCCTTACATCAAATGAACAGCGTGGTGGGATTAGAATCACTGTGGCCCTCAGGAACCTGGAGCACCTATTGGAGGCCTCCAGAAATAAGGGCATTATCCTCCAAACCCAGCTACTTTTAATTTGGTGGGCAAATGGGGGTTGGGGAAGCACGCCCAGCAGGGCTCAGGGCTTACTCCTGGCTCTGTGTTCAGGGATCATTCTTGGTGGAGTTTGGAAAACCAAATGTGGATGGAACTGGTGTGGGCCACATGAAAGCCAGCACCTTACCTGCAGAATCTCTAGCCCCTTTTTTTTCATTTCTTAGTAGTAACAATGGCCTTTCCTAAAGCATTTCACAGCACAAAAATTAACCTTCACCTCCTATTTCTGCAGCAGGCAGTATGTGCGGTGGAACCCTCAGTTTAGAGATGAGAAACCAAACTCAAGGAGGTTCATCGATAACTCCGAATGAGCAGTAGGAAATGCAGCAGCAGAACACAGGTTCTGCAAGCTTGGACAACAGCTCTCCCAAGAATACTGCATTTTCTGGTTCATTAATAACCTGCCTAGCCAGCACACAAATCATTTAAATCCTGAAAATAAAGAACTTCCTCTCCAAGGCCTCTTTCCACCTTCCAGGCATGCTATGCCTACTGATGCTTGTAGACAGTCTACCCTCTTGTTTGAATGCAGGGTATTTCAGTTTTAGTGCTGGCTGGTTTGGAAAATTCCCAGTGCAAAATGTTTTTCAACCAGCAATTTTTATTTTTTTAATTTATTTATGTCTGCTTTTTTGGGTCACACCTGGCGATGCACAGGAGTTACTCCTGGCTCTGCACTCAGGAGTTACTCCTGGTGGTGTTCAAGGGACTGTATGGGATGCTGGGAATCAAACCCGGGTTGGCTGTGTGCAAGGCAAATGCCCTACCCGCTGTGCTATCTCTCCAGCCCCACAACCAGCAATTTTTAGCTCCTGAGAATCTGTTGTTTTGTTCTCCAGGATCGATGGGAGGTTTATGTGGTATGGTGTGTGTGTTTTGAAAACAACACTGGCTGATGAGCTCATAATAAAGGTCTGAGACAAGAATTCAGCACTAATATTGTCAGGGTTTGGCAACTTTCTAACCAAATCCGTCCACCACCTGTTTTGTAAAATAGCTTTTGAGGGACAGAGCCATGCCAGTTTGCTTCCTATTGCCTGTGACTGCTGTCAGATCCGCTGAGTGGAGCAGTTGCAACAAAGATGGGCTGACCTTCCAACACTAAAGCATTTGCCATCTGGTCCTCTAAGGAAAGGGTTTGCTGATCTCTAGATCGATGTATTTAACCTCCAGTTGGAGCCAAACTGAAGGTCTTTAATGACCTGAGCCCCTCGGAAAAGTACATATGACGAGTGTGCTAAGGAGAAAACCAGGAGAAGTGATAGTGAGGATGCAGTGTGGACAAACCCTGCTAATAGACTGGGTGAGATCAATGGTGGGAAAACCCCTCCTGATGGCTGGCAGGCCTAACTCCAAAGGTTCCAGCCTGCTGCATCAGTATCTTCTCCCAATGAGTCAAGATTCAATTCCAGCAAAATAGTATCATCCACTAAACTTCATTAATTTAGTAATGTTTACCTTCTGTGAACAAGCAAGCTTGCACAAGAGGCATGAGCCTAAACTCTAGTGTATAGATATAAATTTTATTTCTAATATTTTAGGTGTGAAACATAAATAACAATCTACTACAAAAAAATCATACTGATGGACCAGGAAAGGTGCTGCATAGGACAGCAGCCACACCTTGAACACTTGCTTGGTGCTATCTTTTCCTGTCTCAGTCAAGGTAAAGGAATCCCTCTTAGGAACAGGGGTGAGCTGATCCACACACACACAGCAAGGGCCCTGCTAAACTCGAGGCTGCCTTCATTGTCCTGTTCATTCTCATCAACCCACACTTGCTCAGACCCAGCAATCTGACTTGCCACCGTCTCCCAAAGTCCTCCTTAGTGCCACATTCCAAGTTGGTAATTTTATTTAGAGGAAACTCCTCCAGAGAAAGGAGGTATAATATAACATCTATGGTATAATATAACACTGAATAGCTGTATATCAGGGATTTTAATAATTAGATTTTTTTTCTCTCACGGAAACTTTCTGTAAAGAGAATAACTGGATACTCTGCTACTGTAATATCACTAAATAAACAAATCCTATCATAAGAGAAATAAATTAAACTTACCTCTAGACTCAGATGTGGAGATAAAGAAGAGATCCAGCCAGTTGCTCATTCAATTAAAACAATCATGAGCTGATTATGTTCTTTCCCTGTGAGGGAACCAGTGTTTTAAGCTCAGGAAAATGGAGTCAGTGGTTTCCAAGGTAGTATGAGCCAAACAGGTGTAACCTGATCGTTTGTTTTGGCTTTGAACTTAGATGAGAATTCTTGTGTCTGTTCTGTTACAATGTACATTAAAAGAGAACCAAAACTGGAAAAGAAAACTCAAAGCCTATCACAGTTCATTGAATATGCCTTTTTATAGAACCTTGTCATTACCTACACAAAGAAGCCGGAACAAGGAGAGAGCATTTTATTTCTTTAAATGGTTTTCCAAGGTTATGTATCAAGAGCTAGCTAGCTACAAGGGGAAAAAACAATAGGCAAAGAACAATTTATGTCAGACTGTGGTTGGTGAGCTTATTTTAATCTCACTTATGGAAATGTTGATAAATCAAGTATGGTGAAGTTGAAAACATTGCAGTTAGCACCGTGATACTTCATCTCTGTGGCCTTAA
>JAOXYA010000020.1:20380634-20391903 GCA_028565675.1 Sorex palustris
CCTCTCGGAGAGCCCGGCAAGCTACCGAGAGTATTCGATATGCCAGACACAGTAACAACAAAAGTCTCCAATGGAGAAGTTACTGGGCCCGCTCGAGCAAATCGATGATCAACGGGAGGGCCTTTACTTTACTTACTTTACTTTCTTTTAAATCAGATTATTAACATAAAATAGAAACCCAGATAAAAGTATGAGATAAACCAAACAACTTTCTTCATTTCACCTAGTCTTTTAATCCAAGAGATTATTGAGGTCCACCTTTCCCAATTCAATTCTAAGATTTGACACTCAATGAAAGCAGAGGTACGGGAAAGGTAATTATTGCTTGGTATTTCTTCACAGGTAACCCTTTACAGGGTCAAATTTTACTTAGGACAGACCCAAAGAATATGTTGGGCCCACATTTCTGTGTGAAATGGGCAACTCCTAAAACTCCCTACTCCTCTTACAAGCTCATTTAAAACAGCAACATGGTCAAATGCAAGAAAACACCCCTCAGTCCATCTGCAATATCCAGCTACTATGAAAGCAAAGGCCAATCAGGAAGAAATCTCAGGAACTCTGTGATAACAATGCATGTCACAAAATATCAGAAAGTGGTGAATGTATATAGAAAGTGAAACTCGGGTCTGTTTCAGACTCTGAGAAGGATCAGTACCCATTATCTGCTGAAGAAGATCTATTATTTCTCCCACCATCTCACTTTTTTTAAGTTCTGGTCTTTCTTCCTTTCCCCTCTGGTGTCTCTGAAACAGCCAGTGCTTTCTCCAAAAGTCATGTGAGCTTTAGGATGAAGCGTCAATGTCAGGGAGACTCCAGATTTTTGTTTGTTTGTTTGTTTTTTTCTTTTTGGGTCACACCCGGTGATGCACAGGAATCACTCCTGGCTCTGCACTCAGGAATTATCCCTGGCTGTGCTCAGGGGACCATGTGGGATGCTGGGAATCGAACCTGGGTCGGCCACGTGCAAGGCAAACGCCCTACCTGCTGTGCTATCACTCCAGCCCCGAATCCTGAATTTTTAATTTATCTTAAGACACTATTAAGAATTCAGTCAGGGGCCAGAGCATTAGTACAGTGGGTAGGGTGCTTGCTTTGCATGGGGGTGACCTGGGTTTCATCCTCCTTATTCCATATGGTCCCCTCTGAGCACTGCCAGGAGTGATTCCTGAGTGCAGAGTCAGGCATAACCCCTCAGTACTGCTGGGTGCAGCTCCAAAATAAACAATAACAAAAGAATTTAATCAAGTGTTTAAAGCTGGAGAGACAGTATGGGGGGGGGGTAGGGGGTTTCCTTGTATGCAGCCAACCTAGGTTCAATCCCTGAGCACCACAGTAACTCCTGAGCATCACCCGGTGAGTCCCCTCCCCACCTCTGCACCAAAACCAGAATTTAGTCAAGATGAGTATTATTATAAGAAAACTAACCTGGAGGAATACAAGAAGAGACAACAAGAAGGAAAAACACTGGGAGATGGAGGGTGTTGGGCCATACGTGGCAGTGCTCATGGGACCAGATGTGGTACTGCAGGTTTTAACTAGAGTCATGGGTATTTATATGGAGTATACAGCTTAAACAGCTGCATGCAAGGCAAGTGCCTTCCCTCCTGTACTCTCTTTCTGACCCCAAGAAAAAGACTGCTTTATGGTAATAAACTCTGTGATACTCATTAATTAAAATAATGTTTAAAACAGTATTGTTACCTTCCAGCTTAAGATTTATCCCTCCACATTCTATGACTCCAATGAATTTTCCTTCTATCTGACCATTTCTATAAATGAAAATTGTCGGCAGGCAATTATCATGATAGTGTTGAATACAGCTATTCACAATGGCTTTAACAAATTTAGTTTCTGGAAACTTTCTTGCTAGGAGACTAAGATGCTGGTTAACCAACATACACATTGGGATGCTATAAAAAGGAAAGAAAAGAAAAGAAAAAAAGTATGCACAGTATCTTTGAAGCTCAGAATACTCATCTCAGTTTAGACCATCAGACATCTCCATGACAAAAAATTATATTTAGATACTTATTTAGGATTAGAATCACATCAGATATCAGCTTCTAGTGTGACCATTCGCAATGATGATGATCTGTGGAGTACTCTGATTTTTCTTACAAAGATTATTTTATATATTATATAGCATTGTCCTCCCATTGTTCATCGATTTGCTCAAGCGTGCCCATTAACGGCTCCATTTTGAGACTTGTTGTTACTGTGTTTGGCATATCGAATACATCACGGGTAGCTTGCCAGGCCTTGCTGTGTGGGCGAGATACTCTCCGTAGTTTGCCGGGCTCTCTGAGAAGGGCGGAGGAATCGAACCCAGCTTGGCCGGGCTGGCTGCGCGCAAGGCAAATGCCCTACCGCTGTGCTATAGCTCAGGGGAAATTGATACCTATAGTAATGTTAATACATCTGCTTAGCATCAAATTAATCCAAGTCAGTTCTCATTTTATAAAAACAAAACAAAACAAAAAATCTGTAACAAACCAAAACAAAACCCTACCCTGAACACTTCTAAGGAATCCCTGACAGTTTTGAGTTGTTGAGCTATAATCATCGTCTTGGGTTTATTTCCATATGAGATTATCCTATCTAAAATTCCTTTTCAAACTTCCTCCAACTCTTTCCTTCCCTTTCCCTCATTTTGCTTCTCTCTAAGTAAATTTGTAGTTTGGTGCTATGGATTAACTGCTTCCACCACATTGAAAGCAAGTGCCTTAGCTTCATTACTATCTCTCTGGTCCTCAATTTTCTTGATGCTTACTTACAAGTTTCACCAACCCTCGGTGAAAGTCCTTCAGTGGCTCTCCACTGCTTTTGTAATAAAGCCTTGGCTCTTCCTATAGTTTTCAAGGTTCTTCATGGTCCCAGTTTGTCCTTACTCTCTCCAACATTATGCTTTACCTCCTAGCATATTACTTTAAAGGTCCACCAAAAGCAAGACAGTGCTCCTTGTTTCTGCATCTCTATTTAAACTCCATATGAAATCCCTGGTTCAAATTGTCTACTTCAAATCTTCAATCCTGTAAACTTAAGGAAACTTTCATCTTTTGAGCCAAAAGTTAAGAACTTCTTAATCTGTATAAAGTTACATACTTCTGTCTTCCAAGGATAGCACTAAGTACTCCCTCTTAGTATCTTTATTTAATCCTACCAGGTAGCACTGTAGTACTGTAGCACTGTCCTCCAGTTGTTCATCGATTTGCTCGAGCGGGCACCAGATAGCATAGTGGATAGGGAGTTTGCCTTGCATGCGGCCGAATCGGGTTTGATTCCTCTGTCCCTCTCAGAGAGCCCGGCAGGCTACTGAGAGTATCCTGCCCACACGGCAACGCCTGGCAAGTTCCCTGTAGTGTATTTGATATGCCAAAAACAGTAACAACAAGTCTCACAATGGAGACGTTACTGGTACCCACTCAAGCAAATCCTACCATGGTACCGAAAAAACAATTGCATGTAATTTTTTATTTTTTTATTGGCAGAGGTCTTATGTGCCTTCACAACTCCAACATCTATAAAATTCTCTACCAGTTCATATTCTATATAAATTTATGGAATTAGAAACTGAGAAAAATTAAATGACTGAAGTGTTTAATTCACATTTCTAAGTATACATATTATTTCTTTTGATAATCATAACCTGCTACAAATCTAGATATTATACTTTAGTATAGAGGGTGGTCTACTAAAGACAAGAGAAATACATACTGGCTAGCTATTAGTTTAAGTATCAGTTTAATATATATTTATATTATATCATATAATTTAGATATCATTGTCACAAATATCAGTTTACTGTAAAACACAAAACAGTGATTTAAACTGACTTTAAACATTTCCATTTTCCTCAACTAGGCAAAATAACTCCACTTAGGTCTGTGTGGATAAAACTGGGACAAATTTTATCACTGTTGTCAGAATGAGAGCTGAGTCAATGGAATGACAGACATTTATTGGATGCGTGGTGTGAATGGCAGAAGGCGGGTGGGCATGGGTGGTGGCAGTGAAAAGAATGGCGGTAAGAGCACAGAGCCTAATAGATTCAATCCAGGGATAGACTAACTGCCTGCCAGATAGTTCTGATAGCAGGTGGCTGGGGAGGAAATCTGATGCTCGTGTTCAGCAGTAAAAATTTTTTTCTTTTGGTTTTGCAGCCATACCTGACAGTACTTGGGCAGGAGCGATAGCACAGTAGGTAGGGCATTTGCTTTGCATGCAGCCCACCAGGGTTTAGTTCCTCTGCCCCTCTTGGAGAGCCTGGCAAGCTCCCCATGGCGTATTCGATATGTCAAAAACAGTAACAAGAAGTCTCACAATGGAGATGTTACTGGTGCCTGCTCGAGCTAATTGATGGACAATGGGAGGACAGGGCTACCTGACAGTACTCAGGGGCTACTTCTGGCAATGGCTGGAGGGCCATGAAAGCCATGGATCAAATCCAGGCCTCTTGCATGCAAAGCATATGCTCAGCCCATTGAGCTAGCTCTCTAGCCTCTGCAGTCAGGAATTAATCCCAGCAGAACAATAAAATATAAGGGAGACCTCAGGCAGCAAGCTAAAGGCCTATTTCTAGTATTAAGTGTTCAAAATAAGTAACTGGGTATAAGAACAAGGAATACAATCAATCAGCAAAGGTGTAAGTTTGAATAAAATTAGAAACAAAACGGACTCAAAGCTGACTCATGAGGCTCATTGGCACAGGGTCAATTATCTCTATAAGTACACAGTCAAGAAATTCTTGACCCCCTGTCAAATTTATAGGTGGGGCAAAGGATGTAGCTCAGTGGTAGAAAACACGTTCTGTACGTCCGAGGTCTGGGATCAGTTTAGTGCTCCAAAAAGAAACCCCCATAAATAAAATTTATAGATGGCAGCTGAAATTTGCTATTTCATTTGCTACTTAAATTAGAAATTTGCCTTGGGGGCAGGAGAAATTGTACAAAATAAGTCACTTGCCTTACATACAACCAACTCCAGTTTGATCCCTGGCAACACATATGGATCCCTGAGCACTAACAGGAGTGATCCCTGAGCACAGAGCCAGTATCCCTAAGCCCTGGTCACTGCTGGGGGTGGTCCCATTATCTTGCCCACCAACATTTGCTGCAGCTATATGAATAAATCCATTATTTAAAAGCATATTTTTCTAAAGAATACTTCAAGAATTCTCGAATACATCTAATAAACTTGATTATAAATTAATTTTCTATTTTTTGGTAGTTGTGGTAGGGTTTTCTTGGAGAGTGTTCAAGGGCTATTTCTGGTTCTTAACATGAACCCTAGCAGTGCTCAGGAACCATATGTGGTGCTGGGGATTCAAGCAAAAGTTGATAAGATGCAAGGCAAATGCCTTATGTCCTCTATTATCTCTGGTGCCTAGATTAATGTCTTATAATGTATATTTTAGACCTCCATGTAACTGCATTTTTTTAATATCAAGAAAACTAGTATCTTATACAAGTATCTTAGATTTTTCCATAAACTATTGTGAAAGACACAAATGTTTCAATACAGGTGTTACCCCAAAACAAATTTTAAAAAATAGTTTTTTCTCCTTGAATTCATCAAGGAATTCATCAAAGAATTTGGATTTTCTTCCTTTTTTGTGTGTGATTGTGTTGAGAAATATACATTCCAAATGTATCCTCTACTGCATAGCCATGACCCCAGCCACACACATAAGACTCTGAAATGTCTTATTTTCAGAGCATGTTTCTTGACTGACTCCTTGTTCAAAACTATTATGTATTTATAAAATTCAGTTGGATAAATCTGAGTAAAGATTTGTTATCAAATACTCAAGAATCATTGTTGATTTTGTTAGGTAAAAAACAGTACTGTGATTACGTAGCAAAATGCCCCTTATGTGTTAAAGATAGTACTTTAGCATACTAACGTACTTCAGAATAAAGCATTATCCTCTCTGCAATTACTCTGAAATAATTGTATGCATTGTAACTTAAATGCTCCTGAAATTAGGATATACATACACTGCAAGATATAAATATGTCAAAAAACTAATTATTGAATTACCTGGCTGATATTTAGTGTGCCCATTTTATCTTGTTTCTATGTTTCAGTATCTTTGTTCCTATTTTTTAGTATAAAATTTAGTTTCATAAATAGTCCTTGGTTACAATAGTGTTATCATTTATGTTTCTGATGTACAAAGTTGCTGCACCATGAATTTCCTCTTAATTGTCAGTGTTTATTTTTCTGAATATAACAAGTTCTATAAGTTAGATATGAAAATATTTCAAAATATCTAATTAAATTGCTAAAGTTAATGACTATAAACATATATTTTATTCAGTAGTTTTGTTATATAAAATCTTTGAAACCAAAAATATGTCCTTTAAAAATCAGCATATTAACATTTTGCAAAAATGAGATAATTACCTTGATCTGTAGAGATGAATTATAACCCACACATCTTTTTCTGCATTTGTGACTTCATTAACATACTGATTTCCAGAAATTTCTCTTAACTCCCCAAATTTCTGTTTTTTCTTAAGTGCTTTCCATTCCTTTAACCGCTTTTCTCTAATTAAAAAGGAAGGTAAATTACAGAATAATTCAGAGCAATGAATGATGTAACTGCCAGTCCATCTCAAACAATTTCAAAAGGCTAGAAGATTAAATCATGGTTTATGCCAATTTCCCTACCATCCTTTTTTGTGCTTGAGGGTGGGGGCACAGGGAGGGAGGGATGACTCCAAGTGGTATTTGGGCCCTAGGCTAGTGCTCAGAGAAACATGTGGTGCTAGGGATGGAACCGGGGTGAGCCACGTACAGGGCATGTACCTTAACTACTACACTATCCTGTCCTTTCTCATTTTTTTTTTAGCCCTGCAGTTTCCATGCTCAGGTGGACAATGTGGTATTGCTTTTGCTTGCAGTGCTTGGGGACAACCAGGACGACACCTGGAAGTACTCAGTGGCTTGACAGTGCTCAGGAATTCCTGCAGTACCAAGTATTAAGCTTGGGGTCTCCTCATGCATACATAGCATGTACTCTGGACCTTGGAACCATCTCTCCAGACACCCTGTTTCCCTTTTACTATGGAAATTTGTGTTACTATTAAAAATTGCGGAGTATAAGTTAGCTATTGATTTTAAAGCTTATTTAGTATTAGGTCTTAATTATTACAAAGAAGCATTTACTTAGACATCTAGGAAATAAATTCTCACCTGCAAGTAAAACACTTATCAAGGAGAATATACATAATGACTACACATTATGTGTGGTCATTTCTTCAGTGTTCAGTGATCATTTCTTCAGTGTTCACCATGTGCTGTTTAAAGTGCATCACAGGGCTATAGTGATAGCATAGCGGGCAGCGTGCTTTGCCTTGGACATGGCTAACCCAGGTTCAATCCCCAGCATGTCATATGATTCCCCGAATCCCACCAGGGGTGACCCTTGAGCACAAAACCAGAAGTAAGTCCTAAACACTGCTGGGTGAGACCCAGACACCAATATATACAGATAAATATAGATAGATAGATAGATAGATAGATAGATAGATAGATAGATAGATGTATATTGAAAAGAACTATCTTTATTTCATGTGTTAGAAACATGTTAAGTAAAACCACTCATTTTATTTGGGGTGGGGGTAAGGTCAGATTGTTTAATGCTAGCTCTGCACAGAGGAATCATTCCTGGCAGGCTATGGGATGCCAGGGATTGAACCCAGATTGGCCACCTGCTAGGCAAGCACCCTACCCATTGTACTATCCTCCAGCTCCCAAACCACTCACTTTTTTAATTTTTATTAGTGAAACACCATGAGGTACAGTTGTAGATTTACAAATTTTTGTGCTTCGGTTTCGATTATACAATGATCAAATGCCCATCCCTCCACCAGTGCCCATTTTCCACCACCATGGATAAAATCCCTCCACCCCCATCCCCCTCTGCCTCTGTGGCAGGGCAATCCCCTGTGTTCTCTCTCTCCTTTTGGGTGTTGTGGTCTGCAAAAGAGGCATTGAGTGGCAAACACCCACATAATAAATCTTAAACGGAAGTTCCAGGGGGGAGGAGAGTTACAGGGGTTGATGCATTTGCTGTGCATGTGGCCAACCCTAGTTCAATCCTTGGCACTGCATTTAAGTTCCTCAAGTAATAAATACCAGGAGTGATCCCTGATCATAGACCCAGGAGTAAGCCTGAGTCCTAGCTTGGACCAAAAAAAAAAGTCCAAAAAGCAAGATCCAAACATTTAAATATTTACAAGAAAGTTTTATTGCATCCCAGAATAAAAAGAGGATTTTTATAGAAGAACAATTAAATAGATCACCTAAATAATGAATTTAAAACTATTTGATATTGATATTAAATTCATTATTTAGGTGATCTATTTATTTTTGAATTACCAGGCATAAGTAGAAGAAGAAATGAGGGAGAAAGTTCATTTGTAGGACACTTACCTGGTGTGTGTGAAGTCATGAGTTTGATTCCTCACACTGCACACACACACACACAAATGAAAAAAGTACCCCATAACAAGGTGGGGGAAAAACCTTCAGTTTAAAAAGACCAAGTTTAACACAGAAGGAGTGAGTGGGAAAGGTCATTAAAACAATTATATAAGTTAAATCATATCATTTATGAAACTAGAAGGACAAAGATATAAAAAAAGTTAAGAATTAAGTTTTATGAGATGAAGGAACTGGAACAACATAGTACAGTGAGTAGGGCACTTGCTTTGCGTGTTGCTGACGAAATTCAATCCTGAAGTCCCATTTTGTCTCTGAACATGGCCAGGACTGGGTCTTGAGTGCAGAGCCAGGAGTAACCCTTGAACATTGTTGGGTGTGGCCCAACCCCCCACCCCAAATTGTATATCTAGATAAAGAGATTTTGGTGGATTGAGTAAATAAAAGAACATTATAGAAAAGATTTATGAACTTGAAGCGTTAACCATACAAAATGAAAATAGTAAAAACAAAAATATAAATCTAATTCTGGCATCAATTTCTTTTTCTTTAAATGAAGATTAAATAGTATTTTTCAGAGCTTGGGTATTCTTACAGTTTCTGATGTTGGTTAGCTGATGAATTGCAGCCCTTTATATTGGGTTATATTCTGGTACTGACTTGTTCTGTAGCCCTAGTCTGATGGTCTGAAGGAAGTCCTTGGGCTGGGTTTCATGGGATTATATTAAGAATCACCAATGCCTGAATGGGTGTCCTTCAGTTATACACAACTCAATACAATGACTCTCAGTTTTGTCATCACAAACAAAATTGTTTTGTGTTCTAAGCATGTATTTGAACATACAATTGTGCATATGCAATTTTAGGATGGTGTTTTATCAAAATTACCCTTTAGGTGTTATTTTTATTTTCCTTTTGGATTTGAAACTTTGAGTAATTTTTTTTAGCACAGTAACTAACACTTACTGTCTGTCTCAATCCACACATCTCCAAGTGACAATCAGAAATAAAATTTACACTAGTAATTTATAAAAGCATTAACTCTTATGGAATACTTTAAGTTGTTGTGTGTATCACTTTGGTATTCTTAAACTTGTCACTCATCACTTAAAGAAGTGTTTTGCCAAGCTAAATAAAGTACTGCAAATGAAATATTAAGCAAATAAACACTTAAAAATTTTTAAATTTCAGAATATACAGTGATGACCTTCATTATGTTTTACTCACAATAGAGATGAAAAAACTGATGATACAAATCAATGTATTTATGGACATGGAAGAAATTTTAGAAAAGAATAGTCAACATAATTACAATACTTTTTATTTAGTTCAGTGTACACTGAGCAAATATCAGAGACTTTCAGATTTCTATTTTGTTTTGCTTTCCTATTCAGTTTGTATACTTAAAATTTTATCATTCATATATAAATATCTTCAAAAACACTATATAAAATAATTGTTGAAACACATTCTTTAAGAGGCATATATTCCCATAAAAGAATTTAGCTTAAAAAGAAAATAATCACTAGGATATACAAACAGATCTTTATTTTTACTTTTCTCAGAGTTCATAAGATTTTACTTTCAGTAGGATATTCTCAGTAAATTTCCTTGACTGGAGGGTTGGCTGTATAATATCTAATAATCACTAAGTCTTTTATATCATGCAATTTAGAAAAATCAGATTTTGCAAAAGGAAACTGAATTCTCTTTGAATAGAAATAAACAAAGCTTGTTGCAGTATTTCTTCATTTATTGAAGAAATACTCTCATTTTTTTCTAATTATGTTTTGAAGTTAGTAGAGTTGATCTTTTTCTTTTCATACCATCACACCTAATTAATAAGCTACTTTAAAAAAAACCTTGGTTTTCATAATAGTTACCTCACTTATTAATATTTTGCAGACTATTTCTATTTTGCTTTTGTTTTTATTCCTTCACATGTCTCTGTTTTTCCTTTTTGGGTTTTAGGGGTGGATGGGTTTGGGGCTGGCAGTAGCTAGGGACTGTTATTTGATCTATACTCAGGAGTCATCCCTGGTAGTGTTCTGCAGATCATATGTGGTATCATTGATTCCACCCATACTTGCCTAATGTAAGGCAAATGTCTTATTTCCTGTACTATCTCTCTGTCCCTAAATATATATTTTTAATCCTTATGATACATGCTAACTTGTCATTACTGATATCCTTGGAGTTGGGGTGTGGAGTTGAGGCTAGATTAATATAGTATTTTCAAAACTAAAAAAAAATTTGGGACCAGAGAGATAGTATAATAGGTAGGGCGTTTGCCTTGCATGTGGCCAACCTAGGTTTGATCCCTGACACCCCATATGTTTCTTCAAGCTAGCCAGGAGTGATCCTGAGTACAGAGTTAGAAGTAAGCCATGAGCACTACCAGGTTTGGCCCCAAAGGCTGTCCCAAAATTGATTAAAGAATTTTGAACTATTTATACATTTCCCCCCTATTTTAGAAAAAACAAACCACGAGCTTTTCCAAGCTGTCATTTCTAAGTTAAAGAAAGTGACTTGTTTCTTCCATCAGTACTCTCACAGAAGGGCTATTGTATTTTCAAAACAAATACTATTTTTTTTTAAGAAAACTCATTTCTATATAGTTGGTGTTCAAATGAATGGTCAGGACACTTTTTATTTTTCCTATAATTTTTTGAAGATTTCCACTACATTTAAGAAGAAAAATCTGCATGACTACCATTGCCTGTATTCTTGACTCTCTAGGACAATCAAATACCTTGTGAATGCTCAATAAATATTGATTTATGGTGCTGTTCATCCAAAGCACTCTCAGGTTAAAACT
>JAOXYA010000020.1:20417101-20432074 GCA_028565675.1 Sorex palustris
AGGAATCGAACTCGGGTCGGCCATGTTGGCTGCGTGCAAGGCAAATGCCCTACCGCTGTGCTATCACTCCAGCCCTTATCATGTATTTATGCCTTCTTTTCCACTTAAATATTCAAAAGGAGAGTGCTGGTTTTCAAGTTCTCTTTTCAAAATTATTTTAATAGATTCCTGGAATAAAAGCAGGAAAATATTAAAGTAGGATAAGATCCTGAAGCCATTCTTTAGAGTAGGAAATTGAGACCCAGAAAGGCAAATGCCCCACCAATTCAGTCTAGCCACAGACCTGTTATTAATTTTTCTCAAGTATAGCCATGAAATACCCTCTTGGTTGGCTACTTATAGTCATTTTCATCTCCTTATTCCTTAGTAGAAAGTTCCCTTGCCATGATAGCATCAGAATATGGTAAATACTTGTTTTCCTGTTGTCCTCCTTATGAACACCATGTTGTAAAGGGAAGTCAGACTGCTGGTTTCTAAAATATTTTGCTCCTTGTGTGCCAGAGATATAGTACAAAGGCTAAGGCACTTGCCTTGCTTACAGGTAACTTCAGTTTGATATCCAGCACCACATATGGTCTCCTGAGCGCTGCTGGGGGTGAATGCTTAGCACAGAGTCAGAAGTAAGCTCTGAACACTTCCAGGTGTGACTCAACCCTCACAAAAAAAGGAGAGAGAGAGAGAGAGAGAGAGAGAGAGAGATTTTCTCCTAACAAAAAGAGAAATTAAGAAGAGTACCACTATCACCACTCCTAAGCTCCTGCCAACCCCTACTCCCAGTTTTTATGGCTAAACAGTAGCGACCTGAGGACAAAGGCTGGCATCTGAGATCAGAACAGACAGCACTTGGAAGCCTCATCTGCCCTTGGGATGGACTATTTGAAGAATTCTATTATGAGATGACTAAAGACTCTCCTACTTACAATTCTGTGTCATGTTCCTTGTAGCTGAGTGCACCCCAAATGGACTACTTTCTCATGTCTACCCCGCTAAGCTCCACAAGAACCAGAAATTGACTTAATTTCTTCACACTGCTGAATTCCCAGTTCTAAACAGAGCACGACAGTGTCAACCCTTGAAAAATACTTGCTGCGTGTCTCCAAATCTTCACTTGCTGTGGAATAAAACCAAAAAGATTAAAGCAACATCCAAGGTTCTTTATGGTCTGGACTCTCTCTGTCTTCGCAAGAACCACAGGGGACACAGAATCATTTCCTTTCCTGAACCAGCTTTGGCTCACTGTGATGCATTCTTTCATCCACCAGGACACTTTTCTTTAATTTTTCTTCAAACTCTAGATCTTCTTTCATCACTTTCTCTGACATTCTCAGGTACATCTTCCGTTCTCCTTTGTGCCATTTACCATTTTTGAACTGTACCACTGTAGCACTGTCCTCCCGTTGTTCATCGATTTGCTCAATTATTTGGTATGTTCCCCTCTTTTAGATCACAAACTCCTTAAGAATAGGAAATTCACCTTCTCTGGGCAAAAATATAGTGATTTGGACTGGTAGATTTTTTGTATGTGTTTGTGTAGAGAAATAAACAACATCAAAGTTGACCCTTTTAGAAAAAAAAAGGAAGAAGTTGAACCCAAGTTCAGTATCAAAGTTGACCCTTTTAGAAAAAAAAAAGAGGAAGAAGAAGTTGAACCCAAGTTCAGTGCTGCTTGTCAGGAAGCAAAGATCTGAGTGATTTGCAGGAGGGGCAAGAAGACTTGTTGGAAGTGTCAAGAGTGTTTGCCCTGATGCTTTTTCTCTTGCGGATGATAGTGAAGTTCTTAATGGAAGATGATTTCAATCAATAGCGCCAGACAGCTGATTTATGTAATGGAATCAAGCAGAAGTCGTGGTCTCCATCTGCTGAGTGAAGTGGGAGGGCAAAGCTACTAGAGAATAACCAGGGGACTCCACAAGTCGATTTGCTGGTGTTCAGAAACCGGCTCCCCATCAGCGAGCCTCGGGAGGGCTTCCGCGAGCAGCCTGCTTGAGCCTGGATGCTGAAAAGTGACGGTGAGGCTGGTCCTGCTGCCGTGCTCGGGCTGCGCCCGCCTCTGCCACATCCTACAGTGAGCGGGTTCTGGCCGCCGCTGAGCGCTCTTGGCAGCTTGGTTCTGACTAGGACTGAGAAGTTAAGCAGGTGAGGGCTGGGGGGTGAGCAGGACTCAATCAGGAGCTGCATAGCCCAACCCAAAATTTAGTGAGCAAACGGCAAGAGAGGGCTTGAGTCAAGAGAGCCAGCCAAGTGGAACTGAAGGCAATGTCATCATTGGTAAAGGAGGACTTGGAGAAGAAATTGTTTAAGCCTCTCTCGCAGAATCTGTACGAGTTCATTGAAATAGAGTTCTCGGTCCAGGACAGGTACTACCTCTGTGTGTCAGGTAATCTTTTTGTTACCCTTTCCCAAAGTAAACAACCTCACTGCTGCTTGGGTGAGAGAGGGATTTGGGAGGTATTTATTTTCCTACCTAATAATGCACCACATTTTCTTGTAATTAAGCATAATTATGACAAGTTTAAGGATTTTAATTCTACATAATTTTCTGTTAGATGCCAAAGCGGAAGACAAAAAATAAATAAATAAACTTAGAGTATTTCAGCTAATTGTTCAGAAGGGGAAATGGGTGTGTACTTCTCCTGATTTGATTATTTTGTTTCCCATCTTTTATTTAATTCACTTGCATGACATGCAGTTTTATAGTTGAAGAGTATATTTTTAAATTTTCAGCAAAGGCTAATAAATATTTATTTTAATATCTTGGAGAATTGAGTTATACAGCTCCATTTCAACCAGCCTGGCCATCTAGGTTTCTGTCTTTTCATGCTACCAAGGATTTGGGGGGGTTCGTTTGTTCCTTTGTTTTTACTTTTGCAGACTTCCGGGTGGTTTATTTTGAAGAGAGAGATGATCTTTTGAAAGTCTTGCTTTCTCTTGTGCAGTGTGTACTCATAGAAACAGTGTTTCAATAGTAAAAATTAGTTCATGAAGAAAGGAGTGCAAAAATAAGACAGCATTTTCTAACTAAAATAATTTTTTCTCATGTTTAACAAATTTTTTAAAAAATTTCTGAGATAGGAGTAGCCTTTCATGCTTAATTTTAATTTGCATAATCTGTATCTGTTCATCTGGGTTTACTCAGAAAAGTGCATGCCATTATTGAATTCCCTCCCCAAACCACGTCCTTAAATACTTTTCAGGAATTGAGGAAGAAAGAACTTGGAACCTTTAAGTGTTCATTGTTAACTTTCCTTTCAAAAGCAGACCACTCAGCACTTCAGAAAACAACTTGTTACAATTCCATCTGATAATTGTCTTAGAAGGCCTTTCTGAAGGTGCCAAGAGGGAATACATCAAGGGAAGTTGAATATCATTAAAGTGCTAAAAATTTCTTTAAAATTATATCATTTCTTATAAGCATAGTAATACTCAGTTACACAAGTAGTAACAATTATCAACACTTTACTAGCACAGTTGCCTCTATAAATACAGAGAGCCATTGGCATATTAGAAAGGGGAAGTGTTTCATTGGTTTAGGAAAAAGAAATAAAATTATGACAAAAAGTTATATAAATCAATTTTAGAAAATGTATCATACCTCAACTGACAAGTTAGTATTTCATAAATTATTTTAGCTTACTATCTTAGAGAAGATGCTTATTCCAAAATTAATATTTAATTTTATACTTATTGTTGATCTACTTTATAAAGTTGATTACTTATTGCAGTCTTAGTATCCAAGTATTTTCAAGAAAAATATAAAATTAAATCAAAATCATATATTTATCGTGTGTGTGTGTGTGTGTGTGTGTGTAATTTAACAAATGTAAACTGAGGCCTTTCTCCAATAATAGAGATAAACCAAAATTGCCCTATCTTGCTTGGAAAAATGTCTCCTAAGAGACAAAAATTAAATAGATTTTTTTTCTGGTATCCTCAATTTCTAGAAAGACACTTTGGGCAAAGACACCTGCTATCTTATTACATGGCATGAATCTTTTTAATCAGGATTTATAGTCAACATGTGGGAAGGTAAACTCTTTAGGGTCCAATGTTCTCGTCTGGAAAATGACTAAATCAAGGAGATGATCACATTTACTGATAAAATTCAATGATTCTGTAAAGTAATAAGCAAAAACAAAGCCTTTCCCGAGAGCAGGAGAGAAGACAATATTTTGCTATCCCACATTAATGTTGGCCAAAAAGTTATATTCATTCTTCTCACAACTAACTTTTCCTAACCGTCCTCTGTATCTCATTCATCAGTTTGAGAGCACCTTCCCCAAGTACAACACCATTATCCCGATGAATATTTCAAATCCATACAGAACAACCATTTTAAAAATAAGCTTGAGGAGTTACGTGATAGCTTAAATCTTTGGCTGTATGATACTCAGGAATTCTCAGCGGGATGAATCAAAGAGGATCAACAATCCTGGAGGCAGATGATGCCATGTTTAAAACATGAGACACAAAATTATGATTTCTTCTTGGTATCCTTAACAGGTTCAGAGTGGTCAAGTTCTACCTTGCATTTTTCAAACTAAGAAGAATATTTTTAGGTTAGATATATATTCTATTTATCTGCTCCAAGTTTATCCTTTGCTGAAGTCTCACACCAGATGTTTGTGACTTATGATTATCTTGATGTTCTATCTGAGAGTTTTTTTTTAAAGAAAAATTTCAGACCTTATAAACCCAATGATAAACTTTCTCGAGTTTGCAAGGATTCATGCCAGAGCTTCTTGACACCGTGTTCTCCCCTAACCTCAGTGTTTTCATGACAAATTCCTGAGATTAGCTTTGTATAGCTGAGACACCAAATCATTGGCACCTTCTAGAAAGAAGTATCTTCTGGACCAGAGATATAGTAGCGTGGGTAAGGTGCTTACCTTCCATGGCTGATCCATATTCAACCCCTGGAACCACATACATTCCCTGTCCCCACCAGGAGTGATCCCTGAGCAGAGCCAGAATAAGCCCTGAGAACTGCCTAGCATGACCCCAAAACAACAACAAAGCATCTCCTGTGATCTTTAGGACAGTGATCTGAGGGTGCTATTGAGGTACAATACATTGGTAAAAGAGTGGAAGGATTCTGACAAGTGTGGTGGACATAGTGTAGCAAGTATAAGACAATACTATTGGTGCTACTGTAAAATATAAATTTTTAATTAAATAATTAAAAAGGAGAGTGATTGAGGTCTGACTAAATTAATTGGTGATGAAGGTGTAGAACTTTGTACACCAAAACCAAAGAATGCTGATATTATTGCAGCCATGTTACCTAAACTACAATAAAATATTTAAATGGGGGGGGGAGAAGCATCTTCTGAGGAAGAGAAAAGGAGCTCTATTATGTGATGATTCTAGAAAGGGATGTCATTTGTGCAGATAAATTAACATTCTGAGAGGATTGAAAGAGAAGAGAAGCACTAGCCAAAATTGAAGGGAAGTTGAAAGGCGTGAGGGATCTTGGGATCAGACGGACCTGGTACAGCTGCTCTACCCAACTGCCAACTGTGAGATTTGAGGCAAGAGAACAAAGCCTTGATCCCCACTTTTACATCTTTGAAGTGGTGATAATAGCACCTACCTCTGCACTCTGTGTTTTCCTATTAATTCCTATCTTGGAAAAGACTATCATAGGGAATAAAAGTCAAGAGGCAGAATTTTATAGATATAGATGTACTTGAATTGACCTCTCATTGGTCAAGGGTTTACTCCTCTCTTTGTGGAAATGTCCTTTTTTTCACCACCACCGTTTCAGTGTCATCCCTACACACACACACAAACACACACACACACACACACACACACAAATACTCCTTTGCTCACTCCTTTATGCTCTGCTCCCTTTTCCTTCTGTAGCCACCATAGTTTTCCTGACTCTAGGAGTTAGTTTTGTAATTTCTTGCCAATTTTCTCTAATAACTCATTCCACATATGATTGAAATCATTGAATAATTCACTTCTAAATTTATAGAAAAGTGTATTTACTGAGAAAACACTTATTCAAATGTTTATGCAAAAATATACTGTGCTACAAATAAGCATTTATATTAAAACATTATATATAGCATTAATGTAAGTACATACTAATAAATCATTAATAGACCTAGGAAGATAATAGGCATAAATTCTCCTGTCTACATTTGATGCCAGAACAAACTTCCATGTAAATCAGATAATCTAACTATATTATCAAATAATTTACAAGAAAAATGTTAGTAATGAGTGCTAAATGATCCCCCATCCAAGCACTAATCAGTCCTGACCTGCTCAGCTTCCGAGATCAGATGAGATCAGGTGCATTCAGGGTGGTATATGAACATGGGATAAAATGCTGTAGATTGGATGGTCTACAATCAACAATTATGTATTCTTCATGCTTGGGGAAGCTGGAATGTGAAACATGCCAGCACCAGCTGACCTATTGTCCGGTACAGAGCTGCTTCAACATGGACCATTTTCTCATTATGGCCTGAGTTGGTGCAGTGGAGTGGGGGCTGGGAACAAAGGTTCTGTGGAGAATTAATAAGACCCAAATGCCACTCATGAACGCTTGTCTCTCACGACCTATACACATCCTAGAGGCCTCATCCCCAAATAGTGTCACTTTGAGACTTATGATTTCAATATAGGGGGCTGGAGCAATAGCACAGCAGGTAGGGCTTTTGCCTTGCAAGTGGCTGACCTGGGTTTGATTCCCAGCATTTCATAAGGTCGCCTGAGCACCGCCAAGGGTAATTCCTGAGTCCAGAGCCAGGAGCAACCCCTGTGCATCGCCAGGTGTGACCCAAAAAGAAAAGAAAAAAGATGTTAATATAGAAATTTGGGGAGCACAAATATTCAACCTCTAATGCCCAAAGGAGGCCTTAAATAGATTTTATTTTAAAATTTTCCCAGAAAAATAATATTTGAAAATTATTTTTTAATTTTAATAAAAATTTTAATGAAAACAAGTATTTTAAATGTTCAATGAAATTCATAACAGCAATCTTAATCACCCCAAGACATCATTAATACATTGTTATACAATGAAATATTTCTACCAAAATTTTTATATTTGATAGTTCTTGATAATTTTCCCTTATTATTTCATTTTGAAAATGAAAACAATTAAACAAAAAAGACCATAAAATAGCATTTATTTATTTAAACCATGTCACCGCAGCTTTCTTGGAAGCTGCTTTTTCCCTCTTCTTCTATTCTGCCAGATTATATTTTCCAATTGGCCAATTATTTTTCCGCTTAGTTTCACCCATGAGTAATACTGATTCTCTTTTAGCTTTTTCTTGGTGGGGAGGTGGGGCTCCTTCAGTTCAGTTCCTAAGTCTGGATGATGTGATACTGCTCAGGCCTCACAGTGCCAGGACCTCTCAGGCCCTACCCGGGAGTGCTAAGGGGCCTCCCGGCTCACAGCAGTGATGCTTGAGGCACCATGTGATGCCAGTGATCAAGCCCAGGTAGGGGTACAGCTGCCCTAACCCCTGTGCGATCTTCCTGGCCTGATACTGGCTCTTTCACTATGGTAATGAGAGAGCTATCTATAAAAAATATTTATTTTGGAATTGAAAGTAAAAATATGTAGTTGACATAAAGTTAAGACCATAATTCTGAAAATGTGAACCCAGATAACCAAACTGGAGCAGATTTATTCTGAAATTCCCTGGGTCTGTAGATATTACTAAATGGTATTTACAATGATGCCTTGAAATGTCTGAAACCAACACTGACATTACAAACACATTTTGGTTTTAAGACAATGTGAGAAGTTTCTGCCTTGCCACTGCATTAATGTGGATATGGCCATTTAATTTGATCTGGCAGCTGAGCCTGAATGTGGAAATTCAGGGTTGGGCCCACTCCAGCCTGAGAAGACTTCTTTGGCTCTTGGCTGAAGGCAATTCTTGGAGCCTCTCTGGCTCCAGAGGAGGCTATTTTGCCAAATGAAGGAGACTGCACTGTCTCTGTGATGTATCTGTGGCTCCAAAGGCCACTTTTTAGAGCACATACTTATCTTCTCTGTTTAGCATTAGTGCGACAGAGACTATTAACATCACCAATAGAGACTAATTTTCATATTATTACTGCTAAGGTTGAGGTAAAATGTCATAACAGTGTAAATGTTTATGCTTTGGTGGACAAAGTTACTGAACTTCCACACCCCGTCTTAAATGTCCAAGATTCTACCATTTTTTGTATCCAAAATGTGTTTATTCAGATGGTTTCCCGTTCATCTGATTCAGGGAGTTTTTAGTGATGCTTTCATCTGAAGGAGCGTCCTTCTGTAAGCCTGGCTTTCCCTCCTGTAGGCTAGCAGAGGACAGTGGAGCAGTCAACACACAAAACCACAGTCTGTGCATGGCTGAAGACGGTGGTGATCTGATAGCATCCTGGGCACTCGACGTCCATGAAGTAGGAGTTGGGGCTCTGCACCAGCCGCTTCATCTTGTGCTTCCGCTTCTCCTCCTCCGGCGAGGGGTGAAGGAGTTCTTTGGCGAGAGGCATGTTCTCATGGGGAGGCCGTCACCAACAGAAAGGCGATTCTACCGTTTTTTAGCCTGATTCTCTCCTCCTTTCTTCTTCTTCCCCTTTTTCTTCACAGAACTAACCAAGGAAACTTAAAAATTTTAAGTTCAGCCTGTGTACTTCAGTGTCCTTCAGTGACAATTCCCTCCTTCCTTTGCCTCCCTCCCCCTCCATAGCTTTCATGATCACTTTTGAATTCTTAATTTGTTACTGAAGCCAAGTTTGGATGTTCACCCTACACGGCCCATGACTTGAAAAACAAGGGTGAATGGTGTGGGTAGGGAGATAGGGGTTGGGAAAAGCTTATTCAGGGACTAGCAAAATAAGAGGATGGTAGACTTCTTTTCCTCAAAAACCAAACAAATAAAACCATAAAATGGTTTCTCAGATTGGAGCAAGGGATTTGTATAAGGTTGATTGGAACAGAAAGTTGGAAGAAATTAATGGTTTAGGATCAGAAGAGAAGGGGGTTTTGTTCTGAGGTTATCTGGGCCACTGTCAGTGATTAATGGATCCTTGAAGGAAGATGATCTCTTCCTGTAGCAAGGTCAAACAAGCATTCTTTTCCAGGGTCTATATGATAACTGGTCTTCAAGAGTCTTGCCGGAGGGCTTGTTGTTGACTCTTCTCCAAGGAAAAGAGGAGTCCTCGTGCATGATAAGCTCTAAGAGTGTTTGCAGAGGGCCTGTTGTTTTCTCTTTGTTGCACCCTCCCTTCCTTCTGTTATCGGACCTGGTTCAAGATTAAACACACAGACCATGAGAAAATCTCTTAGCACAGAGCAAAGACCAAGAGGAAAGGAGAGGTTATAAGAAGTATACATTTGAGGAGCATTATGGAGTTCCTAATGCTTGCTCACTTACTTAGCCTAGCATTTTTTTTATTTTTTAATTTTTTTTATTGAATCACCATGAGATCGAGCATTACAAAATTGTTCATAATTGTGTTTCGGTCATCGAATGTTCCAACACCCATTCCTCCACCAGTGTAATTTCCCAGCATCAGTGTCCCCAGCTTCCCTCCCACCCCTTCAAGCCACACCCCAACTCAGCCTGCCTGTATGTCAGGCATCCTCTTCTCTCACTCTTTCTTTCTCTCTCTCATTTTAGACAGCCTAGACTTTTATGCTCTTCAGAAACTCCAGTCCCTAGTGCATGCTACCACTTACTTACCCTCATACATAATGCCAATGAATCCAAATACAAGGACTCAAAAGTCTTGAGTAGTTCATGCTTTTGTATACGTATGTTCTCAAACTCCTATAACACAATTCGTCATTCCGCTAACTCCCACTGCCCTTTACAAATCAGGTGACCTTCAGAAAGTGTTTTCTGACAGATAATCATATTTCTGTTTGTCCTATCTATGGCTCATTGACAGCACTGAGTTTTTTGCTAAAGGTCCTGACTTCCAGTAATAACAGTGAAAGTGATTTGGTGCCAAATGAGAATAAATTTTTCAATGTCTATCATAGCACTTTGTCCAAATGAGGCCCTTGAATATTTATCAAATTAATGAAACTGAACGTGTAGATCTATAATCATATTAGCTGATTATAACCTCTAGATGAGGTAGTATAATTTCCTTCAGTACAGTCGTCAGTTGTTTCTTTCTATCTCCCCAAACTTATCCAGTTCCACCCAATCAGTAGCAAATGAGACAGCTAACCAAACAAAGCATAGAACCCTGGCTTGGGGCTGGAGCAATAGCACAGTGGGAAGGGCATTTGCCTTGCATGCAGTTGACCCAGGTTCAAGTCCCAGCATCCCATATCGTCCCCCGAGCACCACCAGGAGTAATTCCTGAGTGCATGAGCCATGAGTAACCCCTGTGCATTGCTGGTGTGACCCAAAAAGCAAAAAAAACAAAAAAACAAAAAACGAACCCTGGCTCTCAGATGGAGCCTTTGTTTGAACTCTTGTATCCCAAAGTGGGTAATAACTCTCCCAAGCTGGGAGGCACTGGAGCTATGAGGGAATTTGGAGAGCACAGACAGTGGTAGTCTTGGGTGCAAATAGTAGCCTTGGGGATCTTTCTGCTTGTTCACTTAATGAAAGAAGTTTTCTGGTAGGGTACAGAGTACATTTTTCATGGAAAGTGGGTGATAGACCAAACAGTTTGGGAGCTTCTGGTCTATACATACACAACTACTTCCTATAAGGAAAAATGATTCGGAGTTCTTGTCCTTACTAAGTCTGACTGAATCAACCGTGTCTCCGACTCAACACAAACCAATGACTCTCTGTGGGGCAGCTCCCAGTGGATGCTCAGACCATACGGGGGCCACTCCCAGCAATTCTGGACAACTGGGGCAGACATTCAATGCTTAGGCTCAAGAATAAGTTGCTGGGACTGTCAGACAACACTCGGGGGTGCTCAGGAGCCAGTAGGGCTACACTTTGCTTGGGTTGGGGCATGTGGCATGCATCCTAACCCTTGTGCTATCCCTCTGGCTCTCTAGAGGCTTCCATAGTCTATTCCTCTTCCCAAAGCTGCAGCCTAAACCAGTGGAAATGGGCTTGTTTAGAGTCAAAGAAGTAGACATGAGCAAACCCACCATCTTTTGCACATAAATTTCAGAGACCCATAACGTGAGCCAGTTTGTGGGCTCTGGGTTAAGATCTTCTACTTTAGATTCCATCTAGAATATCTCTCCGTCACCACCTCTGTCCCCAAAGTATTCAGTCCTTCTTCTTCCAGACTTGAAATGTATGATCTAAGCAATAGCCTTTATCCTCTTTTTATTTTGTTCCCTTTCTTTCATTTTCTTTTTTTCTCTTCTTTTTTGAAGTCCTACTGATCCTGGAAACAGCACACTGTATACTCACTCTGTATCTCAGGCATGAAAAAGTCCTCTTTTGGTTGTCTTCTGCCCTCTCTAGTTTAAAGAAAATGCTGTTAGAGAGGAAAATCGATAATCTTTTTAAAGTGTTTCAGTGCCGGGACTGAACTGACTTTACCCAATAAAATGAGCTCATGGAATTGTGTCCAAATCTTTGATATTCTCTTGAATTTCTTAATGGATGGTTTTGCCCTTCCAGACCCTGACTTCTCAGACGTGTTAGCCTGCTCATACTCTTCTCCAGGAGACTGAGTTCATCTTCAGCATCTGCTCTAAGCTTAGTCAGTTACCTTGATTTCAGTGTCTCCTGACAAGGATTCCCTTTCTTGAGCCCTGTTTTGGAACCCTCATTGTTCAAATCACCCATTTCCCATCCTTCCCACCAGAGCAGTATTCAGACTGGTCTGCAGCACTTTCTGCCATGTTTCAAATCCAATCTTTTTGTGTTAGTTATGCATGAAACCCTATCGTTAACAAGAATATAAACTATGATGCCTAAAATTAAAAACTTGGGGAAAAATAAATTAAAAACACTTTTAAAATTAAGTTTATGAGATGTACTTGCATAGTTCATCCCATAGTACAAGTAAGAAAGTACTTGCATAGCATGTGGCTGTGGCCACAATACTAGTTTAATCCCCCAGAACTGCATATGGACACCCCAGTCCCACCAAGCAGAGCCCCTGAGCATAGAGCCAGGAGTAGCCCCTGAGAACCTCTGGGTGTGGTTCCCCAAAATGACAACAACAATTTTGTCAATCCTGTCTCTCAACATTTGAAAATTTGACTACTCTCTTTTCTGATTGTTCTTCTCATACATCTCCTTTGCATCCTTTCCACCTTCACCTCTTTATTTTGGTCTTTGTCCTATAAATTTAGTCTTGGGTATATTGTCCACATCAAACAGTTCCAAATATTTATTCCTAAATTATTAATTTCCATTTTTCTCTCCAGAGATAGACTGTGGACAATTAGTCTGTCTGTCAAAAGCCAATCTCATTATTCCATCCAAACACTTCACCTTCTATATTCTCTTTCCTGTATCGGCTTCTCCCAATGTTCTTGTCTTCCTGTGTTGTTGCCAACGCCTTATTTGAAATGTTATTTAGATTTGCCTCTTCTCTTTCCACTGCCCACACCCTATGCCTAGATGACAACAGCATCTTAAAACAAACATACTTTCTTACCTACTATAAATCAAGCACTTTCCTAAGCCTCTTCCAGACTTCATCTGCTTTAATGTTTATGCCTTATGCATATGTATGACTCTGCTATTCACATCACAGCATGCAGAAACTGAGGATTAGGCTCTCTGAACATGAAGTCATTTACGCTGACCACACAATTAGAGGTGGTGCTAGAACTTAAATCCAGAATGCCTCATACAGAGCCCATGAGGTCACCCCTCCTCTTCCAGAGGCCTTCAGTTCCTCTTTCCTTTCTTCTTCAAGGTGCATTGAAGTTTCCAGAGTCTCTTTCAGCAAGGTACTCCTGCAGGAGGAAGAGGGAGATGTATTAAGCACACATTACTGCACGGGCCTTCACACCTGACACTGTGCTCTCTTTGTGCTCACCTGCTCAAACTCTCTTATCTAGAGGACAGAGCTCAGCTCCAGCATCAACTCTTGAGTTCAGGTGATTGCCTTGAGTTCAATATCTCTGCCACTTCCAGAGGTTAACGATCCCCTTTGCCAGCCCCAAGTCTAGAGCCCTCACTAATGGAGCACCCTCATCCTTCCCCCCCAGTGTGTTGTACTCAGACACCACACATCCACAGCGGTCTCTGTCACTTTTCAAACCCATAATTCTTCAAAATCATTTGCACAACCTGCACACCTGGTTCATCCTATTGCTCACTATGGCCTCACGCCAGCCAACTCTTTGTCCACTTTCTCTGATTACACCTAGTGAAGTGAAACACTTCGATTACCTTTCAGTTTCCTTTTTCAAGCCTCAAAATGTCTGCTGCATCACCCTGCTTTCCTTAGCCTGTTTAATTTTAAGCCCTATCTCAAATTTTGTTTCTTCCATAATTCCTCCCTTAACGATTCTAATCCTCTCTCTTCCCAGAACGCCTCGAGAAACAATATGTTTTGCTCCATCTCACTTACCTAACACTATGATTGTATTGCTTTACAGATTAAGAAAGGAATTCCTAGGCAGTATTTTTCAGAACAAAGGGAAAATTTTCAGATGATAAAATTCAGTCTCACTCTCAGAAAACAGACCCAGTTTTCAGCTCTCTAAGTGATGCCATCCATCCTGAATAAAGTTAAGATACTCAATGCTGGGACTGGAAATATAATTCAAGTGATAGAGCATATGCTTTACATATCCTTTACATATAGAACGTCCTAAGTTTCACCCCTGGCACCACATGACTCCCCCAACACTACTAGGTATGGTCCCTACATATATTAAGGAAAAAACTCAGGGCTGGAGTTATAGCACAGAGGGTAGGGCACTCACCTTGAACATGGTCAACCAGAGTTCAATTTCCAACACTTAATATAGTCCCAACTACCACCAGGAGTAATCCAGAGTGCAGAGCTAGGAGAAAGTCCTGAGTGCAGCCAGGTGTGATTCCCAAGAGAAAAAAAAAACCATAAAATTTTTATTCAGCTATGTAACTTCTGTATTGTCACTGTCACTGTCCTCCCGTTGTCCATCGATTTGTTCAAGCGGGCCCAGTAACATCTCCATTATGAGACTTGTTATTACTGTTCTTGGCATATCGAATACATCACAGGTAGCTTGCCAGGCTTTGCCGTGAGGGTGAGATACTCTCGGTAACTTGCCGGACTCTCCAAGAGGGGTGGAGGAATCGAACCTGGGTTGGCCATGTGCAAGGCAAACACCCTACCCACTGTGCTATCTCTCCAGCCAACTTCTGTATAATGTACTATAAACTTTTATAATATTTATTTTATATAACTCATGTGTGATAGCCTTTCTTTTTCAGCTAATGTTTCTAGAGATTAAAAAAAAAAGCTTGTTGCTTACCTGTATCTTTTGTCACGAATAAAATTGTTCTATCAGGTAAATAATGGTCACTCAGTAAATACTTCATCATTAACTTATTGATAATTTTTGGTTCAGAATTAGATCTAATATCAAATGTTCATTTTTTCATTGTTTTTATAAGACTAAATACAAGTAATTTTCAGCATAAGAAATCATCTACCTTATTTTGTTCATATAAATTAAGCAATTAATTCCTTATTCATTCTTATAGTACAATGCTAAAACTTTTCAAAGTACAATACTAAATTTTTTTGTTTCAGTGACACATCTGAATGCTAGTTGTTGGAGATACATTAGATTAAGAACCTGAAGCAACAATAAAAAAAAGGAAAGAAAACCAAACAAACCAATAGTAACTGTGATGAAAATACTTCTATATTAAAAATCTTAAAGCAAGTTTAAAAGAAAATGGTAATAGTGGTATTTATCTACTCTGAACAGTGTAGTGCTGTGTGAGTAGAACTGCTTGCTTTCTTTTTTTTATTTTTTTATTTTTTTATTTTATTTTTTCTTTTTTTATTAGTGAAACACCATAAGGTACAGTTATAGACTTACAAATTTTGTGCTTGGGTTTCAGT
>JAOXYA010000020.1:20469748-20487033 GCA_028565675.1 Sorex palustris
CTCTCTCTCTCTCTCTCCCCCTCTCTCCTCTCCCTCTCTCTCCCTCCCTCCCTTTCTCCCTCCCTCCCTCCCTTTCTTCCTTCCTCCATTCATCCCTTCCTCTCTTCCTTCCTCTCTCCCTCCCTCCCTCAGCAGGATGCGAGTGTGGCGTGGACATGGCGCCCAGGTCACTCTCAGGAGGGCCCAGGCAGGTGCCCCTTCTTCCTGCCGTGGAACCGGCTGACCGTGGGAAACGTGTCCACTTCCAGCCACTCCGGTAGTGTCCTGGGAAGCTTGGCTCTGCTTGGGCGAGCCCGTGACTCAATGCTAGTGTTGGGTGTTGGGTACTCGGTTCCCACGGATCATGGCCAGTGGTGCAGCCTGGAGGGCAGAGCCAGCCTGTCCCCTGGTTCTGGGCGCCTCGAGTTCGTGGACGTCTTTCAGAACCCCTGATGCAGAATCTCAGGGTGTCTGCGTTATTAGGTTCTGGGGAGACCTTGCGAGGAGGGAACCAGTGGTCCAACATGGCCTGAAGTTGTGCTGTGCTTTGAGCCAGGAGTTACTTGGCCCCCCTCAACCCTGTGAGTCTTGGGGGGCGTCCAGGGCTGTATTGGCAATGCTTGGGGGGCACGTGATTTCACCTTTCTTAAGAAAAGTACAGTTAGGAGCCACGTGGGGCTTGTTTTTCGGTGAGTCAGGGTTTTATAAGATCATACTTTCATTTGGTTCCTATTATTGTACTATTTTGTTTTCTGTTTTTCTTTTTGGGTCCCATCCGGTGATGCTCAGGGCTGACTCCTGACTCTGCACTCAGGGATCACTCGTGGCGGTGCTCGGGGGACCCTATGGGATGCCGGGGATCGAACCCGGGTCAGCCGCGTGCAAGGCAAACACCCTCTCCGCTTGCTATTGCTCCGGCCCCTATTATTTTATTTTTGCCTTGGGGGCCACACCTGGTGATGCTCAGGGCTGACTCCCGGCTCTGCACTCAGGAGTTACTCCTGGCGGTGCTCAGGGAACCCTATGGGATGCCGGGGATCGAACCTGGGTTGGCTGCGTGCCGGGCAAACGCCCTTCCCACTGTGCTATTGCTCCAGCCCCAGAGAGTCTTTTGCTGTTGTTGTTTTTTCATTTTGGGTCCCACCCGGCGATGCTCAAGGGATCCCTCCTGGCTCTGCACTCAGGAATTATTCCTGGCAGGGCTCAGGAGACCCTATGGGATGCTGAGGATCAAACCTGGGTCGGCCACATGTAAGGTCAACGCCCTCCCAGTTGTGCTATTGCTCCAGCCCCGATTATTTTGGTTTGGGGCCACACCCAGCGATGCTCAGGGCTGACTCCTGGCTCTGCACTCAGGAATCACTCCTAGCGGTGCTCGAGGGACCCTCTGGGATGCCAGGGATTGAACCTGGGTTGGCTTCATGCAAGGCCAACACCCTCCCTGGTGTGCTTTTGCTCCGGCCTTTATTATTTTATTTTTGACTTGGGGGCCACACCCGGCAATGCTCAGAGCAGACTCCCGGCTCTGCACTCAGGAATCACTCCTGGCAGTGCTCAGGGGACCCTATGGGATGCTGGGGATCGAACCTTGGGGTGGCAGGTTACTTTGGGGGTCACTACCCCCAGGAGAGCACGTGTGTGTGTGTGTGTGTGTGTGTGTGTGTGTGTGTGTGTGTGTGTAAGTTGGTTGGTCAGCTGAGAGTGGGCGAAGCCAAGTTTTCGGGTCGTCAGGCAGCGTGATGTCTGAGCTGAGACCGTGTCAGCCATGGCCAGACTTCCAGGGACCTTCACAGTTCTAGACCTTGGGCTCTCTGTCCGGGTCCAGGACTCACTGGACAGGCCATCCCGGTAGCCCCTTTCGGATCTGACCCTGTCCTGTACCTGTGTCAACATCGGCTTCCTCTCCTTTGTTCCTTCTCTCGTCTCCTTTTCCGCCCTGGCGAGAACCTGAGCCAAAAAAAAAAAGGCGAAACGATTGCATGTTAATATTCCCTGCAGTCAGACATAATTAAGAAGACAAATACACCCGGGAAAAAAAATTATCTGTAACCCCCAGCCCAAGACCGGGCATTTTGGCAGCTAGACAAAGCACCAACCCTCCCGTTCGCCTGCTCTGTGAGGCTTTCACTAAAGGTAATAGTTCTCTTTCCCAAGGGCGGAAGGTGACCTGCAGTCCTTCCCTCATGCCAAAGCCACAAAGAGACCCTCAGAAAACCGATACCCGGGATTTATTTGGATCTGTGATTTCTAATTCCCGCCCTTTGATTTGATTTGGTTGAAAAGTGCATCAGACGGGGCAGGGTCATCAGAAAGCTGGACCCCTGGCTTAATTCAAACTTCTTTCTTTTGGGGCTGGAGCAATAGCACAGCGGGGAGGCCATTTTCCTGGCACGCGGACAACCCGGGTTCAACTCCCGGCATCCCCTAGGGTCCCCCGAGCACCACCAGGAGTGATTCCTGAGTGCAGAGCCAGGAGTCAGCCCTGAGCATCGCCGGGTGGGACCCAAAAAAGCAAAATAATTACAAAATTGCTTCTTTATTTTTATTCTCCTCTTTCTTCTCTCCTATTAATCTGATTTCCTGACAAGCTCCCCAGTTTGAGGGCTTGTTAAAATTTGGCAGTCCAGGAATATTGCCTCGTAGTTGGAAGTCTGTCTCCTGAGCTGGGGAGAAGGCAGCTGGAATAGAGAAGGGATCACTGAGTCAGTGATGGTTGGAGGGATCGCTCGGGATGGGAGATGCATGCTGAAAGTAGATCAAGGACCAAATGAGTGGCCTCTCAGTATCTGTATTGCAAACCATCATGCCCCAAAGTGGAGAGAGAGTCTTGGGGAGATTGTTGGCCATGGAGGCAGGGGAAGGGTGGGAGGGGGGGATACTGGAGACATTGGTGGTGGGGAATGTGCCCTGGTGAAGAAATGGGTGTTCGATCATTGTATGACTGAAACTCAAACATGAAAGCTTGTAACTGCATCTCACGGAGATTCAGTGAAAAAAATTCTAAAAAACAAAACCAAAACCAAAAAACTTAGCAGCCATTCAACCAAGAATCAAGTCACAGACGGTCTGTACCTGGAGGAGGAGAAGAGTATTAAAATGTTTGCACATTTGTTCCACCGGACAGAAGGAAATTGTGGGCCCTCAGCCCTTGGAGGAACCAAAAGTCCACCCCTCCCCGCCTCCCAGAAAATATCAGTTTGTTTTTGAGTTGCCAGGGGCCAACGTATCGGCAGGAGGCTAGATTTTGCTGGTGCGTTTTCTTGGCAATATCTCTGGTCTTCCTGCCCACAGAAGATGAGGTGTGAAGTATCGGGGTGTGACTTAGTTTATTTTGAAGCCCACTTTAGTGGGGACTTGATTGCCATAGATCCAGACTGCAGTGGAATGAACCACCAGAAAGGTCCCGCTTTGCCCTTTCAGATGTCACAGGGACTAACCTAGGGTTCTCGTCGGTTCCTTGGGAGCAACAAACAAACTATTAGCTCTACGTCTCCGGAAAGGGAGGGGAAAAAAATCACTTTTCATATTGTGCTCCCAACCCGAAATTGGGCCGATTTCGCCTTTGTTGCTGGCTGCTAGCCAGGTCACAGTGAAAAGCTGTTTTTTTGTTGAGAATGGATTTTTTTCCCCCCCGTGTTTATAAACCAAGACTCCTTGAAATTTTCATTAGGAGGGTCAGACGGCGCGTTCTGTCCTGCCCTTTCTCCCGGAATCCTTGAGTGATTTTGAAAACTATCCTTTAATTGATTAGGAAGGACAAGTTTGTTTGAAAGTCACGTCAGACGGAGCGGAACTGACGGGGACATCAAGGTTCTGTGACCTTGGCTCATGCAGCTTGGGGGGTGAGGGGAACACGACCTTCCCCCTGTTTGGCAGGGGTGAGGGTGGGAAGGTGAGTACTCAGTACTGAGCACCGTGCTAGGTACCTGAGACTCCGCCCCCATCGGATCCAAGAGTACTTAGTCCCACGCTATGCCCCCCCACAACCTTGCAGGCCTGGAAACCAGGTACGCCCCACTCACTCGGGCACCCACATTCACACTCACCCGGGCACCCACACTCACACACTCACCTGGGTACCCACACTCACACTCACCCGGCACACACACACATGGGCACCCACACTCACACTCACCCAGGCACCCCTATACACTCACACTCACCTGGGCACCCACACACACTCACTTGGGCACCCTCACTCACACTCACCCAGGCACCCACAGTCACACTCACCCGGGCACCCACACTCACACACTCACCCCTGCACAGGTGTTGTGGCTCTGCGGTGTCACTCCACCGTCCCTGTGCCCCGAGATGGGCCCCTGGTTGGACAGTAACCCACAGACCTGTCAGGCCCGTCAGCGGTGCCGCCTGCAGGGTAAGTGGCAGCCCATCCTGGGGCCCAGCAGGCTGACATGGTGACAGATGTGGGGACAAGTGGCCCTGACACAGCGGGTCACATGAATGTCACAGGGGCCATGGCCGGGGAGGGTGTCCTGCTGTCTCGGCCCCGGAGCGAGGTGCCCGGGCCATGGCCAGCTCTGCTATCTGCAGTGTCCTGCCGTCTCTGCGGTGACAGCCGGGTCACCAGTCAGGGCACTCTGGAGCCGCTTTGTCTGTTTTGACTGTTTCTGTTTTCTCAGTCACCCCCACGCCCCTGGGGCTCTGCCCAGAGCTGTGGGACCCTCCCCTGGGTCTCAGGCATCGACCGCGTGTGTCCCATTTAGGTGCATTGGTGGGAGTTTCTGCTGGACACCCCACACACATACACACCAACACACACACACCCCAGCAATACTCTTTGCTGGAATATTCCTCAGGGCCTGGAGCAGGGCGACCCTCCACCAAGACATTCACTATCACAGCCTCACGCTGAAGAATCTGGTTGCATTTGCAGAAAGAAATTCTGCATTTTTAAAATTTTAATTAATTAATTAATTAATTAAATTTGCTTTTTGGGTCACACCCGGCGATGCACAGGGCTGACTCCTGGCTCGTGCACTCAGGAATCACTCCTGGCAGTGCTCAGGAGATCCTATGAGATGCCGGGAATTGAAGCTGGGTTGACCGCGTGCAAGGCAAATGCCCTATCTGCTGTGCTATCTCTCCAGCCCCAAGTTGTGTATTTATTATTATTATTATTTTTTCTTTTTGGGTCACACCCGGCAATTCACAGGGGTTCCTCCTGGCTCTGCACTCAGGAATCACTCCTGGCGGTGCTCGGGGGACTATATGGGATGCTGGGAATCGAACCCGGGTTGGCTGCGTGCAAGGCTAACGCCCTCCCTGCCGTGCTATCACTCCAGCCCCTGCATTAAAAAAAATTAATTATGGGGCGTCCCCACACTCAGGGTGCTTGGGGCTGACTCCTGGCCCTATGTTCAGGGATCACTCCTGGAGAGTCTCAGGGAAACAGGGATGGAACCCCGTCAGCTGCATGGAAGGCCAGCAGCCTCCACGCTAGACCATCTCTCTCACCCCAGAGTCTTAAATCCTGGGAGCTGGTTACTGCTTAATCTCCTGTTTGTTTTTTTTTTCTTTTTTGGGGGTCACACCCGGCGATGTACAGGGGTTACTCCTGGCTCTGCCTGCACTCAGGAATCACTCCTGGCAGTGCTCAGGGGACCCTAGGGGATGCCGGGGATTGAACCCGGGTTGGCCGTGTGCAAGGCCAACACCCTCCCCGCTGTGCTATCGCTCTAGCCCCTTAATCTCCTTTTTATTTCTGCCTCTGGCGTAGTTTTCCCTGCTCTGCTACCTCCCAAGTCCATCGCTGCCGGCCCAGTCAGCAGTCAACAGGGAGGGCGCCTTTCTGGGGAACCCAGTAGAGAGATGAGGGTGGCCCTGGGCACTTAATGTCACTGAGAAGAGTGACTGAGACACGGGGCCAGCCAGGAGGAGCGAGAGGGAGCATTAATCATCCCTGCTGGGGTCCTGATTATTGGTTCCTGACTCTGCCCGTTTTCACAGCCAAGAGAGCCCTTCTGGTATTCATCCCTCTCCTCGCCTTACTTGGCCTCACTTCACACCCTGTGGATCTGTCCATGGTGCCGCAGCACTGGTTTCGGTCTTTGTTCCCAGCTGCATAATATTCCACTCTCTAATGAAGAGCACTTACGTTTTATTCACCCCCGTCTCTATCTGGGCATTTGTTGGATATTGCAAATACAGCCAGGTAGCCGGAGAGACAGGACAGTGGGGAGGGCGTTTGCCTTGCACTTGGCTGACCCGGGTTTGATTCCCAGGATCCCATAGGGTTCCCCGAGCACCGCTAGGAGTGATTCCTGAGTGCAGAGCCAGGAGTCAGTCTTGAGCGTCACTGGGCTTGGCCCCAAACAAAACCCCAAACCCCTCAAACACAAAAGCGCAGTGAAGACAGGCATGCTTGGATCTCTTCATTCATGTTTGTGTTTGTGTGTGTGTGTGGGGGGTTGATACCTGAGTATGAGGTTTGTGGGCCGAGTCACGGGGTCCGGGTGTGTCACCTTTCATCTAGGGGGGGCGCATGGATGTTGTTGCGATGCCCCGGGGGTCTGGATGTCTGTGAAGTGACCCGGAAGACCCTCGTCCTCCCCAGACTCCCCGTGGGCACCTCGGAGCCTGGGGCTGTCGGGGACCGGGGCAGTGCCATTGGGGTGTGGTGTCATGTGGAACATGGAGCGGGTGATAGTCCCTTCCCCTCTCATAGCCGTGGCTTCTCGCTGAACCCCGGGGCGGCCGGGCTGATCTCCCAGGCCATTGAGGGTTTCCTGTGGGGTGGACACGGAGAGACGCCGCGTGGAAAGCCCCGAGTTCGCTTCCCTCCACCCCTGATGCTGCTCTCACCGCGACCCCTCTGCCTCCCGGCCCGTTGGCTCTGTGAGCACTGTGGGCCCCGGGGGGTCTGTCCACCGGCAAGAGGGCCGTGCTGTGCCCCGGTGTTGGGGAAACACACAAGATCGATGTCCCTGCTGGGAAAGATTATATGCCACGGTAGGCAGCAAATAGACCAAGGAAGCTGGATTCAGAGTCCATTAGAGACGGGTCAGCGTCCGGCATGCGGGCCACTTCGGTTCCGGCTGTGACTCCCTCTTCCCCCACCCCTCCCCCGGTCCCCTCTCTGTTGTCCCCCCCCCGCAGCCTTTTCCCAGATTGAACAGAGTAGGGTTTGAGATTTGGGGTCATGCTCCTGGTTCTGTGCCCAGAGGTAACTTCCTGCAGTGGTTCTAGGGGACCCTTTGGGGGGCTGGAGATGGAACCCGGGTCGGCTGCAAGGTGAGCACCTTCCTTGCCGTGAGGGTCAGTGGCAGATGTAGGTGCTGGAAGGGAGGAAATTGGGGTTGAAAGCCAAACCTTGGGGCCTGGAGCAATAGCACAGCGGGGAGGGCGTTGGCTTTGCACACAGCCAACCTGGGTTCGATTCCCAGCATCCCATAGGGTCCCTCGAGCACTGCCAGGAGTGATTCCTGAGTGCATGAGCCAGGAGAAACCCCTGAGCATCGCTGGGTATGACCCAAAAACAGCAACAACAACAACAAAAAAAACAGGGTGGAATACCCAAAGCCAGGATCAGGAGAGCACTCTCTCTGGAGCACGGTTCCTGGAGCACTTCTGATGGCTAACTTTTTGCAGCTCTGGTAGGACATCTCACTGAACTCGCGGAACAGAGCCTGTGGCGAGGGGGGGTGGGGGGAGAGGCAGCAGATGCAGTTCCTGCGAATTTCCAAGAAATAACACTCGGCTCCAATTTTGCAGTGAGCGAGGACACGTCCCAGTGAGTAAGCAAATGAGACACCAGCCGGGCGGCTGTGGCTTCCTTTCAAGCACCGGTTGGTTCGTCCCCTGGTGCATTGGGAGAAAACAGATGACCAAAAAAAAAAAATCATTCTGGAAATTTCAAGTGGAGAGTTACCAAAAGTCGGCCGCAATTTCAGAACTGCCTTCTTTCTGTGACACAACCGAGATTTATTTCTCCAGAACCCACCCCTGGGGCCGGAATGATAGCACAGCGGGGAGGGCATTTGCCTTGCACGCAGCTGACCCGGGTTCGATCCCCGGCATCCCATAGGGTCCCCCAAGCACCGCCAGGAGTGATTCCTGAGTGAAGAGCCAGGTGTAGGTCCTGAGCACTGGCAGGTGTGGGAGTGTGCTTTGCAATAAAAATGATAATAATAATAATAATAATAATCACTGTTACTGTCACTGTCCTCCCATTGTTCATTGATTTGCTCGAGCGGGTTCAGTAACACTGTGAGACTTGTTACCGTGTTTGGCATCTCGAATACACCACGAGTAACTTGCCAGGCTTTGCCGTGTGGGCAAGATACTCTCGGTAGCTTGCCGGGCTCTCCGAGAGGGGTGGAGGAATCGAACACAGGTAGGCCATGTTGGCTGCGTGCAAGGCAAACACCATACCTGCTGTGCTATCACTCCAGCCCAATAATAATAATAATAATAATAATAATAATAGCACTGTCCTCCCGTTGTTCATTGATTTGCTCAAGCAGGCACCAGTAACATCTCACAACAAATTGTGAGACTTGTTGTTACTGTGTTTGGCATATCGAATATGTCACGGGTAGCTTGCCAGGCTTTGCCCTGCAGGCGAGATACTCCCAAAAAGACCAGCTTCATAAACTTAAAAAAAAAGTAGCATATAAAATTGTATATGGGGTATTCAAATAGTGTATTCTCAAATGAATATTTGAGTAAAAAAAAAGTACATTAAAAAACAAAGTTTTTTCTCATAATTTCTCAAACAGTAGCTGACCAACTAAACATATGTTTGCACCTCTTGTTACTTGATGCTCATGATTCTTTGCATGTGTCTTTTAAACTAGAGCTTTAACTTCCTCTTGTGCATGGTTTGTGCAAAATGCAGTTTATTAACTTGTCTTTGTCTTTGATGCTTGCAACCTAATCCATCACAGCTACACTGCCTCGAAAAGAGAGCGCTGTCAAACAGGAAGCAGAGAGTGAGTATGCTTAGTGTATTAGGTTTTCTCAATGCATGTTTGTTTAATGTCTAGAAATTGGTTGTTTGTCTTGAAAAAAGTTATGCACCACAAATACTGATTGCTCTGAGTTGAGTTGCCAGGTATTGATTGCTAAAAGAAAACCAACATGATGGTAATGGTACAGCCGCATCCAAGAAATGGGGAGCTTACCCGTTTTAGTTTAAAATATATGGCAGGTACTAAAACAATTTTATCAAAAATTTATAGAAAAATAAGTTAACCTTTGTACTTTTATTTTCAGGTTCTATTTGGAAACAATGAATGTCTATAGATTTGGTCAGTTTTTGCCTCAAGCCAAAGCTTGTCTTTGTCCTTAGTGGGTTCTTTTATCCTTTCTGACCATCAGTAAATAATACACAACATAATTACTCCGAATCTTTTTAAATGGCTTAATGTATCTTTTAAACTCTGAATTAAAGTGTCACTTTTTTGTGTTGTTGTTAAAATGGAATTCTTTCAGAAGAGACTATTTAGATAGTGTAATAACACCTGAATTTTGGTAGCAGTGAATCTTAATGTACAGATAGAAAGGGATGAGACTGCACTCCCAAATTTGGTGGCATCGGACACCAGTGGTAAATTATTTTTAAAAATGAAATTCTTTAAATCTTTATGTATAGAGGATATTCTTTAGCCATATTGTTCACATTTTTCCTCATGGCTATGGTGGGTACCTAGAATTATTATACCTAAAACACTAGTGCCCTAGTTACTATAGTTACTTATATAGGTAATATATTTTAGCTGTATTTTAAGTATAACAAGTTTTCAGGATGCTTTTTTATTTTTTTTCCTTGTTTAGTTTCTAAAGAGCTATAGTTAATCACTTCCACTCTGCTTGAAAAAGCAGTTTCTGGGGCCAGGAATGTATTGTTGGATCAGAGGTAGTTTGATTTTTTTTTGGTAGGGCAAGAATGTAAGTGCTGATACTTTCAGATAGTTTAGTCTGAGACATTGGTTTAATATAGAGGGTCCGGAGAAGTACCTACAGACTTGAGTGAATGCTTTGTTTGCAGGAGGCCCATTCAATCCTCAGCAGTATCCCTGAGCACCTCAGGAAGGGACTTTTGAGCACAGAACTGGGAGCATCCCCTGAGCACCACTGGGTGCAGTTAAAAAAGAAAAAAAAAGCAAAAAAAATAACAGGAGCCAGAGATAGAGTCAGCAGGTAGGGCACTTGCCTTGCATGTTGCTCACCCAGCTTCAGTACCCTGCACCATATACTGTCCCCTGAATACCACCAGGAGTGATCCTTGAGTGCAGGGCCAGGAGTAAGCGCTGGTCACTGGTGGGTGTGGCCTCAGAACAAAAATAACATAATTATAATAAGTTGGAAAAAAGTCATTTGGATATGGCAGTTTTCTTTAGAAATATAGCAAAGTCCTGTTAGCAAGTTTACTACCGGGTCAGCAACCTTCCTTATTAGTGTCCTTTAAATAGGAGAGAAATAATCTATTTTACTGTGGAGGCAACTTTATGTTGAGTTGGACAGAGCAGAAACTATACTTTTTTTTCCCTTTTTTGGTTCACACCAGTGATGCACAGGGGTTACTCCTGGCTCTGCACTGAGGAATAACTCCTGGCCCTGCGTGGGGGACCATATGGGATGCTGGGAATCGAACCTGGGTTGACCAAGTGCAAGGCAAATGCCCTACCTGCTGAGCTATCGCTCCATCCCCAACTGTATGATTTTTTAGGCCCCTTCCAGGCCTGTGGTCTGGTTCTGCTTCTCTTTCCAGCATACTTGGGAATAGTGTAAGGTATTGACAAATAATGGAAGGTAAAGACACTGTACCGTGTCCCCCATAGTAGTCGTATGTACTGACCAGTGTGAGCCCTGAAGACCAAGATAGTGGCAGAGAGCCCTGAGTTAGGAGATGGATCTTTCATTTATGAAGGTCACAGCTTTGTGTGTTATTTCTTAGGTCTTCATGGAAGTTCTGGGAAATTAACTGGATCTACTTCTAGTCTAAATAAACTCAGTGTTCAGAGTTCAGGGAATCGCAGATCTCAGTCGTCTTCCTTGTTGGATATGGGAAATATGTCGGCCTCTGATCTTGATGTTGCTTATAGAACAAAATTTGATAAGGTAAAAATAACAAGTATGTCTTAAATGCATTCACTTTTCTAACAGCAGAGTGTTAGTCATTTTAGAGTGTTAGTCATTTAATTTTCTATTTTAAATCTAAAAAAATCCCTATAGTTTCCTTATAAATCATTAAGTGTGTGCATATCACTTAATGTAAGTTATTTGAGCAACTACTAAGCAAAGAGGAAAAGTCAGCTTTTATGAAATCACTGTTCACTGCAATGCATTAAATAGGTTTAAAAGGTTTGTCCACTGTTGATCTCTCTCCAAGTTTTAAATAAATAATTGTTTTGAGTTTTATTTGGGGCAAGTTCTGGCACCATTGCACTTGGATAATAATGCATTGCCCTGCCAGGCTTGGAGGTTATCATTTGGATTCTATTCAGATCATAAAAAAATCCTCTGTGACTCCTGCAAAAAAGTGAATCAAAGGGCCGGAATGATAGTGCAGTGGGTAAGGTGCTTGTCTTGCCTGTGGCAAACCTGGGTTCAATCCTCGGCACCATATATGGTCCCTGAGCCCTACCAGGAGTGATCCCTGAGCACAGAACCAGGAGTAAGCCCTGAGCACTGCCAGGTGTTGCCCCCAAACAAGCAAACAAACGAACAAAAAAAGAATTAAATGCTGAGTGAGAATTTCAACACCAGTTTTACTAAAGTATCATTCTGATTTTCTTCAGATCTTTGAACAGGTACTAAGTGAGCTGGAGCCCCTATGTCTGGCGGAACAAGATTTCATAAGTAAATTTTTTAAACTACAGCAGCATCAGAACTTGCCTGGGACTATGGTATGCCTTGCATTTTTTTTTATTGGCTAGTATTTCATTCTGTACCTAACCTACTGTTTCAAATATTAGGACAGGAAAAGGAAGAATTTTAAATATCATTTTTGTCCTGCCGAAAGATAAGGAAAACAGATTGAATTTTGACACCTGATTAATACTCCTAATGGTCTTCGTCCTGACTTATCTAAAATTGGTCAGCAGGAAGTAAAACATCTGATTTTCTTTTCAAAAAAACAACATTGTTTTAAAAGTAATTTTATCATTATTAACAGGGAAAAAATACAATTTTTAAAAAGGAAAAGATGTCTGAGTTTCTACCGTGATCTATTAGCGAAAAAAAGGAAGGGCAGCAGGTGAGACTTCAAATCTGAATCTTAGGGCTTTCTTGCTAACTGACCTTGAAGTCTTAACCCAGTTATTTAATCCCCACTTTTTTGTCATCTGTAATTATGCCTATTCAGCATGCGCCTTAGGTGACAAATGAAAGAAGTTATAATTAGACATTTGTAAGGCTCAAGTGTAGCCAGTAGGATGCTTGCCTTGCATGTGGCTGATCCGGGCCAGATTCGATCCTCAGCACCATGTTTGGTCCCTCAACCACTGCCAAGGAGTGATCTTGAGAAAGCCCTCCCAAGCAAAACAACGACAGCAAAAAACTAAATAATGTTAGATATTTGCTAGAATATTTTGGTGGACTTAAAACAAGTGTTCTTTCTCCAAAAATGCAAATTGAGGCTCTGAGAGACGGCACAAAGAGCTGAGTTCTCTGCCTGTAGAAAGCTGGGGTTCCATCCCAGGGTGCCTCTGTGTATGGCATCAAAACAAACCAAGAGTGCATTTAGAGTGCTTTATAAATTAAAGTCATCTCACAGGGCCAGAGCCTGGGTGGCCTCTCTCTTGGCAGGCAAAAGTCATACGGTTTCCGAAACTTGACCAGGAGTGGCCTCTGAGCATCATTTCTTGTGGTCTAGAAAGTACACTTTAGAGAGCCAATGTAGAAAGATTGAACATAAAAGGGACACAAAGTGACTATTTCAGTTGAGGGCTGCTTATAGTCTGTGGCCATGGTGAATGCACTTGCTTGTCCGCTTCTGTCGTAATTGTTGAAAGCATTCTTCCAAGTCTTACCGAACAGTCGGTAAGATTTCCTTAAGTTTCTAAAAAACCCCCCTCTGAAGGTTGTGTCCTGATGTTTTCTGTTGAGCTTCCCTTCATTCCTACAGACTCTCTGAGCCCCCTGCACATCCCGTCCCTCGTGTGCTCACCCCAAAACACAACTTCTCAACCCACAGTGATTTTCCCAAAGCATTGAACAACATCCTACCAAATTCATACTTTTGTCAGTAAAAATAATTTTTCTTAATGTAGCCTGCCCTAGGAGTTTTAGGACTGAACAGGCATTTGCTGTGTAACCTAGTCAAATGGTCAGTCTTTTAGTGTGTACCTGAATTAATTTTGCAGAGTGAAGTGGAGGAACTGGACGGCAGCAGCTTCTCCCGGCAACATAATTCTGGCGCGCCGCTGCCCGTGTCGTCTGAGTATGTGTCAGCCACAGTCTGTTTCTGAGAAAGGGTCTGCAAGAGTGCTACCTCTGGGAGGGGTCTGGGGGACTGTCAGCCGTCTGACAGCTCTCAGAACTCTGGTGGGGAAGATGGTCCCCTTCCCAAACACCTTCACTGCATTAAACCCAGGCCTGCTCATGGCTCGCCAGGTCCTTTTTGCTCCACTAATCACAGAAAGTACCTTCCATTGTGATGTTTTATGGTTGGAAATAATACTGGATCATAGTATGTTTTCCAGAAATCATAAAGCACATTTCAGGGCTTAGCTTCACAAGTGGCTAAGTTAACTGCAAAAGAAAGAAAGAAAGAAAGAAAGAAAGAAAGAAAGAGAGAGAGAGAGAGAGAGAGAGAGAGAAAGAAAGAAAGAAAGAAAGAAAGAAAGAAAGAAAGAAAGAAAGATAGCATAGTGGGTGGAGCGTTTGCCTTGCATGAGGCCGACCCAGGTTCGATTCTCAGCATCCCCTATGGTCCCCCGAGCACCGCCAGAACTAATTCCTGAGTGCAGAGCCAGGAGTAACCCCTGTACATTGTCAGGTGTGACCCAAAAAGGAAAAAAAAAACCCTCATATATTAAAGACAGCTATACAATAATTAATTAGCTCATCACATTGGCACACTCTCTGTCGAAAGAGCACATATTAGTCTTCAGTATATACCCAGAAGATTCAAGCTAAAAGTGAATGCACCTGGAGCCTGTAATAACTTCAGGTGTTTTGTATGTTTTCTGATACAGGAAAGACATGATCCGTCAGATGATGATTAAAATATTTCGCTGTATTGAGCCAGAACTGAATAATCTAATTGCATTAGGCGACAAAATTGATAGCTTTAACTCCCTCTACATGCTAGTCAAAATGAGTCATCACGTATGGACTGCGCAGAACGTGGATCCTGCGTCTTTCCTAAGTACTACACTGGGAAATGTTTTGGTCACTGTCAAAAGAAACTTTGACAAATGCATTGTAAGTTCTTTTTTGTTGTTGTTTTTTCAGTAATTTGCAATTTCAGTTGTTGCCAAAAACAGTTAATGAAATTAGGTGATTTGTAGCTTCCATTGTGGGCCCTACTGTGGGCCCTGCTGTTCAGTATCACCTGGAAGCAGGGTGTCGACTGCTGTCGTTTGTCTGTTCCATGTGGAGTAAGTGATGTAGCAGCTGCTAAAGGGATCACTAAGTAGCTGCAATTTCAGTTTACTGATGATCGCAGGTGTAATGAAATCATTATAACTTGGCTTATATTTTCTATTAATATGTTCTAATAAAATCAGTTGGATTATTTTGACTACTATAATGATGAGTTTAGTAACTTTGTGAGTAGTTGTATTGCTTTTAGAAAAAATTATGCAAAATAAAAAGAGCGAATTATGCTTGGGGCCAGAGAAAGAGTAGGGCATAGCAGGTGAAGTACTGACTGTCTTTGCTTACAACTGAACCTGTTGATCCCTGGCACCACAGATGGCAGGAGAAAGCCCCTTGCTCAGCTGGGTGTCACCCCAATACAATGACTACCCAAAAAGGGGATAAATTATGCTTATCATTACTGCCAGCATTTATTATTTTTTCCTTTAGCAATTATATACTATGTAATCTCTTAAGTTCTGTCTTATTCTATAAAAGTGGGAGGTAAAAATAAAGACGGTCATTTTTTTCATATACATTAAAAAATAGATTTTTGCAAAGTATAAAAAGAATCTATCTACTGTAGAAACTTAAGCATCCCCTCACTAGGCTTGTTAGTCCTCTTATCCCTTCCAAATGACCTTACCCTTGGTGTTTGAAAACCTTTTAAATTTGACCATTTAAAATATATCTTTTTTTGCACATCTGCAGAGGGAGTTAGAAACCTGCAAAGTCTAATGAGAAGCTGGTAGCTCAGAGGACAAGGGAGAGTTACTGGAGGCTGAGTTCTCGGTTTCCATTGTATGTAGTACCCTGCTGAACTAATTTACATTAAGTAACAGAAACACGGAAGTTATTGAATGCAAATCTGCAGTAGAAGTGCCCAGTCTCCCTCTCCGTTCTCATTGAGAAGTGGAAGTGTCTGTGGCTTCCACACTTCACCACTTGGCCACCAACCAGAAGAAACCTAGTGATCTTATATGTTCTAGTATCTTGCTACCTTGCTTTCATAATGATAGAAATGTTTATTGTTCTTACTTTACACAAAAACTTGTCATTCATAAGCTTTGATTGTATATTGCTTTAAATAATTTGTGTTTTCCCCTTTGGGCTGGTTTTTATATAATTGATAACATACAGAAATGATTTGTCTTAGTTACCCCTATTTTTTTTAATCTTCATTCAGTTAGTATCTAGAATGTTCTAGGCACTAAATTGTCTGCCTCAGTGATAACATACTTTTGCTAATAACTGTATGTTACTTTCTCCCTTGCTCTCTGCCTAACCTAGAGTAACCAAATAAGGCAAATGGAAGAAGTAAAAATCTCTAAGAAGAGCAAAGTTGGAATCCTTCCATTTGTTGCTGAATTTGAAGAGTTTGCAGGACTTGCAGAGTCTATCTTTAAAAACGCAGAGCGTCGTGGTGATCTCGATAAAGCATATACTAAACTAATCAGGGGTGTGTTTGTTAATGGTAAGCTTTTGTTATGTCCCAAGGATTTTACAGGGGTAAGTTGTTTCATTCTAGTAACTCAGAAAGTAGAATCAAGTCTTATGAGGTCATCATTTCCCATACTTAGTAGTTTACTTAAATGTCATGTGGTTTATTAAAACATTGTGAAATTTAAAAAATTTGAAAGAACAGTCACTGTCACTGTCACTGTCTTCCCGTTGTTCATCGATTTGCTCGAGCGGGCCCAGTAAGTACATAAATTGTTCATTTTCATCGGGAGCCACTTACATTTTAGGGTTCGTGTGGATTTGCCATCAGGCAAAATTATAGTTCTTTAAATTTATATATTTCTATCTTCTCCCCTCCCCTTTATGTGGTTATGGTTGTGGTGCTGGACTCCCTTTGTTGTGATACTCGCACACATGCTTGCTGGGGATCACACACCTCACTGAGATGCACACCTGTGAGTTGCTTTGCTCTCACATACCAGGTTGGTGTGCAGCCAACACAGTGGATGGCACTTTGTCATCCACTGGGGATCCCCAACAGAGCTGCTGAGATTGTACTTGGGTGTGTGGGCTGGTGCTGAGAATCAAACGTGGTCCATGCTGACAAGGCAGATGCTTTACCTTCTCCCTGGACCCCTAAAATAAACGCTAGGAAATGACCTTCTAGATTACATTTGCATTTCTGCAGGCTTCTGCAGTGACATCTGTGTAACCTTTAGCAAATTAATCCACTTTTTTTAGCCCTCTTTTTTGCTATCATTAAAGTAGATTAATGCTAACATACTCTTAGTATATTTTTGTGTCAAATCCAACAATTCATTTACAGAAACAGTGTGGATCAATCATTTAATTTGAAATTAAATGACATGTATAATATTCAGAAATAGTAACAGCTGAAGAAATTGGCAGGAAGTGGGATCATCTTATTTACATATAATGTTTTTAGTGGAAGCAAGATTAACGATAGCTAAATTACTTGATTAGATTGATATTTCTTTAGTATGCTTGACATATTTTATATTCAATCTAGCTTTGCTTTTTCGTGGTCACCCCACACACCCAAAAATCAGAAAGCAAATTTTAAACAAGAAGAAAACAGAGGTAACATGTAATCTCTCATGTTCAGTTTTTGTTTCATCATCATCTTCTTTCCAAACATTTCAATATGTCATTTACATATATGGGTCTTATAGCTGGAGAGATGGTAGTACTGGGGTTAAGGCTCTTGCCTTGCCCCAAACCAGCCCTCCTCAAACACACACACACACACACACACACACACACACACAATAGAT
>JAOXYA010000020.1:20547113-20558476 GCA_028565675.1 Sorex palustris
TCAGTCCTAAACCTCTCCTATACATCTTCCCTCAAATAGCCGTACTCCCTCTTATTTTCCCTTCTTTCAGTTTGTCTCTCTCCACCCTACTCCCGCCTCCACTCACACACACATAATATATGGGGGATTAAATAATTCTTGTTTTGATGGTCATAGAATATCTGATAATACACTCAAGAGTGGCTCCTACTTTATGGACCCTCTTTGGAGCTCGAGTACTGGGTGTGCTGAGGTCTCAGGTAGTAACCGGCCAGCTCATTAGTGAGGTCAGTTCCCTCCAAGCTAGAATTAGAAAGCGAGGGCCCCTCTCTCATCAGCAAAGCCTTTCAGTAGCATAATCAAGGGGGACAGGACTTCAAGTTTATTACTTTTAGGGCCCCTCCCTTCCATGAGCAGCAACCAGGACACCAGAGAAAGATCCAGATGGAAAGAGAAAGAAAATGTGCACAATCTAAGAGAGCGACAGGGTAGCAACCTCGAGGACATGCACACCCTTGGTTCTGCGTTCTACATCACTCATTTGGAGCCAGTTTATTAGCCAAAGGGACGTGCTCGAGGCGACTGTCAGGAGCTGAGACCATTTTCCTTTGTTGTAGTTACCTGTGGGAGTGACCCTGAGATGCCGACCAAACCCCAGTGTGCCCGGTCTTTTTCCAATGCAGGAGAGAGAACTGCCTTTACACTATTCTTTTTCTTTCTTTTTCATAGAGGATCTTTAACTCGAAGTGTTTCCAGGGTGAAAATGGCTTGTACAGTTTATTAGCTGAACACCAGGTTGAACAATGACCTGCTATATACAGTCACTTTGGTGAAGTAAAGAGACTCCTGAAAGGAATTCTTTCTTAATGGAAAAAGTGAGGAATTAACTGTCAACTAGCTGTGAGAATAATCACATAAACAAATACAAAACATGTATTTCAGACCAATGTTGAGTTTTTTGGGGGATGAGTGGGGGAGGGGATCCCAAGTGTTGCTCAGGAGCTCTAGGGGTTTCTTCTGTGACTTTTGGCCATCAGGGCTGTCCGTTCAGCTCAAGGGCCTGAGATGTGCTGCCCAGGACTGCAGTGCCAGGCATATCTGGGCAACATTGGTGCTGGGGGTCTCTAGGGTTGCACCAGGTGATGCATGGGGCGACCAAGGGGTACTGGCCACGAAGCCCAGGCTTCCTGAATGCGAGGCATGTGCTCAGCTAGCTTAGCCCTATTCCATTTTCAATATTTTCAATGTATTCAATGCGTTGTCTTTTTGAATTTGTGGCGTTTTACTTTAGATTTCAATCCTGTCTTCAACCCTCCAGGCAGGTGGCTTTTTCTATTAAAGTAAAAATTGTATGAGGAAAATAGAATTGAGGGTTGGAGAGAGCTTAGCAAACTGGAATACATACTTACAGGAGACCTGGGTTTGATCCCTGGCACCAAGGGTCCCTTGAGCAACACCAGAGATAGATAGCTCCTGAGCACAGAACTAGGAGTAGCCCCTGAACATTGCTGGGTGTGTCTCCAAAGGCCATCAGTTAAAATAAGTAAAAAACAAGTAGTATTAGTTGTTTTTGTAATATGATAAGTTTCAGGTAGGCCTCATTCAACATAAACATATTTATATGCTACATAGCTTGTTGCTAAAAATTCAGTTCTGTTCCTTACTATACAATTGTGCCCTTTTAAACTAATTTATTTCTCATTGTATGCAAATTTCCCTGGGAAGCATGATAGTGAGGCAGCTTCTTTGCAGAGTGAAATGGCAGCCTCCAGCAACTCTCGGGATTGGCCGGGGGAGATGGGAGTGAATGCCAAGTGCCTCCTTGTTCTGTTGTGACAGTGTTAAAAGTTTACAGTCACACTTAACCAGCAGCCCAGTCTGTTTTGGTGTACCCTTGGGCTTAGAAATAGTAGGAGACTCAGGTGTTCGCCTTGCATGTAGCTGATACCATTTGATCCCCGACACTGCATGTGATTCTTCACACACTACCTAGCATTGCTAGGTGTGGCTTCCAACCCTTCTCCCACCACCCAATCCCTCCCCTACCAAAAAAAAAAAAAAAAACTATTGGCCCATATTGGAATGTGCTGATCAGCTGCATGCAGTTCACCTTGACCCTTGCACTGTATGTCGGGGTTGATCTAGATGTTTCTCTCGCATCTACTTCGTTCCCCTCCCAATCACTTAGCAAGTCTGCTGATCTTAGTTCCTGTGGTTTCTCCTCTGTATCCCTCCTCTGCTACCATATCACTCAGCCACATTCTCATTACCGCCCTTCCAATTCCACTTCCTTTTTGATTTTCCAGTTCTGCCCTCCAGAAATCCATCATTCTGTCTGTCACCATATCTAAAATTCATACAAGTTACTGTGTCTCACTCCTTACAATGCCTCAGCAGGAAGCCATCACTCACCGGACAAAACCCCAGCTCCTTAGCATGCTAACTTCGGGCGCCTCCAGCCCTCCAGACTGTCTCCTGACACTCTTTGTGCACTTCACTTTCCTACTTCTAGTTAGACCAAATTTGCAGAGCTCCTGGAACATTCCGTCACATTTGTGTGTATCTTGTATTGCTCCCCAGAGTTCCTGAAAAACTCAGTTCTGCTTTGCTCCCACACCTGTGCTCTCCACTTCTACTGCAGTTATGTGGACGGTCACTCTGCCAAGGCAGTGGAGTCTTGTTTGTCCCTCATTGAATCTCAGATCTCCCACTTATCCCCAATGACAACTGTGTCCCGTAGACTCTGCATGAGGAAACCAAAGCTCAGGAAGAAGCTACCTAAATACCGTGCCCAGTATGTGCAGCTGGTGGAAGGGGAGAGCCAGGATCTTGTCAGTATTTACCCATGTCCATCTGCTAGACATTCAGGATGAAATAATAGTTTGTGGTAACTGTACATGTAAGACAAACTCAAATTAGCTTGAGATTTTTAAATTTTTATTATTAAGATTTAGATTTTTTTTCTTTTTGGATCACACCCACTGATGCTCAGGGGTTACTCCTGGCTTTGCACTCAGGAATCACTCCTGGCGGTGCTCAGAGAACCACATGGGATGCTGGGAATCAAACCTGGGTCGGCCACGTGCAAGGCAAATGCCCTACCTGCTGTGCTATCGCTCCAGCCCCAAGATCTAGAATTTTTTAAAAATATTTTTTATTTTAGTGTAGTGGGCTGGAGTGATAGCACAGCGAGTAGGTCGTTTACCTTGCATGTGGCCGACCTGGGTTCGATTCTTCTGTTCCTCTAGGAGAGCCCGGCAAGCTACCGAGAATATCCCGCCCGCAAGGCAAAACTTGGCAAGCTCCCTGTGGAGTATTCATTTTGCCAAAATAGTAACAAGTCTCACAATAGAGACGTTACTGGTGCCCACTTGAGCAAATCGATGAGCAATGGAAAGACAGTGCAGTGCTATAGTGCTATTATTTTAATTTAAGCACTAGAAAAAAGAGTGAATTTAGTATCAGAGATTTGGGTTAAACTATTGTTGTAGCCATTTCTGCCTGAACTGATTCATGCCAGGACTTCATCTTGTGCACATCAAATTTAAAGTGGGCATAAGAATCAAGCAGGCTGTCGGTTGCATGCGGAAATGCCTTGTAAGAGCTGTGTAGATGTGACACCACTTAGCTTTTCATTTGAGTTTACATATGGGAGACCCCTCAGAGGGCATTTTCTGGCATATTGTTGGTCGATTCCCATAATCTGCCTCAACTGCTTCACAAGTTAGAGATACTTTTCTCTGTGTTTGCAGGAGAAAATGAATATTTGGTTTTACCAGCAATGTGCAGCCTTTAGAATGTCCTGTTTTCACAAGTGTTTGTGCCTTGAAAAGCTCCTGCCTTCACTTGAAGTAAGCTTGAGTGTGCCAGGCCGAAACTGGGTCACTTTCTGAGTGAAAGCAGCTTATATTGCTCCAGTCACAGGACTTTCTTCTCCCTCCTTTTGTTAAGCTATAAACAGGATGCTGTCCTCCCCTTCACTGTTCTGGGGCTGCTTTTGTTACCTGAAGGTTCACTTGCAGCTTTTTTCCCCCCCAGAGCTCTATCACTTTCTTCATAGAATGTTTGCAGTAGAGTTGCCACCTATGGGTGTTGCATCCTGTAGGGAAACCAGCTCGTGGCATACAGGAATCATTTGGACTGAGTCGTTCTGGCCATTTAGGTGAGCGAATTTGATCATTTGATTCATTGAGCGAAGCATGATCTGTATTACTGGCTTTCCAATTGAACTGTTCCAGGTGCCTGCCTATGAAAGAAAGGTCTTATTTCATGGGCTGATAGAGTTTCAACCTGTCCTTCCTTTGTATAAACATGTTTTGAAAGACGGCTCTTATATTTACTCGCGCTTCACCTTAAATTTTCGTCTTAAAATAGTCACATTCATTTGACAGATACACGGAAGGACTGATCCAAAAGGTAAATTTCAAGCGTGAGTTACAGGCACCTGCAATGAATAGGAGGAAAGGGAAAATACAGGGTATAAAGGAGTCGGGCTGGATGACAGTGGGGTCACCTGCAGCCACCCCTGTATTTTAGGGCCCCTCCCTAGCACCAGCCAACCACCCAGTTCCTTAGTTCCAGTTGAGTGTATCAAAGGTGAGAACTTGCTAGGTGGGAAAAATAATTGCTCTTCTCCAAGAATTTTTGACATAGATGAGGAGGGAAGGACAAGGAATTTGGGAGTGTTTAAGTAGACAGGAACGTGCAGGAGCTCTCAGGGTTAATAATACGCTCTGGAAGAGGAGAAGCCACAATCCGAGCAGGTAGGAAATGAATCTGATACGAGCGTGGATACCAGAGATGGAGAGAAAGTTCTGGTCGCATTTGGGTTTCTGGTTAGAATTCTTGGTGAGATCCAGTTGTTAATCCCCAGAACAGAATCTTGGCAGTTAAATTTCCTTATTTTTCTTCAGGTCGCTTGGGTTGAATTTCTGTTGTGTGATACCAAACAGATTTTTTTTTCACGATTTTGGGTCATACCCAGAAATACACAAATTACTCCTGGCTCTGCACTCAGAAATTACTTCTGACACTGCTTAAGGGACCATATGAGATGCTGAGAATCGAACACGGATTGGCCAGGTACAAGGCAAACACCCTACCTGCTGTACTATCAATCAGGCCCCGAATTTTTTCTTATTTGTTTTTGTTTTGTAATACATAGATAGCCTAATGACCTAATCCAAATTAAGGTATGAGGGAAAGTCATTTTTCTCTTGTAACATATCTCTACAAAGTGTCGTGATTATTGGTCAGACTCCAAGGATAGCCCACAGAAGATCACTTAACCCACAGAGTAGCCAGAATTGATTTCTGTTTCTCCTTAGGACACATTCATTTAGAGGCCAGCAGAGTTCCAGGGTTACTAGACTCTAGAGGAGTAAAAGTAATTTCAGTGCTCTGGGTCTTTAAGGAAGCTCGGCTCTCTGTGAAACCACTTGCTGGCTTGGCCATAACGCTGTTACTCACTCCGGGCTCCACTGTGAAGGGCTGTCCGGACTCAGGAGGGCTGGTCTAGGAAATTCACTTGCAGTTGACATAGTTCCGGTGGCAAATGAATTTTCTAATTTGTGGGGTAGAAGTTTTTGTGTGCTTTGACTTGAGCATTAATGTGACAGGTATTAGTCGGATCCCTTATGTGTGTCGGGCACTGCACCAAGCTTGGAAGCAGTTGTGAAGGACTCCGCTGTGATGGAACATTAAGTTAGAGCAGGGATGAGGGGCAACGGGCGGTGAGTGAAGAGAGGAAGAGATAAGTGAATGAGAGAAGTGTGCTGTGAAGAAACGGAGGAGGGTGTTGGGGTGGAGGTGACTCGGTAGGGAAGGCATGGCTAGAGAGGGGGCTTTGCTGAGGAGAAACACCCGACTCAAGAAAAGAAAAACAGGTTCCTTCTGGACACACGCTTCTTCCTTCTGCCTCCTCTCAGCAAGAGAACACGGGTCAATCTTAAGCCATGAGAACAATCATTTTACTCGAGGTGTTTCCATGCTATGGGCTGAGCCCGGTTCTTGGACTAACCTCAGAACTGCTGCATGAGTCAAAGGCACCGTTGAGCACTAGAGGTGGCCAGTTCAAATTTAAGTGTGAGCCAGAGAGATGGTAAAGGAGGTAGAACCTTGTGTGCACCTATGCTGCTTTGAATCCCTGGCATCACCTATGGTTGCCTCAAGTGCCACAGAGCCAGGAATAGCCCCTGAGCGCTGCTGGGTGTAACCCAACCCTCCCCAGCCTATCCCCATCCCTGAAAACACAGAATGTTCTGCAAGTATACAATCTAGACTGGATTCTGAAAACTTCATATGAGAAAAGTATTGAAGGGGTCAGAGCGATAGTAGGGAAGGACAGGTGCCTTACAAGTGGTTGACCTAGGTTAGATCCTTGTGTCCCATATGGTCTGTGGGTCCCACAGGAGTAATCTCTGAGTACAGAGCCAGGAGTAAGCCTGAGCATACCTGGATGTGGCACAAAAATTAAAAACAAACGATATTAAAAATGCTCAGTATTTATAGAGAGATTATATAGCAAACAGAATTTTTTGGCTTAAAGGGTTATAGAAAACATACATTTTATTGGTATATTTTTAATTTTTATTATTATTCAGATTTGGGGCTACACCTGGTGGTGCTGAGTTATCTGCTGGCTCTGCTCAGGGATTATTCTTGGCAGGTCTCGGGACCATTTGGGGTGTCAGGGATTGAACCCAGGTTGGCTGTGTGCAAGGCAGATACCCAACCTACTGGACTGTTGCTCCACTCTCTGTTTTTAAGCTTAAAATTTTAAAACTTTGGGGGTTTAAAGGCTGGAAAGAGTATAGGGATTCAGACTCTTGCTTTGAATGTGGCCATCCCTGGTTCAGTCCCTGACAATGCGTGTCCTCCCTTGAGCACAGAGCCGTGAATCACCCCAGAACACCACTGGGTGTCACCCAACTCTCCCCCAATTTGAGATCACACACAGCAGTGCTCAAAGGGCTACTCCTGGCTCTGTGCTCAGGGATCACTCCTGGTGGTGCTCAGGAAACCGTCTATGGTACTGTGTGTAAGGCAAGCACCATATTCTCTACCAATTTCTATTTTCTAAAAGTTTTAGTGCTCAGGAGCTACTCCCAGCTCTGTTGTGCACATGGGGGAATGTTGTTCCCAGCAGTGCTGGGGATTAGGTGCTGCTGGTCCTGGGCCTCCCCCAGCCTGTGCTGGGTCTGTTCTCTGGCCCTTCCCCTTTTCTGCATGTGCTGCCACTCCATCTTCTCTTTTTTTCTTCTCCTCTTTCTCCTCCTCTTATTCCTCCTCCTCCCACTCCTTCTCCTCATTTTCCCCTTCCTCCTCCTTCCCCTTCCCCTCTTCTTCCTTCTTCTTTTTTCTTCCCCCTCCTCCTCCTCCTCCTTTCCTCTTTCTTCCTCCTCCTCCTTCTCCTTCTCATCATCATCATCATCATCATCATCATCATCATCATCATCCTTCCCTTCTACCTCTTTCAATTTTTATTGAATGAAGCTGAGAAGTATGGGAGTGGGGGACAAGGGAAGGAATGCATATTCAAGAATGAACACAAGCTTGAAAGGGCAAGCAAGCAAAGACAGGGAAAGAGATGTGTTCACGTGACAACGTGGACTTGGAAGTGCAAGCCCCTTCACTGGTACTTCTATCTTACTCTTCTCATTGGAGGTTTCTGAGTTTGGTCTGGTCTGAAGAGAATGGTCCACATTTACCAATGGTCCCATTCCAGCAGGCTGGGCCGGTTGAGTTCTCTAGATGTTGTGCATGGGCTGTAGGCTCCCTCCCCTTCCTGAATGTGGTCCCTGGTTAAGCAGGACCAAAAGTTGATGCATAACATGGAAAGGCATACTTAGATTTTAATCACATTTTATGTACAAGTCCTACTCACTGAGTCCAGTGGTGGAAAACTATTCTATTGTGTACCTGAGGGATGTAAACATTGTTAGCGAGGGGTGAGAGGTAGTTCGAGTGGGAGAGGAACACTTGTTTGAGTGCCTGATCCCCGGAGTACTGGAGATGGCCCCTGAGCATTGCCGAGGGTAGCCCCCTAAATAGTGATGTTTGAAAAACAAAAGGTCCAAAAGACAATGAGAACAAAATTAGTTGACATCTCTCTGTCTCTGTCTCTCTGTGTCTCTGTCTCTGTGTCTCTGTCTCTGTGTCTCTGTCTCTCTGTCTCTGTCTCTCTCTCTCCCTCCCCAAATTATTATTAGTGTCCGTATTATTAGGGACCGTATGTGGTGGCAGGGACTGAACCAGTCTGAGCCGCCTGTTGGTGAGCTCCCTTCCTACTGGACTGTCTACCCTCTCAGACCCAAAGTTTCTATTTGCTGAGACAGGGAAAACTCTAGAAGGAGCAGGTTGGAGAGGAAGAGCAAAGAGGTGTGAGAGATACTAAGGCTGAGGTATCCTCTAGACTGGTTTTTCTCACCTGGGGGCATATGGCCTCCTGTGGGTCTCCAGGATGTTACTAGGGGGCCACAGGTGAAAATCATATAAATGGGGGTCAACCCCCAAACCCCTGTAGACAAGGGTACCCTGGAAGGAAGCAAGGTCAGAAGGCGGCCACATTTGAAAAAAGGATGAGAAACACTGTCCCAGCACCTAGTGGAGATGTTAGAAGGGGAGAAATACCCGTGGCTGGAGCTCAGTGGTGCAGTCTAGGTTGGGCATCCCCATCGGGTGTGTAAAGCGATGAGGCTGGATCAAGCCAACAGATGGTGAGTCTACAAGGAAGGGAAGAGATTCAGGGACTGAGCCTGAGGCAGCTCAGCACTGAGTGGCTTGGGAGGTGGGGTGGGGGGGTACCAGAATCTCGGGTGCCAAGGGGCTCTACAGCTATAGAAGACAAGGCCTCAGCACAGGAGGCGCCGGGGCTTCGTCCCGGGCTACCGAGAAGGCAAGGGTGCTGGGCACAAGCTCTGGATTTCGTATCAGAAGATTAACATACCAAGGACAGAAGCAGGTCAGTGGAGTGTTGTGAATGGTGGACTGGGCCGAGTGGAGCAGTTTCGGTGGCCAGTAGAAGGGGTTATGTCAGAGACAGCATACCATCAAGGTAAACAAGGGCCAATAATATGTGTTTTAATGTGGGAAATGAAGAGTGTTCATATCTTTCTTAAGATATGAAGGAAGTCTGCCTAAGTCTGCTTAAGCTGAGTGGGGGCATGAGTGGTGTACTGTAGCATTGTATCACTGTCCTGTTGTTCATCGATTTGCTCGAGCGGGCCCAGTAACGTCTCCATTGTGAGGCTTCTTGTTACTGTGTTTGGCATATCCACTACATCACGGGAAGTTGCCAGGCTGTGCTGTGTCGGCAAGATGCTCTCAGTAGCTTGCCAGGCTCTCCGAGAGGGGTGGAGGAATCGAACCCGGGTCAACCGGGCCAGCCACATGCAAGGCAAATGCCCTTCCACTGCAGAAGGAGAAAATTCTAGAGTTGGGGCGGAGCAATGGTACCATGGATAGGGCCCTTGCCTTGCATGTGGCCAATGGGTTGGATCCTCAGCACTCCATATGGTTCCTCCTGCCTGCCAGGAGTGATCCCTGAGCATAGAGCCAGGAGTGAGTCCTGAGAATAGCTTGGGTGTGTCTGCTCGCCCCACCCCCCAAAAAAAGACAAACAAAAAAATATATCTAGGGTCTTCCCCTTGAACCAGGAAGAGCAGACAGGACCTGGAGCATCCGTGGAGGTACTGGCCTTAGGCAGGGAAGGAGACATACATTCCTTCTACCTGCGCCCCCAATAGGAGGGGAGTGGAACCATCCACCTGCCCGATTCCAAGTCAGCCAGTGGATGCAGAGGTGAGAGCTTGGAGACATTATCTTCTGATTAATTCTCCCATCAACAGAGATGGAGGGTTGTGTGTGTATGGGAAGCAGTGGGTGCTAAGGGATTCCTGATTGCCAGTTTGAGTAAAAAGGCAAGACCTATCACTACTTGTCTTGGCAAGTGGGGAAGAGCCAGTGTGGCAGAGTATTCCGGGGACGCTGGGCTGTGCTGCTGGAGATTCAGGACCCAGACAGGAAGCCATATGCCCCCAGGAGAGAAAAGTTAGTCTAGAAGATATCTCAGACGTTGTATATCTAACCGTGACCAGTGAGTGTAGCTGAGTGTATTTCTCACCGTGTTTCACATCACTGGTCCAGCTGTGGAAGAGGGATGGACTGGGTGGAATGAGGCTTGCTGTTCTATTGTTTTTATAACCCCATGATTTACCAAGTTGTTCAGTTGTTTCATGCATTCAGTGTTCCAATCCTTCCTTCTACCTGCGCCCCCAATTTCCCACCTTCCACCCCAGCCTGAGCCCTTAGCAAACAGAAACAAATCTACTTCATATTACTTGCCACAACACAAAGGTAAATGGAATTATCAAAACATAGATCCGCAAAAGTCAAATTGTAATCATTGTTTTATCTCACTGTGGTGTTACTGAAGTCATCGTCTGAGGATTTACTGGGCTGGTTGGTGCTAGCTGAAACTTTTGTGTTACTGTTTTGACGCTCACTGAGTTTGGTGGCCTTCTCTACAGTGTTCCCATTTCAGATTTGCTATGATCCTACTGGGCTGACACTGCTCTGAAATTTGGAGGCGTCCAGCGTGCTCTCCAGAATCTGCGGAGCTGAGATGATTTGGGGGATGGGCCACTTGGTGAGGGTCAGTGGTGGAGCTGGGCCCTTTCTCTGCTGGAGGCAAGGGAATGCTATGCCTTCAGGTAGGAAGGGCAGTTTGCCCGCTCACCCCCATTCTGAGATGCACCCAAAGTTTCCAGCCAGGACCTGTGGGGCGATTCAGTGGCCTCATGTTCTTTTGGAGATTGCTGATGGAGCTGGGCTGTTTGTCTGCAGGTGTGTAGGGGTGCTGCTGGCTTTCCGGTCGGGGGAGGAGTAGGAGTATAGGGGTTCCACCTGCCTCTATTCCCAGAAGGCTCCAGTGTTTTCTGCCCATAGACCAGTCCCACCTGGAAAGACTCAGTAGCCTGCCGTTCATTTCGTTATGAGTTGTGGAGAGGCTGGTAGTTCTGACGGGGAAGGGTGGAATGAGCAGGGAGGCTAGGGAGGGGAAGGCACCTGGAAGGAAATGGTTATCAAGACAGTGAACCATAGCTGTAAGCTGGCTGAGAAGTCTAAGAACAAGAAACAGCGCTGGTGAGAGAGGTACGGCCTGGGTGGGGGGCGAAGACTATAGTACATGTGAGGGGGAGGACAGGAGAGAAGCTGGCGTGTGTAACTTTACATTTCTGGGTTTGTTTTTTCTTTTTTTTTTTTCTTTTTGGGTCACACCTGGCAATGCACAGTGGCTACTCCTTGCTTTGCACTCAGGAATTACTCCTGGCGGTGCTCAGGGGACCATATGGGATGCTGGGAATTGAACCCGGGTCGGCTGC
>JAOXYA010000020.1:20560465-20576494 GCA_028565675.1 Sorex palustris
TGTTGTTACTGTGTCTGGCATATCGAATACTCTCGGTAGCTTGCCGGGCTCTCCGAGAGGGGCGGAGGAATCGAACCGGGCTCAGCTGGGCCAGCCGCATGCAAGGCAAAATTCCCTACTGCTGTGCTATCGCTCCAGCCCTAAGACCATATGAAAAACAAAATTTTAAATATTAAAAAAGAGAGAGGGAGACTGTGCGCTGAGGGAATCCAGGTTTTGAACTGCTGAATTGTTCACTGCTTGTGCCTTGCTGAGTGCTCGTACACTGCTTGTACAAGCACTGTTGAGACCAGTCAGAAGAGGCTACCACACCCAGCAATGCTGCAAGACCCTACGGTGCCAAGGATTGGACTTGGGGATTAGCACCTTCTATATACTCCAGCTTTTGGAACTATCTCCCTGGCTCCTGGGCACCTCAGTTTATCATGAAATTAAGGCAATTGTGCCTAGCCTGCTAGTTCGTGATATGAACTGATGTGCAGATGTGTACCTGTTACGTGGTAAGACTTTGGAGGATGAGGGGTGGGGGAGTTGGGCCACAGCTAACAGGGCTCCGGCTTGCTCTGTGCTCATGAGTGAGGGTGCTGGAACTCTGGGACCGCATGTGCTGAGGACCGAACCAGGGTATGTCACGTGCAAGGAAAGCACCTGACCTCTGACCATCTCTCCGGCCCCCTGTGGTTGGAACCTCACCTTCCAGTCCAGCTTCCCTCTCAGAATTCTGGGCCCTCTCTGCTCCTTGGGCAGTTCATTAAATAGACCAGAAATGAGGTATTTCCTCATTGTCTTTGATCTGGAAGCTGTGCTCTAGCACAGGGGTGGGGCGGGGAGGACCTAACGGAAGATAAAGGACTCTAGACAAAGGCTTTCATCTGGGGCTTCTGGGTAGAGTGAGGCAACTACAGAGACATTCCTCAGCCTAAATGAGATCTGTAGATTTTTTTAAAAAGCATTAATGTCTACAAAGAAAATAATGAGCTGGAAAATGCTCATTATGCCTGGTAATTATAATAACTAGTTCTCAACCGTAGGATTTGTAGTGGTAACTCTGCATGAGATGTTTGTTTTTATAGAAAGATCACTTAATGAAAGTGATTCTACCAGGAAGGACTAAAATAGCATTTTGCTTTTGCATAAATTTGCATGTTTAGGCAGTGTGTAAAATTTGGAGAGACTGTGGGAAAGAAAAGCTATTTTTTCCTGACATTTGGGAATGAGAAGAAAGAACTACACAGATTGATGTTATTTGGGATTCGAGACTGATTTTGTTACACATGCACACCAGATTTTCCTCTCCTTTGTTTTTTTGCAAATGAAAATGCTTCATTACTAAGCCCCTGATACCTGTTATATGTGTGGATGTGCTTCTGCCTTTTCTTAGCTGATTTGAACTGATACCTAACCACAGTGTGGGCAAGTACAAATATGCGCTTTTCTGAAAAATCCATTTAAAATTTTTTGGTTTTGTTTTTGGGCCACGCCCGGTGGTACTCAAGGGTTATTTCTGGCTCTGCACTCAGGAATTACTCCTGGTGATGCTTAAGGGACAATTTGAAATGCCAGGAATTGAACTTGGGTTGGCCATGTGCAAGGCAAGCTCTCTACCTATTGTACTATCTCTCTGGTCCCTGAAAAGCACAATTTGGGATCATAGGTGTCACTGGGTTAATTGTTGAATTTGGATGTTTACAAATTATAGAAATATTGCTATAGTGTTACAAACACCACTCCCTTTAACAAATATCTTTGCTGCACATAACTTTTTCTGTATTTTGGGTTATTTCCTAAGGATAAGGTCATGTAAATGAAAAACTGGGTTAAAAGAAATATGTATATGAATCAGAATGCAAACTACCTCCCAAGTGATATTCACATTTCATTAGCAATGCCTTTGCCTTCTCCTTTTTAACTTTTTACATTCTAATTGAATAAGCAAAACATTACACCTTATTTTTTTAAGATATTTCATTGGTAAACATTTTTAATATGTAGATTAATCAGTATTTTTTTTTGAAAATTGTCCACTAGGATATTTGCCTCTTCTCTTGCAAGCACTATTTCTCCATCAGTAGGATAGCTTTAATTACTCTCACAAATATTTCAAGTGTTGGAACCCAGAAGCACAGCCCACCTGCTGGCCCATCTCTGCAGGGAGGCAGCACAGTAAACTGGGTGTGCTACCTACCCACTGTGTCTTGGGGCAAGTTACTTAACTCTGTGGGTGTCCTGTTCTGCATGATTCATACTAGCATGTGCACTCAGTGGGTACATTAACAGGTCCAGCTCTGTACCACCAAGTACATACTAAGCACCCAGTGATGGAGATTCTTTTAGGGATGGGAACACAAGGCCTTGTAGATTCACAGAATCACGTGATCTGGCTCTGGCATGTGATAGGATAGACACTTAGACCTCTCATCATATGTTCAGGGCCGGTCTGCCTATTTTGTGGCCTTCAGAAAATGCTGTAAATGTCCAAGTGTTCCTGGGCAGGAAAACAGACCCCCCTCTGCTGCCAACTCTTGGAGAAAAGGGATTTCTTCCTGTTTGCTGTAGCATAGCTACCTAGCCATTGGGATTTCGAGTAAATCATTCTAAATCAACATCAGTGCATATTGTACCATGTCCAACACCCAAAGTCCAGTTTCCCTCCTCCACTCTATGATGAACTTCTTTTACATTTCCCCCCACCTGCCTTCCTGCCTCTGTCCCTCTGGTCACCAGTTTTTCCCTGTAGTTCTAGTTGGTTTCACTTTAGTTTTGTGTGTTGGTTAGTTTTGTTTCTCTTCCACAGACAAATAAAATCTTACGGTGTTTGTCTTTTCTGTGTCTAACTTATTTCATTGAGCATAATACCTTCCAGGTCCATCCATGTTGTCATACGAGGCAGGATTTCACCTTTTTTGTTTGTTTGGGGGCCACACCTGGTGGTGTGTAAGAGTTACTCCCGGCTTGACACTCAGGAATTACTGTTGGCAGTGCTCAGGGGACTATATGGGATGCTGGGGGATTGAACCCGGATTGGCTGCGTGCGAGGCAAATGCCCTACCTGCTCTACTATCCCTCTGGCCCCCAGGATCTCGCCGTTTTTTATTAGCTGAGTGGGGTTCTGCTGTCTGTAAATATCCGATCTTTTCCCTATTATCTGTCTGAAGGCAGTTGAGCGCCTTCCAGCCTAGGGCTACTATGAGTAATGTAGAGTGAAAGGAACGTCTCCCCCCACCCATTCCTCCCCCCCTCCCCCGTTCGTGACGGGTTCTAGAAATACGACTGAAAGCAGCAATGTGACAGTGTGACTGCCTCAACTGTCTAGTTGGCACCTTTCATTTTCCCAGACGGTTGGGAGGGAAGATGTAGCTCAGACCCGAATATAGCAGAGAGGAGAGGGACGTGATTTACTTCAGTTTCCCTGACCGAGTGGAGCTGGAGCTTCTCGGGGCTCTGTGTGGAATGGAGAGTGCCATCTGGTTCTGAGCTGTTTCCCCTTCCTCCCACTTGCTTGCAGACACCGGCCCTGCCCTGCCGTTCTCACGGGCCTGTCTTTGAGAGCAAACAAACGAGAAGATGCGCCAGACTCAAACCACAGTATTAGCTCCTGTGCGGAAAAACCACAAGAAATGTATTGGAAACTTTTGGGCCTCTTCTCTACTTACCTTTATTCAAAGGAACTGTGTCACAGCTCTGAGCAAGTTTATTGAGATCTCATTTACACCGCCACGCCATTTTATTTTCATTTGGGACCACAGCTGGTGGTGTTTGAAAGCTACACCCAGATCTGTGCTCAGTGGGCTCGGGGTCCCACGCAGAGCTGGGTATTGAACATGGGATTTTGCATGCATGCTTTGTATCCACATAGTCCATTGAGCTCCCTCCCAGCCTCACCCCTTTTTGAGTTACAGTTGGACAGATGTGTAGTTGTGGAACCATAGAACTATCAAGGCCTAGGACAGTATTTCTTAACTGGAGACCATATTCCAAGGGTGGTAGAACAGAAATCATGCAAATGGGGGCCAAGGATGAGATTGGGGGTGCCAGCTGGTGAAAGAGGGGTCCCCACAGGAAGGAAAAAAAGGTTGCAAAGAGGACATGGTGGGCAAGAGGTTGAGACAGTGGTCTAGAACAAACCATCCCTCCAGAGAGTCCTCGAATGTCCCTTTACCATAAGTTCCCCCTTCCCACTCCTTGCCTACTACCCATCTGGAAAATGTCACTGGAGTCTTGCCTATTTCCAAATGTCAAATAAATGGAATGATAGAGTACTTAGCCTTTTATGCTTTTTTTACTCAGAATACACTTTTGTTTATTCAAGTTGTTGCATGTTTGGAAGCTCATTTCTTTTTATATCTACATAGGTAAATTTTAGAGAATTTTAAAGCTATCCTTCTTAGCCCCTAAATGTGACTATTTCACTTTTCCTACTTATTTTCATGTTGTGTCTGGGCGTCAGATTGCCCATAAGATGCACACAAAGGACTTTTATAACTAGGGAAGTATAAATGACAGGAAGAGGTTGTGAAGTTTTGATTTATTGACTGCTTATAATAGTGTTTCTAAATTACACAGACTTTCCCCTCTCACATTGTGTTGAATGCAAATTTAAAAGCTATTTGTTTCCAGTAGAAAATTAATTCTAATTTTTTAAGTGTTTCCTAAAAATCAATTGTGGCCATCAAACAAGGAAAGAATTGCTACTTTATTAGTATAGGGGATTCCTGGTGAACAGAAGACAGGGTTGTTTATTTACTCATCTCCTTTGGGATTGCTGAAGAGCTAGCATAATTTTACATTAAAAATTACTTTTAACCTGAGTAAATCAGAGCACATAAACTATGTTACTGATCTTTATAACACCCATGTTATGTAGGAAAAAATTATCAATATTTGTAGCTTCAAATGAGAGTCTTTTGCCTGGAAAAATAGTACAGGAGTTAAGGCATTTGCCTTGCATGTGGCAGAGCCCAGTTCGATCCCTGGCATTGCATATGGCCTCCCAAGCATAACCAGGAGTGAACTCTGAATGCATAGCCAGAATTAAGTCCTAAGACTGCCAGATTGACCCCCAAAACAAAACAATTTTTTTTAGTTTATTGGCAGAGGAGGCTAACTGCATTATTCAAAGCCACACTGCCTTTTTCTTGTCATGGACTTTCTTGAGGGTTGAAGCCCATTTTATTCATTTGCAACCCTGTATTTACCTCATCCAGAAAAAGTATTTCAGTTATTACTTACTCAACTGGCTGAATGGGGAATCAAAAAAAGTGGAAATAAAGAATAAGTATGTGTGTGTATGTATGTATTTGTATGTGTTATGTGTGTGTGTGTGTGTGTGTGTGTTTTGGAAGTGTTCCACACCCACTTTTTGGAGAATTGACTACAGATGCTTTTCTTCTGTGCCAGCAGTGTCTAGTACTTGGATAAGAAGCCTGTGGGTTTGCCAATCCTGCTGCATAGTGGTACAGTTCAGTTCTGAATTTTAGTTCTTCCTCTCATTGTGTGACCTGGACAAACTGCTTGATTAATCTAAGCCTCCAGTTTATCTATAAAAGACAAAATCGAGGCTTCAGAGAGTGTCCAGGTGTTAAGCCTTGCACATAGCTGACCTGATTACCAACAAACACTAAGTATGATCCTCTAAGCACAGGCTCAGGGAACCATATTGATTCAAATCCATGTAGGCATTGAATCTACGTAGGCAGCATGCAAAGCAAGCACCTAACCCCTCGTACTCTTTCCAGCCCCTCTAATCTAGCTTTTAAGCTCTGATGGGTAATCTTGAATTTCTTGTTTTCATTGGACCCTAGTATACCTTGGACATGGTCAACTCAGTAAACTTATTTCCATTATCTTAAATGGAAATAGAGTTGTAGTAGATGAGCTCTAAATGAAAGACTTGAGTGTATGCACCCCGACTCCTAACTACTTACCTGATTTAAAAGACAGAGTGATGAGGGTAAAACTTGAACAGCCCTAAATGTCTAACAACATTATGAATACATAAATCATGAAACTACTCAATGGAGTAGTCTGCAGGCAGTTAAAATGATGACAATGAGAACAACTGAGTGACCCCATCCCAGGTCTGTCCTTTCTTGCTGGAACCCTAGATTTTAAGAACCCAAGAAGGTAATAATCATTTATTCTTCAGCCAAGTAACGGGGAACTGCCATTTACTTCCTGAGATGTGCTTGTGAACAGTTGCCTTTAAGAAGTTGAAAATAAAGAAACAGATCAGTTTTCTCATCTGTAATTCAAACAACCACGCCAGGTATTTATCTGGTGAGCTCCTTCTCTGCAAAGAATGGAGCGAGTTCAGTCTATGATGCTCAGGTTCTGTTTACTGAGTCACAGAACAAAAGCCCTCTCCTTTCCTTTGCTGTTCCTCCTCCACCTTTTCCAGTGGAATAAGCTCCTGAAGCCAACAACACAGCCCCAGAAAATCCTTCATTTCTTGATTTGCCATACATTGCCTGTCACATGCTTTCTGACTTTAATAGAATTGATAGATAGTTGATAGAACGTGAACAGTTCTTGATAGAATCCAGTGGGCTCTGAAGAGCGTAAGCTCTTTATGGGTCTATGACCGTGCCCTGTTCTGTTGGGAATGGGCCTCGTCCATCACAGAGGGATGGGTGACGCTGAGTGGAAGGTCCAAGTAAAAGCAAGGGTTTTCAGTGCTGTATATTCAAAGTTAGGAGAGTATAAAGCTCAGATTCATTCTGGATGTTTTTGGGTACAAGGACATTGTTTGATTCAGAGAAGATGGTTTGAGGTAGGGAGGTGGTAGGTGTTTTGTTATGGAAAAAGTTGGGGTAGACTAAACAAGGCCAGTGGTTTGGGATGGGGCAGGGTCCTGAATGCCAAACACTATTTGATGAGTAATGGGGGTCATATCTTGTAGAAATGAAGCAGCTTCGGCAAGCAGAATTTTCCATATTAATCTGACTGTAATGTTTATGCATAGCAGAGGCATACCCATAGAAAAATAGAAATACAGAAAGTCAGCCTTGAGTAAATGAAAGTCTGATTTAAGAAGAGAAATAAGAGAAATGTTTAGAGAGACATTCAAGGAAAGATACAAATAGGGTTTTTAAAAAACAATCAGTCAGAGGGAATGATGGTGAATGAAAAAGTAAAATGAAAGGTAGTTTTAGAAAAAAATGTCATTATGGCTTGTAAAGAATAGATATTTTCTTTGAAGATTTATTGGTGGAGGAGAAAAGGTATGTAGAAGGTTCAAAGCAACCATGAAGAGATATTAATCAAGGACATTAAAAAACAGGCAATTTAAATATTACTATTCAGGTAGAAAACTCCTATATTAGAGATATCAAGAGAAATGAAAAATTTAGCAGACTTTTTTTTGGGATTTAGAGGTCACAGGTGACTTTCTAAAGTGCAATTCAAGTAGAAAGTCAAGGTCCCGTATCACTTGGGATTAAGGACAGAACAATGCAGAGAGGATGGAGAGAAAAGTATGGACCATTTGCCTAAAATATAACAGTGAAATAAATAAGAGAAATGAAGATTTATGTAAGGTATTAAAGATGATCATGCCTTGTAGTTTGGTAAAGAAGCATTTTCTGTGCAAATGAACAATAAATAAATCAAAGAGCTGATAGGAAGGGGTAGATTTTAACCCTTGAGCCTGACTTCTTTGGATAGGGCAACTGTCAGTGTGATCCTATATGCTAATGGATTTTGATATTGCTCCTTGATGTCACCAATCACACAATTTAGGCTGATTTTTTACACCTTTTTCTTCCTGGAAGTGTTTTGGAGGCCAGGAAAGACAAGATACAACGGTACAGAATTCTGTCCTTTTCCTGCGAATGCCTGGATACATAGAAAAAGGGTGTGAAGAAATGTATATCTTCTTTCTGTGTCTGACCATCATATAACTTCATATTCATCAATACTGGAATATAGGTATCCTGGTCAACATCCAGTTCATTCCAAATGCACCCTGCTGTCAGATTGGAGGAATAAAAGGAAGATAGTATCACACCTCAGGTCTATTTCCCACTGTAAGTCACCAAAAACTAATGTCACGATTCTTTACCATTGCTCCCGAGGAGACACAGCTCCTAGGGCCTGTGTTGATCAGCCTGCAGAGCTGAAACCGGATTCCGCCTGGCCAGACCAGCAGCACGCAGTCCTCTCCAGGCAGAAACCTTTGGCGGGATCCAGAGGCCACTTCTCTGTTACAGTCTGTTCTCAGGTGGCAGATCACCTGCATGAAGACTTGCAGAAGTAGGGGCAGGGTGGTGGCTCAGCAGGCTGGAGTTCAGACTTCACTTGCAGGAGCCCCAAGTTTGATCCAGTCACTGCCTCGGGGTCCAAGCAAGAGCTGAGATTAGCCCCTACAATTCGCACCTCCCCTTCACTCCAAAACATACAAAAGCCAACATACCATAGAGATGTGGTTTCCATGGTTACCTCCCCTGGTACCTCATCCTGGCCATGTCCTTGAAATAGAATCATTTGCTTGGTAGTTCTTATTTTTTAGGACAGAACCTACAGGGAGTAGGGGCCATGACACATTCACTGTGTGGCACAAAAAAAGAAAAGTTTAACTTTTCAAGCCTATTCAATAAACTTACCCCAACAGATAACTAGATAAAGAAACTATGGTATACCTATACAATGGAATATTACGCAGCCATTAAGAAAAAAATAAGTTTAAAATTCAAATTTTTGAAAAATTAAGAAATTTGCTTATGTATGGATGGACATAGAGTGTGTCATGCTTGGTGAAGTGAGTCAGAGGGAGAGGGACAGACATAGAATGATGGCACTCATTTGCCAGATACAGAAAAACATAATGTAAAATTAATACTTAAGGAATAATATAAGACTAATACTTAAGGACAGTAGGAACAAGCACCAGGATGACTCATCCACAGTTGGAAATTTGTCCCTAGTGGGGTGTGGGGTGTGAAATGCAGTTAGGACAGGAAAGGGACAACTATGACAATGATAGTTGGAAATGATCACTCTGGACAAGAACTGGAGTGCTAAAAGGAGGTAGAGTGATATACATTGTAGCGTTTTGATAACTGTACTGCAAACCACAGTGCCTAAAAGGAAAGAGGGGGAAAGGGAAAGAGAGTGAAGAGAGGGAGAGAGAGAAGTTTGGTAGGAGGGAAACTGGGGATATTGGTGGTGAGAATGTACACCGATGAAGGATTGGGTGTTGGAACACTGTATGAGTGAAATCTAGTCATATACAACTTTGCAACTGGATCTCACAGTGATTCAAGAACAACAAAATTGATAAATAAAAAACTTTTGCCAGATATATGGCCATTGAGGGGTTCTCTTGCATGTTCTCAAACATGTGTTGCTTCATTCTTGCTGATTTTATTCTTGTATGGGGGTTGGGGGGGGAGGTACCCAAGCGTGGTCATTCTTGAATTACATATGAACTTTTCAAGCATTCTGCTAAGTTTTTCTTGAGGTTGTGAGGGAAGAAACAGAGGTGAGGTTTCCAAACCTCGTTCACCACAGGACGTGGTAAATGTCTCCCTCATCAGTTACAGGGGTTCTATATAGTTTGTTTAGTATGGTTCAAGCCCTGAGGCAAGATCTCAGTTTTGTTTTGGAGCTTCACCAGGTCTGCTTTTGTCTGTATGGGCAGACATTTGAGAGAGGAAACCCCAGTTTTGGACTTGAAACCATAAATATCAGCAATTATAGTCCAACTTAGACTTCAGATTCTGTTTGCGAGTTTGCCCACTGGCTAAAATCGATTTGTAATCATGAAATCAATACTCCCCACGAGCATTAGGGAGTGTGTGCAGACATGCACAAGGAGGTTAGAAACCTCTCATCTCTACCACAAACAAAAATTAATTTGAGATAGATCATGGACCCAACCACAAGCTGAAACGAAGAAACCCAAGTGGGGGAAAAGTAGGTGGATTTCCTTTAGGTTTTGAAGGAAGCAGAGATTTCTTAAAGGATACTTAAAGCACTAAATACAATGGAAAAACAAAACACTGGAAGGAGTTCAACATTGAAAACTCCTGGCAGAGATCTCTGCTAGGCTCCAGTTGCCCCTCCAACAAGATGCCTGGGGCTGTGGCGCTCCAGCGGTGAGGAGGGCAGGATTGACTCAGATGAGTGGAGGCTGGAGTTGGTCCCCAGGCAGGGGTGTGGGGGCTGTGGGACGCGGCATTGTTAGGAGACCTGTGTCACGCCAGACTCAAGAGTACGACTTGGTTTTCATGATTGCGACTCATCTCGGGAACCTGCCAAGAGAAGCATTCCCCCAAGGGCCAAGGAGCGCTGGTTTGGGGAGGGCTGAAATGCCCATTTGGGATCCATCTGAGATTTGGAATCCTGTGGATCACTGTTAACGGCCCTAGCAGGGTCGGTTCTGGGAGGCCAAAGCTGCTTGGTGGGGAAGATTGATCCAAGTGACACCCCTTACGGGACCGGTCAGGAGGACTGCAGTGGGGGAGGGTTGGCCCAAGCGACGCTCCGTACAGGAACCAACGGTTTGCCGGACCGGTAGAACTGGCTCTTTAACCGACCGGAACCGACACTTTTCAGGACCAGGAAAACAGGCTTGAGAACAAGTCAGAGGCCGTGGACCATGACTTTTCACCCTACTCGAAAAAAAAAAGGAGTAAGGAAGATAGGAGAACGTTAGAAAAAAGTCATGGGCTAAGCTTGGGCGGACCCCTCCGAATGCTGCTTGGATGCTCCGTGCAGGCCAGGGCTCGTGGAGATCCCAAAGTGGAGAGATGCTCACGAAGGCGTTTTCTAGGTGGAGAGAAGAGGCAGCAGGAAGGGTTCCAAGGACACATACGGCAAGGACAGGTGGCCTGAGCTGGAAGAACGAGGAACAGGGTGATTTGGGACTGGAGAAGTGGCAGGGCTTGCTCTGCACAGCCTTTTTGTCGAAGATGACCACAGCAACTTGACAAGTAGTTCTTGGCTTCGGGACTGGATAGCACAGAGGGCAGGGTGTTCCACTTGCACACTGCCTCCCTGCATTCGACCCCCCTCCCCATCCCCATGGATCACTAATAGTCCAGTGAACCCAGCCAGGAGCAATTCCTGAGCATCGCTGGATGTGGCCCCCAAACAAAACAAGAACACCAAGAAGTCTTGGACACTGCTGCAGAATTTCGAGGCTTGTGAGGAAACGGCAGGCAGCGGCAGGGGAGATGGAGGACACCAGTCAAGAAAAACACTGCCTATTAAATGAGAAGCCACAGGGCTGTTCTGTGAAAACCAAAATTCTCACAGACTCAGCCCTGATTAAGCAATATATAGAAGAATGCGCAAGCAGAATTGAAACTGGACTGAATTACCAGATTCCTATTCCAATTTCAAGGACATTAAGTGTGGATTGGGTTAACGTGAGTCATCTGCTTCCAGCGGGTCTTACCCCATTCCAAGATCCATGACTTCAAAGACAAGAACTACTGAGGAAATTTTCCAAGCCAGTATATCTCAAGGTTTATGATGAGGTTTCCTAACCCAGAAGAAAGTTTATTTCTAAGAAGGATGAGCTCATCAAGTCTTGAACGTAAACCAGATGACTAAACCCTTCTGGATCAGAGGCAAATTTTCAGATACCTTCTTTAAAAGTCTACGAAATCGTGGAATTGCCCCCCGAGTATGCTCACAGCTGCTCTCTACAATGTCAGTCTTGTTCTGAATGGATGATGCTAACCCTAGAAGTCATGGGCGTGGGATCCTCACTGAAGAATCATTTGGAAACAAGACTGAGACCAATGCAAGAAAACTTTTAAAGATTTTTTTCTTGCAAGTTCCGTCTTCTAGGCATGCCAGCTGATGCAAACCAATTAGACACTGGCACGTCTCACTACTACTATAAAACTTGCATACAACCCTTAGAATTGCTGAAATTTTTAAGGTGCAGATTTGCTTAAAATCTGTAAGGGGACTTGAGAGTTAGCACAGGGGTTAAACTACTCTGTACCTTGCACAGAGCTGGGCACAGCCTTTAACCACCACCAGGAGTGGCCACAAATGCCCCCACCCGGTACAGAAGTGGGTTTTTGTGTATATGCTTTACTATATATTTTGTGCCTTTAGGTTTCCAGATAAACTCCCCTTAGAAAAGTGCATTGGATTGATCATAACTTTTCATGGAAATTTTATGTGAAACCATGTTGCCACAAAGTGCATGTTTCAGTTAAGTGCAAATGTTTATCTTAACAAGTCCATGATTAAAGGAGAATTGGAAAGGTAGTACAGCGGTCAACTTGCATGTGGGTGACCGGTTTTGATTCTCAGCACCACAGATGGTACCCGGAGCCCTCCCTAGAAGTGATCCTTGAGCACAGAGCCCAGAGTAAGCCCTGAGTACAAACAGGTGTGCCTCCCCAAAAAAGTTTATATAGGACAAACTTACGATCCTACAGGCTCTCTCAACTCATACTGAATTCATTACGACTGTTTTGCCTTAACATAATTAGAAAGTACAAGGTCATAGACTTTCAAATTATGTCTAAAGAGAAAAGGATTGGAGCATAGGCTTTGCCTGCAGGAGCCCCAGCTTTGATCTCCAGCATCACATGCTCCTTCAGGCACCAGCAAGTGTCACCCCACACGCTGAGTAGCTCCCGAGCACTGCCAAGTGTTGCCCCAAAACCAAAAAATAAGATGGGACAGATAGTTGAAAAAACTATTTAAATCCTGGAATGTTTGGTGGCAAGTCATTTTGTACATCAGTATCATTCCCTTTCACCTCCAAAGAGGGTGAGCAATGGCAATAATAATAATAAAAAAAAATCTATCTTGATCTGTTTTTTTTTCTTTTCCAACATGGCCTCATATCATTGTTAATAACTTTCTGCTCAAACCTAGATTTAGGATTCTCTTGGCCCACATGTCTTCCAATTCAACATAAGCATTGTATTTCAGGTTGTTTTTGGGTTTGTGGGTTTTTATTTTTTTTCCTCCCTGTGCCAGGGATCAACCCAGGATTCATGCAGAGTATGTTCTTTACCACTGAGCCCTATCCCCAGCTAGCATATTTTGACTTCAAAAGCTGCTCCTATGAGCAAGAAGATACATTTCATGCGTTATATTGCAGGTTTGGCAGTAACTATGAAGAGCAATACTGTATCAGTGGAAAACTAGCCTGTGCATATTCAACACAAATGAAGCTGTAGGTCTTTGGTGACAGAGAAATTGACCTTTTCAACATGTTTGTTGGCCATCCCGTAAGCACATACCCTAGCCTAGCTTTAATTTGAGATGTGAATCTGATGTTCCATCACTCTGCTTTGTCTAGACTCATTGTGGAAGCATTTTTTACCTACCTGAAAGTGGTTTTAATGTTTAAATATTTCTTATATAGAGCCTGTAAACTCAAGGCAACTGATTCATCTAGTAATCAACCAATGAAACAATGATCTATTGTTGCATTGGAGGAAAAATTAGCTATACTGAACTGAGACAGCTCCATAAGTAATGTGAGATCGTTTTGATTAAGATTTTTGTTTTACTCTGTCAAATGTAGAAGCCACGTCCCTCCCAGCCTCATCAAAGATGTAAGTCCACCTAGTGCTAACCTGAGATGAGTCAGTGATTCTAAAAGCAATGAGTATTTCACCAATAAAAGGGGTTAATGTGGTAAGTGCTGTTTCATGGCAAGATACACATGTACTTTCCTGAAATCAAGGCTAGCACCCCCATTACAGACTTTGTAGTGGGGCATCTTCTGGGAAAATAGGACTTTCTTCACCATCACTGAGAAGCAGAAGCACTTCCCATCAGAAATGTGAAGTTTATTGGCTCCTATAGTTTTGCTGTCTTCTGACCTTGTTTGAATCATGGCTTTTGTAATTTTTACATTTCATAGTTTCTGAGTATCATCTGTCCCAGTAATGTTACTTAAGAGTTTATGTGCTTAGTTATTTTTTGCAAGGTGTAATATACCATCACCTAGGTGTATAATTTTCAGCTTACGAGAAATAGCAAAAACTTCTGCTAATCAGAAGATTGTCAGGAAGATTGCTCAGAGGACTTGAGTACATGCTTGCATGCCAGAGACCTGGCTTCTAGCTCTGACAACATGTGATTCCCAGAGTGCGCCTGCAAGTACTACTGGAGGTAGCTCTTGGTTGTTTTTTTCTTATCAATATATTTTATTTTTGTTCATCTTATTAGTATTTTTTTTTGCTTTTTTAAGATTTGCTTTTGTTTTTTAATTATTTTTTTCCAATTTTTCCCTTTGACTTTATATAAACACTGTGATTTACAAAGTTGTTTGTGATGATTTGTTATAGGCATTTAATATTCCACCACCAATCCCACTACCATTATACCTTCCCTCCACCATTGTCTCTAAATTTCCCAACCATTCCTTAAGCCTGCCCCCATAGCAAGCCCTCAGTAATTTATTTAATATCGATTGTTATTAATAATTTGCTCAAAATGATCAAAAATGTATCCTTAGAAGAAACTTAGTGAAGATTATTGTATCTCACCATGAAGTCATTAAGTCCTTGTATAAGAGATTACTAAGATATTACAGGTTAAGTCTTCTGTGTTTGTAGTTTATATTTTGTTAATCAAGATCAGTTGCCTTCTAAGATACATTCCATCCAATCTGGTGTGCTTCTACTATTTTATCTGTATTGTAGAGCTTGGTAGCTCTCAAATTTTTTAAGAAAATGGAAAACAACTTTAAAAATTGAGAAGGTGGGTCAGAGAGATAGCATTACAGATAAGGTGCTTCCCTTATATATGACCAACAGGTTTGATCACCAGCAGTGGGATATGGTCCCCTGAACACTGCCAGAAATAAGTCCTGAGCACAACTGGGTGTGCCCCCATCCCCCAAATAAAAAGAAACTGAAAAGACATCTGATTGAGGACTGGTATGTCAGATATACAAAGAATTTGTATAACTCAACATTTAAAAAAATTATTTGGTTTTGGTTTAGGTTTTTGGGCCATGCCCATTGATGCTTAGGGATAATTTCTGGTCCTGCTCTCCTCTTGGTGGTGCTCAGGGGACCATATGGGATGCAAGGGATTGAGCCTGGGTCAGCTGAATGCAACACAGGTGTCCTGTCTGATGTACTATCACTCTGACCCCCCCCCCAAAATTTTAAATGCACCAAAGACTTGACCAAACACAACCAAAAGAAGAAATACAAAAAGCTCTTATCTTTAGTCACCAGGTAAATGCACATTAAAACTTCACCCTTGAAGGGCTCGAGCTAGAAGTCTGATTGCACCACATGTTGACGAGTCTATGTTGTGTATGATCCGGAATAGAATGAAGATAATAAAGCTCTTGTAGAAAATGTTTGCCTGTTTCCTTATAAACTCAAACATCCACCAGCCTGAGAAGCTCAGCAGCTCCATTCCTAGTTTCTTTTCAAAAAGAAATGAAAATATATGTTAAGAAAAATACTTGGATGAGAATAGTTATACCAGTTTTATGCATAAATTTGGAAAGAACCAAAACTTCGTTTATAGGAGTATATTTTGAATGCTGTGGTATTGTCTTATAGTAAACTATTGCTGATCGGTAGAGAGGGTAAAGTGTTGATCCACTCAATTGTGGATGAATCTGAGACATTATTGAGTGAAAAAGCCAGACGAAACAGTCTGTTCTGTCTGAGCTCATTGGTACAAAGATCAAGAACCAGCAAAACAAACCTAAGATCATTAAACTGAGAGTGATGGTTGCCTTTGGGATGTAGGAAATGGCCAAAAGGAACATGTGGAACTTTGTGAAGTAACAGAAATGCTCTATATTTTAATTTTATTGCTATTTATTATTGGATTCCTTTAACAAAATGTATTAAACTATGTTTAAAATCAATATATTTAATTCCATGTAAAATTTGCTTCTTAAAAGTACGATTTTTTTTCTATTTCTCCTGTGACTATATTATTTCAGTAAGTTAAGTTCTCTGGTGGAGGGTGTGGTGGTGAAACAGTGTAAAGGTAAAAAAGGTAAAGGCCCTTCCCGTTGATCGTCGATTTGCTCGAGTGGGCCCAGTAACGTCTCCATTGGAGACTTTGTTG
>JAOXYA010000020.1:20595375-20607563 GCA_028565675.1 Sorex palustris
AGTCAATTAACTCCCAAGTTACAAAAGCATAGCATTAACTGTCTTCCTGTGTCTATACAAAAAGGACATTGCTCTAAGGTAAAATATGCAAAGGACATAAGGGAAAGAGAAAAGCAATATTTCACTTACAAATACAAATCCAGAGATCTCTGAAGAATTAAACTTTACAAGTCACGGGTACTGCTTAGGGGAAGTGAGTGATTAACAGACAGGGAAAGCAGAACACAAAGGAGAAGTTAAAGATGAATACCAAGGAAATGGGAGTGCTTCCATTGTGATGGGTATAACCCAGTAAACCTAAGCTCCTTATGGCAGTGGAGAAAGCACAAATCAAAGTTATCCATCAGGAGTGCAAGAGATAGAGCGGGGGTTAAGCCACTTCTTTTGCACATGGCTGACTCCAGTTCGATTCCTGGCACCACAGTGGGTCCCCTGAACAATGAAAGGAGTATCCCTGAATGCAGAGCCAGGAGCAAGCTTTGGGTACCACCAATGCGGCTCAGAAACAAGAGTTTTAATTGGGCTGAGAGATAATTCACGGGGCTCAAGTTACATACTCTGCATGCAGGAGGCTCCGTTCTCTCCCTGGCACTACATGGTCCCCAGAACACCACCAAGAATAACCCCCAAATACTGAGCTAGGCGTAACCTGTGAGCACCACCAGATGTGCTCTGGCTCAAAACCAAAAGAATTTACTTCAGTTGACTCGTTTAATAAAAGCTCAATTCTTTAGTGTGTGTGAGGAGCGGGGATGGGGGAGTGTCTCCCAGACGATGCTCAGGAAGTTTGGGAAACCTTCTGGCAATGTTTGGCCACGAGGCTGGTGATTGTGGTGCTGCTTAGGCCCAGTGGTGCCAGGGGTTGTGTGGGCCATACTTGGCAGTGTTTTGGGACTCTCCACAACAACCCCCAGTGATGTTTGCGGGTAGGTGGGGACAGAAGACCGTGTGGTATTGGAGATTGAACCAGGGTCCACCGCATGCAAGGCAAGCTCCTTACCTCCTGGACTACTTCTCCAGCTGTAAGATCCGTTCTTTTAACCACTTGCCTAATGTTCTCTGATGGTATTTACAAACTACTAATTGTAAATTTTTTTTAATGATTAATTATGAATTTCACTCATGAGAACCAAAAATAGGTGTCATAGAAATCTTCAGCCTGTAATCTCTCCTGAATACGTACTGAAAACATGAAACTGTTCTGAAATCAAACCTCCACTTGTTTTTTTAACTATGCGTTTGCACATGTGTGTGCCAGGGTGGACCCCCGCCCCATCCATTCAAAACATGTTGTTCTCTACAGCTGAGCTACATCCCCAGCCCTGTTTTTATTATGAAATGATCTATTGCAATTGTACCTCACACCCCCTTACAAATAACACGATGAAGGTGGTGTGACTGTTTTGGGGACGAGTGCCCTGAACAGAACCTCCTGTGGAAAGGCACCAAAATGTCACAGATCCCTTTTCCTCTTTAACATGACACAGTGCGATGTTGTTTCAGGGACCTCTGAAGTTCAAAGATGAGCTGCTAATACAATAAGGATCAGACTGTTGCCTTCGTGTGGTCGTCAGTTCATCTATCAGCTTGTTCCCTTGTCTTGCTCTGATTCTTAGGTTGAAGTGGCTTATACCATTTCTTGTGCACATTAAGTTTTCCATAACTCTCAGTGAGGCCAGAACTGATGGTCACTGCAGGGAATGCACCAACTGGTTTGAACATGGTCCGTAGCATCTCTCCTGGGTCTGGATCACTCTGTGCCTCTGAGCTCGGCAGGCTCTGATGCTCACAGGGAACTTTGTAGGCAGACAGGTTCCCCCTCCCTGGTGTGAGCTTTCATCCTCCCTGTCCCCTGCAGGCTCCCATCTCCAGCCTCAAAGACATTGTGAGCTGTTTCATCCCTTCGTTTCTTGGGTTTCTTCTCTGTAAAGTGGGGATGCCTGTGATATCTGTCTCATAGGTCTTTTGTGAGAATTCACCGAACTGATACTTGTAAAGTTTTTACAGCAGTGTATGTAGGAAGGGTTAAATGACTTAAAGGGGTCTTCTGAGAACCAAATAAGTAGTTCCTTAAGCTTTTTTAAGAGAGGGAAAGTGGTGGGCCTGGGCAGGGGGTAAGGCACCACATTTTGTCTGCCAGGATTCTTGGTGCACCCCAAAAACCAGAAAGCAAAAGGAAATGAAAATGCACTGCCAAAGTAGTTCATGGGCCAAGCACACACCCCAGACTTGGTTCCCGGTACCACGTGGGCCCTGAGCACAGCCAGGAGTGGCCCCAAAACCAAAAGCAAGAAAAAGGAGAGCTCATTTATAAGAAGACAGTTCTGGGACATTCATTCTTTATTTTCCGCAGGTGGGAGTGGAGTGGTGTAGAAGTACTCATATCTCAAGGAGCAGAGCAGCGTGGGATTTAGCTAAAATATGGGCAAGAAATGCTGGCTGTGAGCCTAGGCCTGACTCGATGAGGGAATAAACAAAAAAGAGTTTGTAGCAACTCCTTTGTGGCTCTTCATAATAGATTTTAAGAGGAGATAGGAGGGTCAGAGAGATAAGACGGTGAGTAGGGTGTTTGCCTTGCACAAGGCTGACTCAGGTTCAATCTGCAGCATCCCATGTGGTCCCTGCAGCCCACCAGGAGTGATCCCTGAGTGCAGCTGGATGTGACACAAAACCTAAATGATAAATAAATAAATAAATAAAGGAGACAAGAGAAGTTAAAATATATAGGGATAGAGGGAATTAGGATCTAAACTTATGCCAAGAGTTAGCTGTTACCAGCTAATAAAAGCTGAAATGGTGATTATCAAAGGCAAGAGTATGTATATGTATGTATTACATATAATACTGTAGCACTGTAGCACTGTCCTTCCATTGTTCATCGATTTGCTTGAGCGAGCACCAGTAACATCTCCATTGTAAGACTTGTTGTTACTGTCTTTGACATATCAAATACACTACGGGGAGCTTGCCAGGCTCTGTTGTGTGGGCGGGGTACTCTTGGTAGCTTGCTCCAGCCCACATATAATGAATTATATATTATATGCCATGTGTTTTGCTGGAGCAATAGCACAGCGGGTAGGGCGTTTGCCTTGCATGCAGCTGACCTGGGTTTGATTCTTCCGCCCCTCTCAGAGAGCCCGGCAAGCTACCGAGAGTACCCCCACCCCCGCCCGGCAGAGCCTGGCGAGCTCCCCGTGGCATATTTGATATGTCAAAGACAGTAACAACAAGTCTCACAATGGAGACACTACTGGTGCCCACTGGAGCAAATCGATGAACAACAGAAGGACAGTGCTACACTGCTACAGTGTTTTGCATATAAACTTGATGGCAGCTTTGAGCTACACTTTTTGGTGGGACCATTTGCAGCTGCTGAGGGACCATGTGGTTCCAGGAATTGAACCGGAGTTAGCTGCATGCAAGGTTTATCCCTGTACTCTCTCTCTCTCTCTCTCTCTCTCTTTCCAGACTTGACCTGTCTGACTTCCTTGTTTTGCCCACTTCCTCTATGGAGAAGGGCATGTGCCATCTGCTTTGCTAAAGAAAGTTGCGGCCACAGGGGCTGCTGTCCCCGTGACGCTCAGAAGCCGTCTCCATCCCCAGGAGGTTCCCGCGGTGCCCTTGGCTCGTCTCCACCTGAGCGTGCTCAGAGGGGCCGGGCCTGGTGTTCCGGGCACAGAGCCTGGCCGCTCCTTCCCGATGGCCGCCCTTTGCCCTGCGCCCGAGCAGCTGAGCTGCAGTGACCCTCCCAGGTGCAGCTCACCTGAGCCACTACAGCGTGTGTTTCTCTCCTACTCACAGACAAGAAGAAGGGCGGCAAGTTCCAGCCTTTCAAGAAGTTGTTTAGCAAAAGGAGAAAGAAGGACGGGACCTCGACCCGGGAGGTGTCTGCAGGGAGGAGTCGCCGCCCCCCATGTGTCAGCAATGGGACCGTCTCCTCAGATGACGAGACCCTGGAGGACAATCTAAGGTAACACCCTCCCTCTCCGCCCCCCCCAACCCCAAGGGATGCAGGGGAGAAGGCTTTGGCGTGCTCCATCCCTGGCGTCTTAGGGAAGGATGGAGACTTAGGGGAGCTGGTGCACTCTGGGTGGGCAAAAGGAAAAGAAGGATGGGCAGAGGCACCAGAATCTGGACTTACTTGCCAGGAGGGCAAGGCAGTTCCTGTGGCTGCTGGGTAGACAGCAGCCCCTCTCTGGCCAGCAAGTCTGCCTGGAGACGGGTGTAGGGGTGGGGGGGCTGTGTGCTGTTGCTTGGCAACAGACAGGACAGCCATCGGGCTCATCCTCACCGTCTGCGGAGCTCTGAACCTCCTCTACCCTTTGTGTGCTCTCTCTCTCTCTCTCTCTCTCTCTCTCTCTCTCTCTCTTTCTCTCTTTTTCTCTCTCTTCTCTGTCTCTCTCCTCTGTCTCTCTCTTTCCCTCTCTTTCCTCCTTTTCTCTCCCTCCCTCTCTCCCTCTCTCTCTCCACTTCCCCTCCTCTCTCCTCCCTCTCTTTCTCTCTTCCTCTCCTTTTCTACCTCTCTCCCCCTCTCTATCTTCTTCCTTTCTCTCTGCCTCCCTCTCTCCCTCCCTCTCTTCCTTACCCCTCCTTTTCTCACTCCTCTCTCTCTGCTCTGCTGGCAGGCAAAGATGGTTCAATGCACCCACAGAAGCATCCCTTGCCTTGTCTCCTGCTGCGTGCGCCTGTTGAGTGTCCTTACTGCCCGGTGCCCAGCTCCACCCCAGAGCCCATCCCTTCCCTGGGATTTGCTTGTCTATCTCTCTCTCTCCCCACACTGGGGCCAGACCATCGTTCTGCCTCCCTGAAGCCCTTCGAAAGCGCTGCCCAGGAAGGCGGGGCACGGCAGCCTGTGACCTGGCCTTTGTGGACAGGAGGGTGTTCAGAGCCGTGGTGTGCCTCAGGGACAGAAGCATCAGGGAGGCAGGAGGGGGAGTTGTCAGTCAAGTGGGACCCAAGTGAGAGAATTTGCCGTCTCCCCCACACCCCACGCATGGCTCAGCCCTCACTCATGCTGACAGTCTTCCTAGGCTGGTGTGTGTCTGTTTTCCTTTGTCTTTCATAACCAAACCAGTGGGAGTGAGCTGAAGAAAACGGGGTTCCGCAGGAAGCATGCACAGCTAGTTCTGTAGTCACTGGATGGCCAGAACGTCAGGCTAGTTCTGGGTGGCGTCTGGGGTGACTCTGGCCTGAGTTGACTGCTGTTTCACCCCTTGTAAAAGAGAGGCATTAGCCTCTTTGCCTTGGCATAACTGAGTGCCCCACAGACACTGCAGTGTGTCTAAGTCATGGTGGCACACACAGTGAAGTCTGGCTGGGACACTCCTCAGGAAGCACCATTCCGTGCCAGCACAGCTCGTCCTTTCCGCACAGGCAGGCCTTATTTTATTGCACTTGGCTTTATTGATTTTTGCACAGAGCTGCACTTTTTTCCCAGGACTCCTCCCCTGCAAAAAGTTTATGACTTGCTGAAGGTTCAGGTTGATAGTTAGCATTTTTAGGAATGAAGCATTATTATTATTATTATTATTATTATTATTATTATCTGGAGCAATAGTACAGCAGGTAGGGCATTTGCCTTGCACACAGCCAACCCGGGTTCGACTCCCAGCATCCCATATGGTCCTCTGAGCACTGCCAGGAGTACTCTCTAAGTACAGAGCCAGGAGTAACCCCTGTGCTTCGCTGAGTGTGACCCAAAAAGAAAAAAAAAGAAGAAGAAGAACATACTTTTTGTGGGGTGGAGATCTCCCAAGCCATGCTGAGTAGAGCAGGGGACAGGGAGCTCAGTGGCCACTACTGGCGATACTCTGCCTAGCTGTTAGGGCCCAGTGCAGGACTGCTTCTGCCACCAATTGGTGCTGAGGGCCACAAAGACCAACCTTGGCTATGCCCAGGAAAGCATATAGTGTTATACCCGGGTTCTGGGTTTCATGCTCACAGAGAGACCAGTTCCACAAGTGAGAATGCAAAAGCAAAGGAACCTTTAGTGCTAGCTCGAGCTGGGGTCCAAACCTCTCCCTACGCAGTGTAGTCTTGACGAGAACCCCGACTCTCATTCCAGGGACCATTATATGGCGTATGGTTATATAAGCAAAGTTGGTGGTTTTCCCAAGAATTGCAACAAAGCAATCACAAGTCTGTGAGCTAATTGGTCATACCCACCTGCTGTGCCCAGAGATATCCTACTTATCGTAGAACTGGCTACTGTCATCTAGGGGATTTCCAACTTTGGCCAATGGCAGTCTCGGGTAATTTTTTGGAGGGTAAACAAAAACTTAGGCCTATTGCTTGTTTTGCTGAATTGTAGCCTGTCATGACACATGGGAGGCTCTTTCACGATCTCACAATAGTGCCAGGATTTGAACTTCGGAAGTTCTTTTTAAAACACAATAGTAAGGGCTAGAAAGATAGTGCAATGGGTAGGGCACATGCCTTGCATGCCCCAAACCTGGGTTCAACCCTGGACACTTTCATATGATCCCCCCAAATCCCACCCAGAGTGAGTCTTGAGTACAGGGCCAGGACTCAGCCTTGAACACTCCATGGTGGCCCAAAAAACAACAAAACAAAATAAATAATCAAAATGTCTCTTGCCGGGCTGGGTAGATGTCTCAGGGGTGGGGGGCCTCTGCCTCCCCTGTGCTGGGCCCCTCGTGCTCCATCCTCAGCACTGCAGAGCTCCCAGCACACCGCCTCTTCGAGCCCAGCACTGGGCCCAGCAGAACCTAGTTAAAGCAACTGGAGCAGTGGGCTGAGTATTCTAGGAAGCGGTTCCCAGGCCCCTGAACACCACTTACGAGACACCTCCACGGGGCTGCGACTCTGTGGCCAAGCACATGCCTTGCATCCGTGCAGCCCTGGGTGAGTCCCTGGCTGCACCACACAACACGAAGCCCCAAAACCTCTTTCTAAATGTTTTGTCTCTTAAGTAAAATGTGTGAGATAATTATATGCCATTTAGAATGTGGATTTCCTCTTTTCTTTATGGAAATTGACGCCTGCAGAATCATTCCACCCACCACGTAATATTGCATCCATGTCTTTACAGTAGAGCAAAGCTGCTGGTTTTCTCCTGATTCTCGGGGGGGGGGGGGCGGGGAGGGTTGTTTTCAGCAATTCTTCCTTGCAGTTCCTGACTCAGTTAATAAACTTATTCTCTTACCTTGTGTTCTGAGTCACCAAAATGCTGGTGTTGCCTGCAGGATGGAAAGCTCTTGCTAGAAAACAAAACTCGGAGTTCTGTTAGCATCATGGTGGGGCGGGGGGTGCTCGAGGAGGCAGATTCCAGCCGGTGTGGAGGCATGTTCTGATTATTAGAGTGCTCCAAGCTGGGAGGCTGGGTGTGTGCCAGCAGAGGTCAGGAGTTTGGGGGTGAGGATTTCTGCACTGGTGGGAATTTACAGCCGAATTTAATGCTGTCTAACTCCAAAAATCTGTCTGTAATTCTAGAAATGTCTTCGTGACTCGAAATAGCTCACTATTGATCTGTTCCTTCTGCCTGAAATGTCGCATTTCTTTTAGACTTTGAAAGCATCCTGCGCCTTCCCTAGGCTAGATTCCCATGTGTCTCCAATGCAGCTCCCTGCAAACGATACCAGACTGTGGGAAAAGCAAAACAGGAAACCACAATCAGCTTTTTAACCATTTCATATGACCTTCTTTAAGAGTTAAACGCAGCTAATAGTGCTTTTCCCAAAGTGTGCAAATGTTACGGTTTATTATGGAAGAGAATTGTCTTTGGCAATTAGGTTTGGTGAATTCCAAGCCAAAACAAATTATATAGAATCTTTACTCATGGGTATTTTCTGAACTTTTACTAATGTGTCCTGCATAGTTCCAAGAAGGGAGATGTAATATTGAGACATTGCCATCTTTCTTTAGAAAACTTATTTTTCAGAGATCATCCAAGGGCTTGTCTTAAAATGACCAGTTATGGAGCTTTACACAAAGTGTTTTTCATAGTAAGCTTATGCAAGATGTACTATAATTCTCAGAGATGAGTATTTTAGACCCAGTTTTAAAAAGGAGAGAGAGAGAGAGAGCAGGAGCCATAGAAATAGTACAGTGGGTAAGGTTCTTGCCTTGCATGCAGCTGAGCTGGGTTCAATTCCTGGCATCCCATATGGTCCCCTGAGTGCCCCCTCAGGAGTTATCCCTGAGCACAGAGCCAGGAGTCATGTCTGGTTTGCTCAACACCATGAGGCATGACTCCAAAACGAGAGAGAGAAAAAGAGAGCAAACTAAGACTAGACAGTAATTTGCTGGTAAGAGGCTGAGCCACTATTCAAGTAGTAAGTGCATTCTGTGTGTGTGTGTGTGTGTGTGTGTGTGTGTGTGTTTTACATTGCTGGCGTTTGAACCCAGAACCTCATACATACAAGGCAAGCACTCTACTGCTGAGTTACTACACCCACTCTTCTGGCTCCCAAGGAGGAGGCTGCTGCTTCTCAGAGCTCATCACATGACCCATGTTCTACGGTGCTGAGTCACCAGGCTTGGGCATCGCCTGGCTGAGGCTCTGCTATCTATTCATCCTACCTGTAGCTTCTACCTAACTCCCAGCACTTGTTGCATCTTTCCCAGTGTCACACTTTGTAGTTAGTGCTAGTGATGAGCACAGGGGAGGTGAGCAGGGCTCTGGGGAGGGTGAGCTGACTCTGAGACTGAACTTTTCAGGACAGGGTTCAGGATGAGGAAGTCATGACTTGACTGCAAAGGATGGGCACGGCCTGGAGCAATGGTACAAACGGTTTAGACTGATGAGCAGAGACTTCCTACCAGTTGCGACTGTGGCTTGTGTTTCTGTGTATTTCCAGCTGCCAAAAATGCGTCGGACACTTAGAGGGCATTAAATCATTGTTCATTCAATGGATAAATACTGCTCTTTTGGCCCTTTGGACTTGTCTCATTGTGCAAGTCAATCAATCAGTAATCATCTCACTTACCCTGCAGTTTGATATCCTCCTGTCAAGAGGAATAACTGTCTTCTGACTGGCTAGAAAAGGATAATCACACAGTCGACGTGATGAGGCATGTCACCTGTGAAATGCCAGTGAAGTTCAGGCTCCCTGGTTACCATAGAGACCTTTGACATCACAGCATACTGGAACCGGGTCCATATATGGTCTCCCAAGCACCGCCATGAGTGATGCCCAAGCACAGAGGACCCTGCAGGACCCCAGAAGGGCGGGAGATGGGAAAGGATGGCCAATCCCGACCCCTTGAGGCCTGATGTTTGCAGTCACTGGTCCCACATACCTGGGTTTTTCAGCGGATTTATTCTCCTGGGGGGGTGGGGGGGCTATTGGTGCAGCCAGGACAAGCCTGTGCAGATGGGCCGTGAGGGTAGCAGCGATTGGGTTCTGGAGGTTTGCAGCTGCTGGGGTTTGTCTGGTGCAGGAGAGAGGACGCCTGCTCCCATCCTAGGTGCCCCAGTGAAATCAGCCCAAATGCAGGGTAGTATTATCACAGAGATAACGAGACTGCTGATAACAGTTTGGTCTTTCCAGAGCACAGATCATCACTAAATTGATTGAGACGATAGCTAGAGAAGTTTATGAAAAAGTCTGTCAGCAGGTAGAGCAACTCAGGAATGGACAGGATGGCTAGAAGCCAGGGGAGTCCCTACCGAGCTTCGAGACAGGTTAGAGGCCTGTTTATCCTGTATGAGAAAGACACAAGATGAGCTGGCAGGGGCTGCAGTAAATAAACCTTTGATTTCCAGATTTGAAGATACAAAACTTTACTCTTCTCCCTTGGATTTCCAAAGATGCATCTTATTTCTGTATTTCTATATCAGGGGACCATATGAGGTGCTGTGCTGGGGGTTGAGACAGTAATTATTAGGTAATTCAATACTCCACCATGTATTTTCATATATGCCAGATGAGCCTCCAGAATGCCACATAAACTATAATCTGACTCTAGTCTCTTCCAGCAACTCCCGTTTGTTTGATGAGGATTGCTAATTGCACTTTAGCTTCTCATTTCAGTGAGACACCCGGATCTGTTTAGGAAGAAAACTGCTGATCAATTGCAATTGCCCCTGTTGTCATGGAAACAAGCTGCATTGGGACTATAATTATATTTCCTTATCCCTGAAGTGAATCCCTAATCATTGCTATGGTAATTACCCAATATCTATGGTCCCAAATTACATGATGCTTGTCCAAAAAAGAAGACAAAGGGGAAGGAGTAGGAGGGCTGGTCCGAGACTTGTGTTAACCATGCAGCTGCAGAAAGCCATCTCCTTTTGTGAATGGGAAGAATTTCCTTCAGTGGCTCTTCCTCCAGCATTAGGTGCTGTCACCGTGGCCTAGAAGGTGCCCATTACTTACAGCTGTGGCTGGATGTATCAGGTAGAATGATTTCAGCTGTCACCTTGTCTCCAGCGGCAGGAAAATGTGCCTGAGGGTCTAGGACTCTTGCAGGAAGCATTTCAGTCACATTCTCAGGAGCCTGTCTGATGCTTGCTTGCTTGCTTGCTTGCTTGCTTTCTTCTTTCTTTCTTTCCCTTCTTTCTCTTCCTTCCTTCCTTCCTTCCTTCTCCCTTTCTTCCTTCTTTCCTTTCTTTCTCTTTCTCTTTCTTTCTCTCTTTCTTTCTTTCTCTTTCTTTCTTTCTTTCTTTCTTTCTTTCTTTCTTTCTTTCTTTCCTTCTTCCTTTTTATGATAGGGGGTCACTCCTGGCAGTGCTCAGGGGACCATATGAGGTGCTGTGCTGGGAGTTGAAACAGGCTGTACATATGGCAAGGATCTTATCCTCCATACGATCTCTCCAAAACCACTTCTTTTTCCTTTTCATCCTCAAAGAGTAAACTTATCAACAGATAGGCTGTTATATTCAGGCTGGTCCCCTCGAGACCCCTCAAGGTTGGTTCCAGCCTTGCAAAAGTCAAAGGCAGGTGACAGAAAGGGGATCATTTCTCTCGAGTCATGTTTGGTAAATGACAACTTCCTGTGAACCGTATCCTCCCAGCCATCTTTTCCTCCCATTTCTCTCTTTCTTTATATGGAGAGGGCATCAGCTGTGCCCAGCAGTGCTCAGGGATTACTCCTGGTCCTGTGCTCAGGGATCACTCCTGGTGGTGCCTGAGATTGAGCCTGGGTGAGCTGCATGCAAGGTCTGCTCTTTAACACTTGTTCTGTCTCTGTAGCCCCATTTCTCTCTTTCGTCATTGTGTCCTTCGCAACCAGATGCTGCTGCAGACTCCAGTTCCAAATGAACAGATTGGAAAGGGAAGGCCCTTCTTCACTTCCCCCTTAGCACAAACTGTAGAGTGGGTAAGGACCGAGAATTGTGACTGCGGCACGTCACCCAGTTGGATTCTCTTTCTAACTTCTCGCTCAGTGCGTGCCTGAGCTCTAGGCCACCAGCCTACGACGTACCTTCTGACCCCTCCCTGGGTACTGGAACTGGGCCCAGGCCTCTGGTGGCAGGAGCTTGGTATCTGTGGTTCTCAGGCAGCCGCACACTCCTGCACACCCCACTGCCCCAGTGGGAAGAGAGGCAGCTTCCTGGGGAACAGACCAGAACACCAGAGAGCTGTATAAATGTCTGTCCAGGAGGGCTTGGTTGAGAAGAATACAGACACAGACCCCAAAGCAGAGTAGGTGGGTATTGTTTGGTTGTCTCACTGTCAGCATCCCCTTTTCCATCTCCAGAGCAACCAAATTTCCTTTCAGAGAATCCACTTTGCCAGCCATACCTGCAGTGTGATACAGTGCTAACTTTCTATAGCAGAGACCCAAAAGGTCCGAGCCTCCACTTCTAGCCACTGCAGCCCAAAAGGGTCAGACCCTCCCCTTTCCATTCCGCTGCAGGAGCACATGATTCAGTCTGGCCAATTGTCTTCCTCTCTGAGGGCTTTCACTGGACTAATGGATCAAGGGATACATTTGATAATGTATGTGATACTTGGATAACATTTGTATAAGTGTCATACTAGCGCATGGATGCGTATGGGAGGGGGAGAAATAGTACAGCAGGTAGATCACTTGCTTTGCATGCTGTTGACTTGGATTCAATCCTTGGAATCCCATATGCCCCCCCCCAACACCCCCAGAGTAATTCTGGAGTGCAGAGCCAGGAGTAACACCTAAGCATGGGTGGATATGCTCCCTCTCCCCGCCCCCCTCCCCCCCCAACAAAAAGAAAGCTCTCTAAGGGAGGTCCTGATGTCATCCCC
>JAOXYA010000020.1:20615457-20633703 GCA_028565675.1 Sorex palustris
ATATGGTCCCCTGAGTCCCCCTGGGAATGTTCCCAGAGCACCAAGCTAGGAGTAAACCCCTTAGTCTACCTTGGTGGGCCACACCCCCACCCTAATCAGGTCAAATCAAGATCCCCCAGTCCTGGGATTTACCTTATCCATGGAGACTGTTCCTTGCTGAGCACCTGCCTCCCGAAAGGCCCTCAGTGGGCTGAAATCCCGTCAGCACCGCCTAACATGAGTCTCCTTCTTCTATTGGCCCCCAAACCATGTGTAGTGTCTCTGGGCTATGCTACTTTTCACTAGAGGCAAATATGTTATGAGCCATCTGGGTCTTCATGGTACACAGAAGGTGTGGCTGACTGGACTTAGGGTGTGAAATGGGAGCAAAATGGCAGGAAACGGGCGTTAGGGGCAGCTCCTCCTATGGGCCTTCTGGCCTGGGCCCTCCACACCAGCAGTGTCTGTGAGTGGCTCAGAAAGGTTGACTTGGTGACACCCTCCCCGGTGTCTGCAGGACCCTGTCCAGCTCCCTGAGTTCCTTGGCTGACCCCCAGAAGAATAGGACACAGACCGGGGGTGTGGATGGAGACCCCCCACCCCCCACCCCCTCCCTGCAGAAAGTACGAGGAACTGAACTGCTAAAAGAAGTCTTGTCATCCTAGTGAAATGAAACATGTGGTTTGCATTCCAGGTCCTTCAACTATTCTATGGGAACCCGGGCATTTTCCCATGACAGTATTTTTATCCCTGATGGGGGAGCCGAAAGTGAGCAGACAGTTCAAGCAATGTCACAGGACAACATCGTGGGCAAAGTCAAAACTCTTCAGGTAAGACAGGTGGTTGGTCGGAGACTGTGGGGAAGCTCCCAGGTGTGGCCTCGAGGAATGGATTGGGAGGTCGGGAGGAGTTCTGGGAGAGAGAATTTTACTTTGCGGAACCTGATTCTCTTGTCTGCCTGAGAGATAAATTGTACCCCCTTGCATAGCATACCCCTCTCTTTTCTCTGAAATCCTCCCCTCATTTGTAGCTCGCCATCTTGAGGGTGGGTACCTGAGAGAAGCTGCAGGCCTGGGATGGGAGGAAATGGCCCCTCAGGGGTCAGCTGAGGGTGTGGGCCTGAGGGTGTGGACCCAAGCCGGTTACCTCAAAGCTCCTTCTTGGACAATGAACAGGGAGACTCTCTATTAATCTCTTGTTTGTGAACCTAACCCCCCCGAGTCACCTTGTCTCAAAGGCTTGATACCTAATCGCAGATTTCTCCATAAGATTGTTTGGGGGAGAGTGGGAGTAACCCAGTGTAATAAAAATGACTCTTCCCTTGAGACCGTGGAAGTCTCAGGGAATGTAGGAGACGCAAGGGCACCCGATATGTGATGATGGGGGTGCTTTGTCTGAATGCTAGGTACTGACTGAGAGAAGTGCTGAAGCCAGGTCTTCTCTGAGTCAGGGGAACTTAACAGGCCATCTGAACAACGGGATGCTGGGCTTTCATCTCCTAATCTGAAACACTGATTGATTGAATGAATGAATGAATGAGTGAGTGGGAGCTGGGGAGAGGGGGGGAGATAGGAACAGCCAGTTTGAGTACCTGCTGACCCAGAGAAGTGTGGTATTCAAAGGCAACTTTCTGTTTTCTTGAACACTGGCTCTGTCTTGGGTTTGACCAGTTCATCTACGCACTTAGCCAAGTACAGCATATGGCAAGTGAGGCGAAGAGGCTACACCCTGGAACTCACATCTGATCTAGTCCAGATCTTTCTAGCCCCTGCCACCCTGGTGCAAACCAGAGCCCTGCCTTCAGAACTGACCTGAGCATTTCCTTCAAATGCCCATTTTTTTTCTGATTTGACTTCCAATCCTTAGTTCTAGCTCTTACGGGCAATGCTGTTACCTATTTTATAGACTCGGAAGGAAAGGCAGGCTGTCAGTGCCTGGGCCCAGGGAACAGTCAGAGCAGACCGCCAAAACCCACTGCCTCCTTCTCTTGGAAAGTTTCTGGAACATTCTTCCTGCTGCCTGCTATTTACCCCATTCTAAGAGGAGGGACTTATAAATTTCAATCCAGGAAACAGCCCTATTTGCAAGGGTGTTCAAGAAGCAATTAAACTTGATATTTAAAAAAAATTAGTCTGTTGTCTTAAGTGATATCTGCTCCATAACACCATACCAGTTGCTTCTGCCACTCCCAGAACTGATTTTGGAGTTGTCAATCTTACATTATTTCTTCAACATTGAAAATACAGAAACAATTTTTTAAAAGTGCCTGCAGGGGCTGGAGCAATAGTACAGAGGGTAGGGCATTTGCCTTGCACACAGCCAACCCGGGTTTGCTTCCCAGCATCCCATATGGCCCCCTGAGCACTGCCAGGAGGAATTCCTGAGTGCAGAGCCAGGAGTAACCCCTGAGCATCGCTGGGTACGACCCAAAATGAACAAAAAAAGTGCCTACTATTTCTTTTCTTAATAAGGCATTATTTTAAGGAGTCTGGCATCATCATTAATAAATAGTTAGCACCCAAAATCCTTGAAGGCAAAATTTTAATAGCTCAGGAATTCCCTGAGTCCAGCAGGAATCGTGTGAGTGATGTAACACAAGAGACACATCTTGTGAGGAGAGCAAGATAAACTCATTGCAGAGTACACTTTGACACTATCTGTGCGGGCAAGGTCTGCAGAAATTTGCTTCCACTGCAGGAATCCAGAAGCTTCCTTATAACCCTATCATTGCGTTGTTGTCGTTTAACTATAAAATGAAAGATTTTGCTCTTCAAGGAGGAGGGACAAGGGGACCATTATCATAGAAAATGTGATTTTTTTAAAAAAAAATTTCCTGAGAAATAACTGTATCACCCCGAAAGGACTGTGCTTTATTTTTCAGTCGACTAAGCAGTATGTTCCTGGTAAGTCACAGAAACAGTAGTGTACTTTACGACCTTGCATGAATGCTTTGCACTTTTCCATGATAACATTATGCGGGCATTGATGCTTAGCAAGCACCATTCAAGACCGCCCTCTCGTAGATGCCAGCATGGAATGAGGGTGTTTAGTTACGCCAGAAGCATGTATGTTTCTGTATGTCTGAAACTGTCTTTGTGTACATATGTTTATTTAAAATGCAGAAGAGAAGGAACGGGGAACATTCATTTGCAGGAGAAGCATTCTGGCAAGCCAGCCAGCCAGCCATCAATATGAAGATATTCTTTGGAAATAAAATTTCTATTGGAGTACTGTTTAAAAAAAAAAAAAAAAAAGTCCTCTCATTGACTTAGGAAACTTTCCCGGCCCCCATGGAAACCCGCAACCGCTCCTGTCCAACCTGCACCGGGGAAAGGCTGCCCTCTAGTGTTCACTTGTAATCAACTGTCCCACAGTTGTCCAAGCAGCAGCTAGTGTCTCCACCAGCACAGAATGACCAGATACAGCGTGAACGAGGCTATATTTTTTTCTGAGCAAAGGGAGTCCACTCCTGGCCAGATTTTCTGTGTCAACCAACTGAACCTTTAAAAGGAAAATCCCATTTCCCCCTTAATTCTAAAAAAAGAGAGGTCCAAGAGCTGTGCAGGCTGTGTTCAGGCAGACCCAGGTTCGATATCCAGCACCACATAGTGCTGGGGTGAGAGTCTCTGGGTAACAGGCTGACCTCAGACAAACACGGGAGACTTCTGCAGAGAGAGCAAAATGTTAGTGGACCGGGCAGTTAAACGAACAATGGTGTCCTTCTTAAGAGCTCTGTCCATGCCAGTCAGCTGTCCCTTGAGCCCTGGGTGAAATACAAAGCCATTCCAGGCCCACTGGCCTCAGGTGGAGTTACTTTCCTATTATGTTCCTCGTTTCTCCCCAAATGAGGGGACCCACCAGGTAGTGATGTGCTGAGAGGTGCTTCCCGTTCTTGAAACCTGCTGTCTCTGTGGGGCCACTCTGCACCTGCCTGAGTTTCTGGTGGTTCTGTGAACATCACACTTAGTTGCATTTGAACTAAAACACATCAACTTCATTATGTCTGCCCAGAGCAAGGGTCAGAGAAGGTGGCTCTCGAGACCAGGCTGTGACTCATGTAACTAACTTCTGAGAGAACTCCCGAGTGTTACAGTCCTTAGAATGATGCCATACCCTTGGTAGGAAATGCTTAGTTTGGTTGCCCAAGGACTCTTTGGCACAGGAGGGAACACTCCGTCTTCAGCAAGGTACTGTCCCCCCACCAAGCTGCATTTCACTTAAAAATGCCAAAGTCATGCGTTTGAAGAGTTTAACGCTTCTCAAGCTCACTCTCAAGGACACAGAGAAGAAATACTAGCTTTAGGCACCACCTTCAGAGCCAGTTTCTTTAACTCTTTCTTTTCCTTTTGATTGAAAAAAATTATTTTATCAGTGGACCTCTCTGGAGTTCACCCAAGAAGACAGCAACTCTTTCCTCCACTTAGTTCTTGCAGACGAGCTCTGAAGAATGGCTATAGAAAATCTGGGGAAATCTAAACCTGGACAGTGTGTGAGGTACCGAACATGTTGTGCGTGGAATTTCTGCCCCCTAGGAAACAGCCTCATCAATATGGATGGATGCTTCTACCATCGTTCTCCTGCCAGCCATATTGCAACCAACAGTCCCAAGTTGAATGAATAAAATACAGTCCCTTTGAGCTCACATTCCCATCTCAACACTAACTCCATTCATAGCCATGGCTTCAGGGACACCCAACAGAGGCAGAGTTCTGCTCCTTGGGTCAGAGCAATGGTGTATATAAAGAGATTTGGTGTTTAAAAAACAAGGGTGGGGTTGGGGGACAGGAGGCGGAGAGATAGAATGGCGTCAAGGCACTTGCCTTGCATCTTCAATTTGAATCCCTGCCATCAGATATGGTCCTTTGATCGCACCATTGGTGCGGCCCAAAACGAAGAAGAAGAAGAAGAAGAAGAAGAAGAGGAAGAGGAAGAGGAGGAGGAGGAGGAGGAGGAGGAGGAGGAGGAGGAGGAGGAAGAGGAAGGTAGAAGGGTGATATTGCTTTATTTCTTGGAAAACTGAAGTCCAATCTCATCTTAATAGTCTGGATCTCAGCAATTGCTTAAGCTACTGTTCCTTTTCTGACAATAGTGGACATAATTAAAGTTTCTCTTCAAAAGCTACCTTCCTCCCTGTATTCAATTCACACAACACCTGAAACTGCCTAATAGGCTTCAGCAGTGATCATCTCTGTGCCCACAGTATGCCCCAAATGAGAAGATACCGAGTCAGCGGGGCTGACTTGCAGCAGGAGTCGCAGGCAAGGGAGAACAAGCAGGTGCCTTGAGACCCTGGAAGCCGAGGGGCTGGGGATATAACTTGGTGGTTGAAAACTTATCCCTTGCTTGTGTGAGGTCCTAAGTTTGATCCCCAGAGCCAAAAAAAAAAAGGAAAAAGAAAAAGAAAAGAAACCACCTAATATTTTGATCCAGAAGCGTGTGTGTCTCAGTAGAGCACATACCTCACATGTCTGAAGCCCTGAGTGGGATCACCAGCACAACCAAAAAAGAATCTAAAAAAGGTTCTGAGAGTCCATCCCTGTGGCCTTGAACCCTGAACCCTGCCCTGTCCCTTGCCCGCTATTTCATTTCTGCAGGCTACCCGTGTGCCTGGGAGGACAGTCCATGGTCCTCTCCTTAAACAGTGACCCTCGGTGCTCTGTCCTCCGGGGGCCCCACGCCCCCTTCTCCAATGAAACCCCCAGCCACTAGCCTGCAGTGTTTTCCCTGTAGTGACTTCAAAGCCGCTGCTTAGCGAAATGCTTGCTGTCTGTCACTCCCATCCGTCATTCCCGAAGACAGCAGCCTCATTTCTTTTGCCGGGGTGACCATCCCTGGGACATAAATCCATCCTTGGATGGCCACACGCACATCGTCTGTCCGTCCCTCTCTCCCTCCCTCCCTTCCCTCTTGCCCTTTCTGCTTGCTGTCCCCTCCCCACTTCAGCGGATGCACTTGCCTTCAGCCTCCTGATCTCTTCTCTTGGCTTATTCTGTCCCCCGCCCCTTTCATTTCCCTCTTTCTTCTCAGTGCCATTTCTCAACATTTCCTTTCCCCTCCCCTGCTTTGGCCCATGTGCTTCACTGCTCTCCTTCTTTTCACCTGCTTGTGTCTCCCATTCTCCTGTTCCACTGGCAGCCCCCTCAGCCCTCCCTGAAGTATGTTGACTTCACTCTGGCCTGTCATTCCCCGGTCTTCTCTTGGTTCTTGAGTGCCAAGGTGCTGTCCTAATGAGACTGCTATCAGTAGTCTAAGAAGCGCCCCATTAAGGCGGAGCATCTTCATTCTGTTCTGTGACGGGAGCCAAAGCCAGCTCAGTGGCATGGGACTCTGAGGCCAAGCTTCTCCTGGGAAGCACATGGAAGAATTACTATTTCCATTCTAAGCAGAAGAAAGAGCCCCATCTTCATCATTCAGGGGTGCTGGTGGATGGCAGATCCTGAAAATTGGAGTCTTGGTTTGAGGGGATTTACAACTATTCTCATTCATGTCCAGCACTCAGAGAGCAGGGATAACTGGTAAACCAGGCTGAGCTGAGACACCAGTAGGAACCCCATAGGATACAGGGACCCATCCGCCCTCTCCTGCCCAGGCTCTTGTCCCTCTGCCTGCAGGCAGCAGAGTGAGCTGGCCCTGTGCCCTTTGTCACACCGTGTCCTCGTGTCTGACTCCATCGGCTGCTCTAACCCGTGGCTGCTCACTGATTTGCTTAGAGTAGATACTAACTGCCGCTGCCTGCTCACTTGGTTTCTCCTGGACGCCCCTTTGGGGCCTTCTCCCCCCTGCAACCCTTTTAGGCTGCTCAGACTGTACTTCACTGGCTGACCTTGGGCTTTCGATGTGCTCCCTTCCTGGGGCGCCAGGGGAGCTGGGGCTCAGGCTGATATACCAGCAGAGCAAATACAAGTCCTCGTCTTTCTGTGCTCCTGACTTGGCATGCCGGGAGGGGAGAGCCCCAGGGGCAGAATGGGGAGATGTGTGGGGTGGGGAGTCTGTGACTCCAAAATTTCATGTTTCTGTGATCTTGGTGTCCACCCTGCAAAGCCAAGGCATGGTTATGGAGGTGCACCGGGTACAGTTTTGGAAGAGTGGGTAACAGCGGGGAGCAGTGGGGGTGTCAGCCCTTGAGTTCAAACGGAGAAAGGAGCATCTTCCTCCAGGGATCTCTTTGACTTGGGAACTTCAGCCCGATGCTTGAAAGGCAGACCACCAAGAGTGTTGGTCACTGCCCCATAGAAGAACGGGCCATGTCAAACCATAGGAACCAGTGGAGGACAATGAGAATGACCCCAAAGCCAGGGGGAGAGCGCATGAACAAAGTCCTGATCTCAGTCCTAGGGTGCACATGCCCCACCCCCCAGCATAGTGGGCTGTTCCCCCTGTAAAGATCAATGTCAGGGCTGGAGCGATAGTACGGCAGGTAGGGCATTTGCCTTGGATGTGGCCGACCCAGCTTCAATCCCCAGAATCCCATAGGGTCCCCTTAGCACTGCTTGGAGTAATTCCTTAGTGCAGAACCAGGAGTAACCCCTGAGTATTGCGGGGTCTCACCCTAAAAAAGCAAAACAAAAAATTGAAAGAATAAATATCAGAGACTGGAGCCATAGTACAACAGCAAGGGTGCTGACCTTGCATGCAGCCAACCCGGATTTGGTCCCTGGCACCCCATATCATTCTCCGAGCCCAACCAGGGGAGATGCCTGAGTGCAGAGCCAGGAGTAAGCCCTGAGCACAGCCAGCTGTAACCCAAAAAACAAAACCGGAAAATTCTTTTCCCAAAGACCCGATCCAAAGACTTTGGGACCACTCATTCTTTCCATCACGACGTGGTCACCATTGACCCTCTGGCCTGTTTTTAATCAAGTGTAATGCTGAGATTCTTTGTAGCTCTGTGGGATTAAGGATTCACCACATTAAAGAGAGATATCAGAGCATAAAATTTTTGCTGTCTCAGCCTAAAGGATTATGGTCCTAGCAGTAACTCTCAGCTGGAGGCAGAGGACCTGTGTCTGGAAAGGGTTCTGGAAGAGCACTGTTCCTGGCATGTAGCCTGAGGCCAGGGGTGACACTCGCAGCCAGTCAGGCCAAGGACAGACGACACCCCCATTAAGAGTTTTCTGACCACACTGCCCGCAAGTGGGCAGTGGAGGCCTCTGGCCTGCATGAAGGCTGTGGTTCACATAATTAATCCCGTTAAGCAGATCTCCAGATTCTCATTCTACCTCTCTCTTTCGGAATGCTGTTCGTTTTCTCTCCCACAGCCCATTCAATATTTATTACCTTCCTTAATGATTATGTTTATGGATTGTCTCTCGGGGAATCGAGTTCCTTTCTAAATTGGCCTTTCTCTAATCCCAAATTCCATTTCTCTTCCTTGACTTCTACCCTCACCCATTTTCTCCCTCTTTTGAACTACACCGCCCACCCCTAGTGAAGCCCCCCATAAGCCCAACCCCCCACCTCCGCAAGGCCAGTGTCAAGGTCTAGAGGCAGGACTGGACTGTTCAGGCCACTTCATAATTGTGCAAGGACAGACTGGCTGGCTGTGAGGTGTTCTTGCCTCAGTGGTGGTACTTGCTAGAACCTCACCATGTGCAAGTTGGCGAGGAAAGTGGTCAACACATAACTATCCAAAGGGAATACATCCTCAAAGGACTCAGAAAGTTTTGTCGTAGCAACCATCAGGGGTTTCATTTTCCCATGGTGCCCGCATCTCATGTAACTATTTTCTCTTCAATTATTGCACTTTTAAAGAAATTTTTATCCAAAGATAGTTGCTTAAAATTTTTTGTTGTGGTGGTGGTAACCTCGGTCCCAACTGTTGGTTCAGAAAAAAAAATGGTCTCCCTGGAATGTTGGCTTGTCCAAAGAAAAAGGCTGCTCCATGGGATAGCACATGGCATGTAGCGGGGGAAGGGAAAGCAGAGGCGGGAACCACTCACGTCCTGCAGGACTGCAGTGGGGTGGGCTGGCATGGCGATTAGTCTAGAAAGCAGTCGTGTTTCAGAGTATGCCGTATGGGGCCCCCAGCTCTGTCGGAACCCAGTGGCAGGTATGGGGTACTGCTTCTCTGCTTTAGAACCTTTTTCTGTCTTTCTCCAGCGACAGTTGGGCAAGAACATCAAGTTTGGGCAGCCACCACCCCAGGCTGTTCCCATGAAGAAGGCGGACAGTGGGGACGCAAGCTTAGAAGAGGACCTGTTCCTGACCAGTCCCATAGAAATTGTGACCCATCAGGACGTCATCCTCTGCGACTCTGAGAACCAGGTACACATCCCGGGGGAGGGACTTGGATGGGGAATCTTCTGGGGAGGATAATTGGCAGGGCTCCCAGCCACTCTGAGTAGACTGAGAAAATGGGAGGAGCTTTTCAGGGAGCAGCCATGTAGTCTGTAGGACTTTTCCGGACAGGCGTCTTGGTGCTCATCGGTGGAGGGGAGAATGGTTCTTCCTTCTTCCCTGTTACTTTCCATCACTCTTGAGACCTGGGCTCTATCTCTTCTAGAAAGTCTAACCTGCCTCAGCACCCATCTATAATAGCACCCTACCCCCACTCTCCTTCACGGCACATCTTTGTTCAGCCTTTGTTTCACTACTGGGAGTTGAAAAAAGGAAAAGAAAAGGGGGATGGGGGGTGTCTTTCAAGCAATGCACAGGAACCCTGGAGCCTCTCCCGGCTATTCTTTGCCAATTGGGCGGGCAGTTCAGTGCAAGGCCCGAGGATGTGTTGCTGTTTGGATCTTTGATGCCAGGGACTACCTGGGCTACCTTGTAATGCTCTGGGACTCCAGGTTGTGCTCTGTAGTGACTGTGTGTGTATGTGTATGTGTGTGTGTGTGTGTGTGTGTGTGTGTGTGTGTGTATTGCAGTGGGTGGAGGAGGACTACTGTAGTGCCAGGGATCAAACTGGGGGTAGTCGCACACCAGGCATGCACGTTCACCACTGTACTACCTCTGATTCTTTGTTGGCTTCATACTTACCTGTAACTCAACTGTCTTTATGGCCACAGAATTAACTGATCTCTGCATGCTGTGTTCCTGAGGACAAGCTGGCTCTCACATGTCTCTCTCTCTCCCCCCAGGACTTGTCCTTTGTCACCTTGGACAAATCTAAAGGGAAATAAGAGAGAAATCGGTGTTCTAGGCTGGGTGGCTAAATTGGGTTGGAGGGGAGATATTGGGGGAAAAAAGGGAAAATAATTGCACTTTAATGTGTTCTCTAAGGGCCAGAGTCACAGCACCGGAGTATTTGCCTTATGGGCGATGGACCAGGTTTGGCAACCCTAGGGCTCGGGGGCCCGCCAGAGTGACCCCTGAACACTGCTGAATGTAAACCACCCCCAAAGTGTTATAGAAACCACGCTGCCTTTTAGTAATCATACCAAGGACGTACATAGAACCCCGGTGCATTGCACTCGATTAGAAAAAAAGAAAAAGAGGGGCTGGAGAGAGAGTACAGAGGGCGGGATGCTTGCCTTGCAGTCAACCTGGGCTTGACCCCTGGCACCCCATACGGTTCCCTAAGCCCAGCCTAGTGTGATCCCTGAGCACAGTGCCAGGAGCAAACCCTGAGCACAGATGGGTTTGACTCCCTCCCCCAAAGAAAAGAAGTAGATGCTCCATAAGATTGACCCCTCAGTCAGATCTACTGGACGTCCAGAAAGTCAGTGACACGCTTCCAGCACCGGCCCACCCTCCCTTTGGTCTTGACACTCTGTCAAGAACTCTGAGCAGACCTGGAACTGCAGTGGCTGCAGGGGGTTGCCCTTGGGCCTTGGGGCAAAGGAGCCAAGGCCCTGCGGGTCCCCAGAGGAAGTTCTCTGGGGGAGGTTCTCCATCTTCCAGTCATTTCCGGTGTGGGGCTCCTCAGCATTCTCAGGGACGAGGGGTCAGTCCCAGGATACTAAGGTCAGGGGTCCACAGGACTATGCCCATGGGGCTTGGGGGTCATGTAGATTGAACTCGGGGCCTGACCTATCAGGCTTTGAGGTGTCTCCCTAGCCTGGGGCTTTGCTCTTTTTATTTTATTTTATTTTTATAAAATAGTTCACGATATTTGATTACATTCAATATTCAAACACCAATCCCACCACCAGAACACCTTCCCACCACCATATTTTGGATGTTTCCATTCCGAACCCCAACCGCTGCCCCAAAGCAGAACTGAAATAATTTATTTTGTATTTTAGTTATTAATAAACCGCTGAAAATGCTCCCAAAAAGTTTCCTTAGAGGAAAGTATGTGAAGATTGTTGTATTTCACCCAGGGGCCGTTAAGTCTTTCTATAAGAGAGCACTAACATGTTGTTAAAGGTTGAGCCTTTATATATACATATGTCATATATACATATATATCTGTAAAAATATATTTTCCTCTAAGATTGGTTGCCTTCTACATTAAACCCCATCAAATGTAGTGTGTTACTCTTGGAATGTGAGTGGTGTGATGTATGAGATGTCCTGGAATAGGTTCACTCGTGGATGAGGCTCAGTCCAAGCGTGTGGAGAGTGGCTGTGAGCATGGTGTCAGTTGAGTTCTGGAGGTTTCTGGTGGCCGAGGATGGGTCCCTTGGGGATGATAGGGCCCCACCCGCCCTCCTCCAGGGTGCCCTGAATAAAACAGCCAGGTGCGGAGTCTGGCAGCATGGTTATGGCACGTCTGAGGCTCTCACTCCTAAGGCATTGCTTCTTGGTTTACTTGCCAAGGTATCTGAACTCATATTTTATTTCCAGCCACTCTTAAGTAGAGGTAAGTTCTCTGGACACCTCCGAGATGAAGTTTTCTTGTTAGCAGTGAAGTTTTTTGGAGAAGTCATTAAAAAAAATAAGTGATTTGTGGGTCCAAGTGAGAAAGAAGAGGAACAGTGGGCATCTGACCCCATCTGTGTCCTCACCCTGCGTACTCCTGGCATCCGTACCACTGGCTGGGAGGTGGGGTGCCACCCCCCCAGGCTGCCCCGCAGCTTCTGCCGACTGTTCTGGATGTCACTGCTATTGCTGGTGAAGTTCAAGGCCTGGGGATTGGTGGGGGGAGGTTGCTGAGTGAGCGGGTGCTAAACATGGGAGATGAGCAAATGTGGACAAGGAGAGACACTGAGAGCAGATGGCATGGAAGGTCCCCCTCATGGAATGCGGGAAAACACGCAGAGCTGACCAGGTGGCTTGAGCTCTTGGGCCAGGACAGGGTGCCCTTGCTGATGGCTAGAGAAGCCGCGCTAAGGGGTGACCCGTGTTGGGATGTGGGTGACATGGTGGGGTGCTGTCAGGGCAGGCGCTGGGATGTGACTTTTCTCTCTCCCAGTCAGTTTGCAAACTTCCTTACTCTAATGTTCTTTACTATGTAATGTTCTTCCACACTATACTGACAGGCCTTTGGAGTCTTCCTGCTCCTGGTCTGATGAAAAATTCTTTCTTGTTTTTTGTTGGGCTGGAGTGATAGCACAGCAGGTAGGGCATTTGCCCTGCACATGGCCAACACGGCTGAACCGGGTTCGATTCCTCCACCCCTCTCAGAGAGCCCGGCAAGCTACTGAGAGTATCTCACCTGCACGACAAAGCCTGGCAAGCTACCCGTGACGTATTCGATATGCCAAACACAGTAACAACAAGTCTCACAATGGAGACGTTACTGGGCCCACTAAAGCAAATCGATGAATAATGGGAGGACAGTGCTACCAGTGCTACAGTGCTCTTTATGTGTGTTTTACCAGCCTGTACAAAAGTGCCAACATGGATCTAGAACACCTCTACTCCTTAGAGGGAGTCTCAGGAGACAAAAGAATTCTGGAGGCAACTGCCAGAGTAACACTTGGTCATGTTCACTCGATTTTTCATACTTTATTTACAACACAGGATTCCTTTTAAAGAGACTTGGCTATGGCCTGAGGTGCTGAGAACATGTTAGTGGTAAAGGTTTGTGGCTAGAAAAGTAACCAGTGATTCACGAGGCTGAGGATCAGAGCTTGTAAGCAGTGAGTGAGGATTCGCTTGGAGCCCTTTAGCAGGACAATTTCTTTTTCCAGACCCCAGAATAGAAACGCAAACTCACAGGGCCACCTTGATGTTAGCTCTGATGGGGAACCTCAGGTCCATGCTGTTGTCCTCATGGTTCACTTCAAGCTTCACATCCAGGATTTGGACTTCAGTGAGTTGTGCTCTGTACAAATTCCACCATTGATGGGTGTGGAGAGAGGTCAAAAGGATCAGCGCAGGCTTTGGCTGCAGGAGATCCCAGTTTACTCCCCAGCACTGCATGGTCCCAAAGCGTTGCCAGGAGTGGCCCCTGAGCACCGAACAGTAAACTCTGGGGACCAGCATCTGGAGCCCCAAATCAAACCAAAACAAACTGTATATTGGAGCAAGCTCTGTTCCATGAGCTCGGTTTTCTCTCTCATGGGTTTGGGAGAGAATAAATCTTTCCCCTCAGCTGTATCTAGAGAAGAAACATCTGAACCCTTGGGAAAGGAACTCGAGCACCAGCAAACTGGTATTGATGGCAGTGAAGAGAAACTTCACATGAAGGTAAAATGACACAGTGTGAGCCCTCAACCCATGAGGCCACCAGCTCTCCACCCCACCTCTGATTTACTCAGGCCATGGGCATCTGTCTTACACTCTCTGGTCTCTGGATTAAGACCACCTTAATCCACTGCACAGTCTTTGAGTTCCCTCACTGCCCTACATATGGAGTCCCATACCAACTCACCCCAGATCTCTGAAATCAGAGAAGGCATTGCCCAAAATGGACTTGGTTCCCTGGACAGTACTTGTGATTCCTTTCCAAACACTAGATTCCTGAAGTGTGTTCAACTCAGCTTGCAGTTTCTGAGTAAGAGCTGGTAAAAACAATCTGCATTTAGTATTACAAACAAACCACGTGGGAAGCAGCAAGCTCATGCCTGCTCTAGATGAGACTGTGGGCTCGTGTTCTGTGGTTTAATCTTCTGAGCAACTCATTGAGGTAAGAGTTGCTCTTTTCTCTACTTCAGATGAGGAAGAAAAGCATCCCAGGTTAGGAGTGGGACTGGAGTCACATGCCAGCAGCCCTTACTTGTTCCATGATGCCTTCAAAGAGACATATACCCCTTACTCATCGGTAGAACTGGAGCATCTGAGCAGCTGTTTGTACAGCAGCCTCGAAGGAGAGACCCAGGCTCTATTGCTCTCAATAAGCTATTTCCACCAGTTGGAAACATGAAGTCAAGTGCCACTAGCTAAGAAATTCTCACATGGAAAATTGAGAATCAAGGTGAATTATATTGCTCGTGCTCATGGCAAACAAAGCTGAGTAATACAGTGACGGTTTTATTAATGCATTAAATCATACAAAGGCAGGAAAATAGAACATTGGACTCTGAGGTCTGCAGAGAAAAGAAATAGAATGAATGACATGGCAGATGACAGGAATGCAGGAGAAAGCCTCTGGATGTGGAAAATCAATTGAAGTGATAAACTAGACAATCACTGAATCAAAGAACAACAGAAAAATGTTTTACAGTGGAAGATGTGCTCCACACCTTGACTATTCAATGGACAGTATCAAGATATGAAAGGAGAAGCCAGATTCAAAACGATTATATCTGTTCTCACCAGGTGACCTTTTTCCAGGATTTCCAATATCTGAGTTCAGTTTTCCTGGTAGTGAAATTAAAGAATAAATCCTTTATATATCTTTGAAGAGCCTAAGTCTTGCCGAAGGTTTGCAAGATAAATATGCATCAAAGTTTATACTATAAATAATATTTATTCATAGGATGAATTTATAGAGAAATATTATTATCATATAATGTTAAAGGATGTTTACTAATGATTGTTTATTTCAGGAAAATAACAGGAATGCCAACTATCAATAAATCCATAACAAACACCTGAAAGTGCCGTTTGAACACCTCCTGAGGTGTGTATGGTAATGAGGCAGAGGGTTTAGCAGCTGGTAGTTAGCCAGCCCTGAGCGGTTTACTTACATTCAAGTCCTTCCTGAGCAACAGGTTCCACATTTTCCAGTAGGCCACTCTTCTCTGGAAGAAGAGAAGTATGGCATTAATGGATATTTGTTACTCGTTGATTATTTCAGAGAAGTAAGTGAATGAGCAGGAATTTAAACTAACCATAAAATAACCAACTTCACAGCACCCCCTGGGTAAGTCTGTAGCAATGCAAGGTTAGAGTTGAGTGGACTGGCACTTAGGAATCAGCCATGAAAAATTAACTTACGTTTAAATATACCAAGTCCTTCCTGAACAAAGGTCTGAAGCTGAGTTCTCACAACTTGAAACTGGGAGGTCCCAGTCAGCAAGCCACACAAGAGAACCAATTTCCACATCTTGTCCTAGGAAAAGGGATCTAAAGTAAGCAACTGTCACTCTTCCCCTGAACATTCCTTCCAGAGGGCTGTGATGTTCGCCTAGTTTACAAACACCCTCCCCAGGTGTTTGAGAACTGGAAGCCAACCTGCCCAGAGACACAGAGCTAAGACTGAAGCTGTGATTTGGAGACTGCATTTGATTCCGAGTCTGTACAGGAAGGTCCTGGGGCCCACTGGCTTCTCTGCCTGCAGCTTTCTTCTTATTCACGTTCACACCCAGGTCCTTCCCAAGGACTCTCCCACTTCAGTGAGGCACCAGGTACTCTAAAAGCCCACTCCAGACCCCTCCCCAGAGTCCAGGTTGGGGGGAACCCCACCCCCCTCTGGACTCCTTTGTTCTCCTAGAAAACTTTAATAATCAATTTGTGATGCTTTGGGGGTGTCTGCCTTCCTCTCCAGGCTTGAACTCCACAGAGGGACCCCATGATATCCCTCTGCTGAAACACAGCACCCAAGTAAATAGTCTGTACCTAGCACCATGCATCAGAGAAGTGTGCACTGAACATAGCTATGATCATGATGTGTGTACCATGCCCTTCACTCTGATGCCCATTGACACTTACAGCTGATTGATCACCCGATTTGCTATCTTCAAAATTTCAGTGAACCCAATAGCACCATCTCTCTGCTTCTTGCCCACAAAGTATGCTGCAGACCAGCATATGAGGAGACATCAGGGATCAACTTACCACTCACAGGTCAGGAGGAGGATGCTAAGGAAGCCTTGCTCCACTGCACAGTCTCTGTGAGTCAGCCTGGTGGAGGAGGCCCTTTTATGACAGAAAGACCATGGGAGGGTCCCCAGGGACTTAAGCCCTGGTTCCTGGATGACACAAGGACACTCCTAAGAACATAATCCCAGGATGAGCAACGATGTCTTCAAACCTAAGGCCACCCGGATATTTGGGTTGGAATTGATGGACATGGAGAAGACTCTGCCAAAACTAAAGCCTGGTATCCTTGGAGTGTCCAGGACAGTGACCTTTGGATGGGCTCTGGAGCGAACAATCAGAGACTGTTTCCAATGGGAAGATCCATAGGGATCATTCTGTCATCACTTGGAAGTGGGATGTAAAGATGGCAAGCAATCTGCGAAGCCAGCAGCTGGACAATAAGAGCAAGGACATGACCTCCAGTGGCATGGCTGTGTATTTGCAACCAGCAAAGTCACTGACTCTCCACTGAGGCCTTGGGGATCCTCTCAGAATCTCTTTCATGCAACCAGCCTCAGTTCAGGTATTTCAATGTTGAGGAGCTCACTACACCCCAAAGATTTCCTGTCCCATCTGATTGAATAAAGGTCCTCCTGAATGTAAACCGAACCTCATTGCCCCCATTTATTTGAGTGACAAAGACACTCAAGCTGAACAGCCCTGGAGCCTGCAGCAATAGCACAACAGGTAGGATGTTTACCTTGCACGCAGCAGACTCAGGTTTGATTCTCAGCATCCAATATGGTCCCCTGAGCACTGTCAGGGATAATTCCTGAGTGCAGAGCCAGGAGTCACCCCTGTGCATCTCCGGGTGTAACCCAAAAATTAAAAAGAAAAAGGTGAATAGGCCTGAGACTCACATGGATTGTGAGACAAAGAGACAAGGAGCTGCCTCCCTGGTCGCTCTCCACCACTGGCCCCCATGTGCAGTCAAGAGTGGACTTTATCCACTCAAATCTCTCCGTGGACCCAGGGAGTCGGTCCTCTGCTCACTCACATCTATCCCAACTCCCAGCCCCCATCTCCTCCCCAGCCTCATTCTTCTTCTTTCCCAGGATAATGTCACACAGGGATACCAACCTCTTCCTAGCCTTTGACCCTGCTTGGACTAGTCTACACTCTCTCCCTTGCTGTCTCTGTCTGGCCATGTCACTTCCTCACACCCTCCCTGAATGCTGCCCACTGAGGGGGTTCTCATACTCTCTCTCCTCCACTGGGTTCCATGCTGGTTCTCTCACAGTAAACAGAAAATTTGACTGTCTTACTCATTCTCTGCAACTTGTTTCAGTCTTTGTTCTGAGTTTTCTCTTGTGGACCCTCAAAACCCTGACATATCTTCAGAATGTTTGAATGCTCCTTCTCTGGCTTGTCATATAAAGTCAGTCATCAGTTGAGAAAGCAGCAGGCCCCTGTCAACAGAAATACCTGGAATTGAACTCTGTGACTAGTGTCAATCCGTTGTTTGATTTGGAGGGCTGTGAGAATATTTTTAGCTTCTTTGGTCTGATGTTGTTACTGTTCAAAGACTATGATTTCTCTTTAAAAAATAAGAGCAATACATTTCCTCCTCTGCTTTTCTTTCTCCCTGAGTCCATCTGTCACACAGGATATGGTTCCCTCAGACTTCCTATCTCTTCCTTCTCTCCTCCAACCCACCCAGTTCCTTGTTCTGCTCCTCCTGGAGCAGGGCCATGCTGGGGGCTGCTTCTGAGCATGGACCACTGCAAGACAATGCCATGGTCTCCCACTGTACCAGCTTGCAAGCAAGAGGAACTCAAAGTCTGAGGGTGTTCCTGGGGACAGCACAAAGGCCAGATGGTCAGTCCAGGACACTGTCTTCTCCTCTATCCAAAGACCCTGCTTTTTCAGGCGTCACATTTCACTGACTCCTCCAGTTGCAACCTGTGTGAAGTTAAGACTTCACCACATATCTTCTGCTAAAACACTTGGGGGGTTCTAAATTCAATGTACTCTATGTTCAATATACCCATCGGGCGAAACTCTTGAATTATAGTTCTAAGAGTTTTAAGAATTAATACTGGGGGGCTGGAGAGATAGCACAGTGGGTAGGGCGTTTGCTTTGCATGCGGCCGACTCGGGTTCAATTCCCAGCATTCCATATGGTCCCCCGAGCACTGCCAGGAGTGATTCCTGAGTGCAAAGCCAGGAGTAACCCCTGAGCATCGCTGGGTG
>JAOXYA010000020.1:20633803-20651586 GCA_028565675.1 Sorex palustris
TGCCAGGCTCTGCCGTGCGGGCGAGATACTCTCAGTAGCTTGCCGGGCTCTCCGAGAGGGGCAGAGGAATCGAACTCAGGTCGGTCATGTTGGCTGCGTGCAAGGCAAATGCCCTACCGCTGTGCTATCGCTCCAGCAGAGCTATTGTGCTCGCTTCGGCAGCACATATACTAAAACTGTTGATACCGGGTGAAAAAGCAGTTCCTCTATTCTCTAGAAACCTACACGCTCAATCAGACAGACTCGCATGAAGAAGTAAGGCTGGTCCACCCAGCATCTTGGGGCCACATTACAGAAATCACAGTTATTATACTAGAATGTCGTCCCGTTTCATTGCATTTCCAGGTACTTAAGTGGGACGAGTTGTTCACCTCTCTAAGCTATATTTTATATTTTGTCAGCTAGAGAAAACATTCCCCACCTCCCCAGGTCATCTGGAAGGTCAGAGGAGGCTAAGTATTTAGCTTAGTACTTAGCACAGGTCAGTGTGCTACAGACACATTTCTTTCTTTTTTTTTTATAAAGTAGTTACCAATATTTGATTATATTTAATATTCGAACACCAAGTCCCACCACCATGACACCTTCCCACCACTATATTCGAGATGTTTCCGTCCCAAACCCCAACCCCTGCCCCAAAGCAGAACCGAAATAATTCCTTTTGTGTTGTTTGTTATGAATCAACCTCTGAGAGTGATCCAAAAAAAGTTTTCTTAGAGGAGTGTGAAGATTGTTGTGTCTCACCCAGGGTCCATTAAGCCTGTCTATAAGAGACTGTTAACATGTTGTTATGTTGTTGAAGGTTTAGCGTTGTGTGTGTGTATATATATATGTGTGTATGTGTGTGAGCGTGCGTGCATGTGTATGTGTGTAAAAATATACTTCCCTCCAAGATTGGTTGCCTTCTACTTTAAACCCCATCAAATGTGGTGTGCTACTCTTGGAGTATGGGTGGTGTGAGGTATGAGATGTCCAGGAATAGGTTCCCTCGTGGGTGAGGCCGTGAGCATGGTGGTGGTTGAGTTCTGGAGGTTTTCAGTTTGCCAGGGCTGGGTCCTGAGGGTTGGGGAGGGGCCACACCCACCCCCCTACACGGTGCCCCGAATGAAACAGCCCAGTGCGGGGTCCAGCAGCATGGCTCTTGCTTGTTGGCTTGTGTCCTTTTATGCTCTCTCGATACATTTCTTACAACAGGAAAATTGCAAGTTGCAAATTGAAAATGTACCCGTTAACCTGAGATTGCTTAGAATTTAGTTGTCTTCATCCTTGTGTCTGATAAAACTATGGGATCCCTATTTATTTTATTTTTTTCTTTTTGAGTCACACCCAGCGATGCTCAGAGGTTCCTCCTGGCTCTTAGGAATCACTCCTGGCAATGGCTGGGGGGACCCTATGGGATGCTGGGAATCGAACCTGGGTCAGCCGCGTGCAAGACAAACACCCTACCCACTGTGTTATCACTCCAGCCTGGGATTCCCCCCCCCTTTTTTTTTGCTTTTTGGGTCACACCCAGCGATGCACAGGGATTACTCCTGGCTCTGCGCTCAGGAATTACCCCTGACTGTGCTCAGGGGACCACATGGGATGCTGGGAATCGAACCTGGGTTCACCGCGTGTAAGGCAAACGCCCTACCCTCTGTACTATTGCTCCAGCCCCCCCGCCCTTCTTTTTTAAAAAACCTTTGAAGCAGTGGTTGGGGACTTCTAGGGCTATATGAGGCTGTTGGAGGCTGTGTGGTGCCAGAGATCAGACTCAAGCTTGGGTCTAGCACATGGAAGGCTTCACCCTAAGCCCTGTACTAAATCTCAAGACCTGACCCTGGTTCTTAATTAAGTCTGTTGGAAGTTGTGGTTACTGTGTCTGGCATATCGAAGTTGTGGTCCAACTTTTAAGCTGATTGGGGAGAAAGGTGAAGGCAAGTTCTCTGCCTTCTCAAGGAGGACTCGGGGGCTGTACCATTTTCTTAGTCTTACTGAGGACTGGATGGAGCACAGAATATTGGAAAATGGTCATGGATGATAATTATGAGTCTGCTTTCCAGAAAAAAATGCACGTGTAATTAATTTGACGTGTGATGGTGGTAGGTATTAAATTTTTCTATTCTTGGAGAACAAATAGTTTAGTAGTAGATTTATGTGTGCCTATGTGAAGTAAAATCACCTTATTGAGGAAGGGTACTAATTCTAAATGAAAATGTGATTCTCCAGAGAGAGAAAGAGAGATAAGGAAAAAGAAATTACACAGCCTATGCTGGGATGGGGAGTACTTATTAGTATAGTTTAAGGTCGTCCCAGGGTAATATTAAGATGTTTGAAGATTATCATTTAAATGATTAAAAAAATAGTTAAAATTATTTTAGTTTTTGGACCTCCCAAGCAGTGCTCAGAGTTCCAGGACCCACTCCTAACAGTACTCTGCCCACCAGACCATATAGTTTGGTGCTTGAACCTCTGGAGCTAGGGGCCATAGGCAGCCCTAGCAGTGCTTAGGGGCCTCTAGGGCTATACCCAGCAATGTTAGGTGAGGCCACATGGTGCCAAGAGTTGAACTTTGGTTTCTGCACACACAGTGTGTGTACTTCTCACCACAAAGCATATCTGCCCTTATAATTTTTTTGAAGGAGGGGAAATGTTTGGACTACGTTTGGCAGTTCTCAGGGGCTACTCCCCACTTGGTTGCTCACAAGGGTGCACGATACTGTGTGGTGTCTGGTGTCAAACCTGGGCCTCATACATGCAAAGCATGTACACTAACCCTTTGAGCTATCTCTCTAGACCTTAAAACCATTTTTTTTTGCTTTTTTTGGGCAATACTCAGCAAGTGATCCTGGCTCTGTGCTCAAGGATCACTCCTGGCAGTGCTCAGGGAACCATATGTGGTGCAAGGATCGACCTAGGTTCCTGCATACAAGTTGAGCACCTTACCTGCTATACTGTATGGTCCTAAAATTTTCGCCAGGGAGGGTTTTAGGCTGCACCCAGAAGTGCTCAGGACTTATTCCTAGCTCTTATCCCTTACTCAAGGATCAGTCCTGGCAGCGATTTATAAGGGGACCAAATGGGGTACAACAGATTGAACCTGGGCTGACTGCATGCAAGGCAAGCACCTTCTCACTGTGCTATCTCTCTTGCCCTTAAAGAATTTTTGTTTTGTGTCGGGGCCACAGCTGGCCGTGCTCATGGCTTAACCCTGACCCTATGCTCAGGGATCACTCCTGGCTTGCTTGGGAGACCATATGTATGCCAGTGATTGAACCTGGAATGCAAGGCAAACACTCCACCCACTGTACTTTTTCTAGTCCCTAAAACTTTTTTTTTTAAAAAATATTTTGTATGAATTTTCGGGGGGATTTATAGGAGGATGTAACCTTCCCTCCCACTTTTTCTTGTTTGCTTTTTAGTCACATCCATAAGAGTGGGGCAACTCTTGACTCTGTACTCAGGAGCTCCTCTTGGAAGTACCAGAGGACAATATAATATGAAGGATCAAACATGAGCATCCAGCATGCAAAGAATGAACACAAGTTCATTGAGCTATTCCCTGACTCAGGAGAAATAACCATAAATTATGAGTATGCAGGCATATGGAGAAACTGTGGGTGATAGGAACATAAGATCAAGGGTACTAGAGTAAGGACTGAGTTAGACTAAAGGGATGGGATAGAAAGGATTCATTCTGTTGCCTCATTACTCTGAACTCCCTTTCCTTTTGCTCTAGATGACCAAAATGTTAGACTTGCTGGAAGACTTCTTAGACTACGAAGGCTACAAATATGAACGGATTGATGGTGGCATCACTGGTGCCCTGAGGCAAGAAGCCATTGATAGGTTCAATGGTGAGAAGGAACAAGACCTCAACACCTACTGGGTGGGGGAGGTCTGAGAAAATCTATGCCTGTGTTTCTGACATGGGAAGGGAGCTGGTCTGGGAGGATCTTAGCCCCTTGGGCTTTTTAGTTGGGGACATGGTTGTTTATAGTCAGAGAACATCTAGGAGCAGGAAGAATAAAACTGCTTTATACAAGGAAAGCCTTACCCAGTTCTCACCTCCTAGCTCCTGGAGCTCAACAATTCTGCTTCCTCCTTTCCACCCGAGCCGGGGGCCTGGGCATCAACCTGGCTACCGCCGACACTGTCATCATCTTCGATTCTGACTGGAACCCCCATAATGATATCCAGGTGGGAACTTGTCTCTTGGAACCTCTTAGCTAACTATGTAGCAAGGAGATACTTGCTCATGAAAGAGGGTGTCAACTTTCCTGGACTCAGAAATAATTTTGGGGGGTGGCAGGTAGAAATGCTCCCTTGACAGAATCCTTTCCTAGGCTTGCGGGGAGCATCTCCTCTGGCCATTGCCACTGTTTCCCACCTCTCCAGGCCTTCAGCCGTGCTCATCGGATTGGTCAGGCCAACAAGGTGATGATTTACCGGTTTGTGACTCGTGCATCAGTAGAAGAGCGAATCACCCAGGTGGCCAAGAGAAAGATGATGCTAACACATTTGGTGGTGCGGCCTGGTCTGGGCTCCAAGGCGGGCTCCATGTCCAAGCAGGAGCTGGATGACATTCTCAAATTTGGCACTGAGGAATTGTTTAAGGATGAAAATGAGGGTGAGGATCTTTTCTGCAGCGCCCTGAGAGCAGACTTTCTCTCTTGAGCACCCCTTTTCTAAAACACCCAAAAGAAAAGCTGTGCTGTTCTTTGAGCAGTATATCTCAACCAGGGGCCATACACAACCTGCGCTCCATGATATTTGAAGGGGGCACAGGTGAAAATTGCATAAATGGGGAGGCACAGCACAAGGTTAGGAGGCCAGCAGGCCAGACATAAAAGGAAACAAGAGTTGAAAGGGGGCCATGATTGGAAAAAGGTTGGGAAATACTACCTTAGAGAAAGGTTGGCATCTTAGAGAAAGGTTGCCTCTTTTCTTCATTAGGATTGAAAATAACAGTGTTCCAATGTGGACTCGTAGGGAAATCACCTTCTCAAACTCCAGTGAAAAGAAAACTTTTCTGCTGACTTTTCTAAAGTTCTGCCCAAGGTGCTGGTTAGAAATGAGTTCTGTCTTATGGCCTGTCTCTCCCAGGAGATAACAAGGAGGAGGATAGCAGTGTGATTCACTATGACAATGAGGCCATCGCTCGACTGTTGGACCGAAATCAGGATGCAACCGAGGACACTGACGTGCAGAATATGAATGAATATCTCAGCTCTTTCAAGGTGGCACAGTATGTGGTGCGGGAAGAAGACAAGGTGAGAGGCTGGGGTCAGGCTGTCTGTCAGGTGTCATTTACTGAACACCACAATAGGAGTGGTCTCCTTCACTGGTTTCTTATCTGATCTCTTACCATAGTGTCCAGCAAAGAGCAGTAGGGGAACTCAGAAATCATCTTAAGAGACCGGAGCAATAGTACTATGGGTTGGGAGGGCATTTGCCTTGCATGTGGCTGACCTAGGTTCTATCCTGGGCACTCCAAATGGTCCCCTGTCCCTACTAGAGGTAATCCCTGAGAACAATGCCAGGAATAATCCCTCATCACTACCGGGTATGAACACTCCCTCATATCTCCTTCCCAAAAAAATCAATCTAATGGGAGAGATCAGACTCTGGAGAAAAATTTAGGCACAGAAAATGCAATAATCATGAAAGGGTAACTTCTGAATCAGAGCAGGAGGGATGGTGCAAAGGGCGTTAGAGGAGAGTTTTAGAAAAGAAGGAAATAAGGAGAAACATTTGCAGGAAGAGGTAAGGAAACGTAATGTCCAAAAAAGTTACACAGTATTTGAGATGTAGAAGTAATGAGACTTCACGGATCTGAGAGCAGGACTAGGGATTTTGTTAGTAGAAGGACTGGGTGAAGAGAGAGTCAGCAGTGCTCATTTTGCTGCTTTTTCAGATTGAGGAAATTGAACGAGAGATCATCAAGCAGGAGGAGAATGTGGATCCTGACTACTGGGAGAAATTGCTTAGGCATCATTATGAACAACAGCAGGAAGACCTAGCCCGGAATCTCGGCAAAGGCAAGAGGGTTCGAAAGCAGGTTAACTATAATGATGCTGCTCAGGAAGACCAAGGTAAGGACCACCCCATATGGAGGAAGTGTGAAAGGGAGAGTGTAGAAGAGAGGCTTGGAGCCTGGGAACCTGAGAGAGAAAAAGAGGCTCAGAGAGCATGCCTTCTCTGCTGAGAGAAAGATGAGGAAAGGTCACTGTGAGCTCGTTATAGCAACTAGTTTTTCAGGTAGTCTGAGCATGTTATTGATTGCAGAAGGATCATGTACATAGCCAGGGACCCTAGCTTAGTATGCAGGTGTCAGGGGGTGACCCTGAGACAAGGTAATAAGTGGGCAAAAATTAGATTGTAGGCAAAGGGGCGATAGCACAGCAGTTGGGCATTTGCCTTGCATGCAGCCAGCTGGGTTCGATTCCTCCGCCCCTCTCGGAGAGCCCGGCAAGCTACCAAGAGTATCTCACCCGCACGGCAAAGCCTGGCACACTACCCGTGACGTATTCGATATGCCAAACACAGTAACAACAAGTCTCACAATGGAGACGTTACTGGGCCCACTTGAGCAAATAGATGAACAACGGGAGGACTGTGCTACAGTGCTACAGTTGTTTTTTTGTTGTTGCTTCTGGCGGTACTCAGGACTGGCTCCTGGCTCTGTGTTCAGAGATCACTTCTGGTGGGGCTCAGGGGGCCATAGAGGATGCCAGGGATCGAATCCAGGTCAGCTGTGTTTGCACATGGCAAGGCAAATACCTCACCCTCTGTACTATGTATCCAGCCCCTGGTTAATAAAACTTTCTGTCTGACTCATTCAAATGAGTCTTTAAAAACCACAGTGTGGTGGTGGTGGTGGGGTCCTGGAGCAATAGCACAGCGGGTAGGGCATTTGCCTTGCACGTGGCTGACCTGGGTTTGATCCCCCTGCATCCCATGTGGTCCCCTGAGCACTTCCAGGAATAATTCCTGAGAGCAGAGCCAGGAGTAACCCCTGAGCATCGCCGGGTATGACCCCCAAAAAGCAAAACAAGAAAAAAAAGAAAAAAACACAATGTGGGTCCTGGGGGGCACCCCTCAGGCTGCACACCTTTCCAGTTCTGCTTCCTCGGTGGGACCCAGCAGCTCCCAAGCCTCTGAGGGCGGGAACAGCCCTCAAGACCCAAGGTTGGAGCGCAAGCCCGGCCTCGGGAGTGTGGGAGGAGGCTGAGTTGGCACTGCCCCCTCGGAGACTGCTGAGCGTAGGGAGAAGAGGGAGGCCCTTCCAGGCAACCCTGGGGCCTGGTTATCTGCCCAGAACTTCCTGTGCCTGTGTCTCATGCAAGTGCCCTCTCTTCTCTTCCAGCCCAGTGAGACGTCCAGCTCACTGAGTCCACTGAATCCGCCGGCAACCAGAAGTGAGATGGAGGAGAAGGTAATGGGGGGTGGGGGCTCGGATATTGGGCTGCCTCCCAGATTCCCCCCTCTTGCTTGTTTGCTTTCTTCTGGGTGATGGGCCACCCACCTTTCCATTCATAAGTACTACCTTCATCCATTTCTTATGGATCTTTTGACAAATGCTTCCCGGGGTGGAGGTGGGTGTTGGAGGCATTTCCTTGTGCACCTGCCAGTACAGAACCCTGCTCTGGATAATGGCCAGCCCCCCTCCCCCACATGGGCTTCCCTAAATGTACCCCTTCCAGGGATAGTTAAGCCTTTGGATAAGATATTCCCAAACTTTTGAGGGTACCCAGTCTTAAGTTTCTGCTGACAGATGACCCCAAACAAGTCTTAGCATTTATCTACATTTTTGTTTTGTTTGGGGGGGGCACACCCAGCAGTGCTCAGGTTTTACTCCTGGCTCTGTGTTCAGGGGTAACTAACTCCTGGTAGAGCTCAGGAAAATCTATTGTCATGTTGGGAGTTGAACTGGAGTTTGCTGTAGACAAGGCAAGTGCCTATGGGGGGAGCACACTCAGCCATGCTCGAGGGTCACTCCTAGTGGTGATCAGTGAATCGGGTGATGCTGGATAAATTGGGGATCAAACTGGGATTAGCTGCAGGCAAGAAAATGCCTTAACCCCTCTCTACTACTACTACTACTACTACTACTACTACTACTACTACTGTCTCTCTAACCCTGTCTTTATCTAGTTGGATGTAGTTTTGGCTTTTCACTTTTCAACACTCCTTTAAAGCCTGGGTTCTCCCCAAGTCCAGGTATCCAGGAGTCCTCCTGGGGTCCGGCAGGCAGTGCAGCCAGCGAGTATGCAGCCAACTTCTCCTGGGGTGGCTTGAGACCGTGCAACCCAGGCAGACCACGAAGCAATATGTTAGGAATAACTAGAAACGTTGCGTGTAGAACCCTGCTCGCAGTGCTTATCTGAGTCTCTCGCCTATCTCATTCACTTCTAACTCCTTCCACTCAGGTCCCTGGGAGAGGAGGGAAATAACTGCTTAATGCCTCGCTCCTCAAGCAGAATTGAGGATGTGACACTTTTTACACAGACAACCAGAAATCAAGGAAAGCTGGGAGATCAGGAGCTAGAATCACTTTGCCTTCCTTCGTATTTCTGGCCATAAATTAGTGTTTGTTGCGCACCCATTTTGCTCAGACTGGGTTCTTAATCTTTTATGCATAAATATGGAACGTGCTTTGCAAACAAAGCAAACCCATGGGCTGATCCCCACTGACTCTGCAGCAGTTACACAGAGGAGGCTTGGTCTTATCTCTGGCTGCCTCTGGGCCTTGGAGCAGCTGGCTGGAGCAGATAGGACCAGTAGCGCCCTCTGCTGGACATTCGCCATGTAAGCTGACCTGCTGATGTGGGTGACTTTAACCCTTGGATTCTGGTGGCTTCTGAGTTCAGGCCCAGACAGGGTTTCTCAGACCTTTACAGCGATTGCATCTGTATTAAAGGAACTGCAAGCTGTGTTCCCGTTGCTCCTTTCAAAAATTGCCTTCCAGGGCTGGAGAGATAGTACAGCAAGTAAGTTGCTTACGTAGCATGCAGTGAATCTAAACTCAATCCCTGGTACCACATATAGTATCCTGAGTCCCGCCAGGAGTGATCCCTGAGCACTGCTGACTGTGCCAAAAAAAATCAAAAATTTCCTTTCTAGTGTGGGGTAGCTAGTAGTGAGGGAAAATGCCTTTCTAGATCAGTACTGTTCAGAAACACACACACACACACACACACACACACACACACACACACACACACACACCACCTGCTCCAGGCTGCATTCAGTGATTTGACACTCTGGGAGTGAGTTGGCTGAAACATCTTTCTTCATAAGAAATATCATACCCCAGGGCACAGATGTTACACTCTGTTGGACCTATGCTCCTGCAAAAAATGCTTATTGAGTACTTTTCAATGGTGCTTTTCAATTTGTGGATAGCAGGGACTGGTGCAAAGTTAAAGAGGTCAGACGGAGGCTCAAAGGTCTCAAAGGTACACAGGCTTTTCCTGCCTGAGACCAGGATTTATCCAGCACTGCATGCTCCCCTGAGTATCTCTGCGAGCAACCCTTGAGCACCATGCCAGGATTTGCCCTGAGCACTCCAGATGTGGACCTCCACACCACAAAAAAATGGGGGAAGAGATACATTCCTGATGCAAAAGGGTGTGAGGTGGAAACTAAGGTATATATCAGTGTGTGAGGTGAAAACTGAGGTATACATCAATGATATGAGGTGAGAACTGAGGTATATGTCAGTGGTATGAGGCGGGAACTGAGGTGTGTATATCAAAGGGTATGAGTAGGGAACTAAGGAATATATTGATGGTGAGATGGAAACTGAGGTATATACAAGTGGCGTGAGGTGGGAACTGAGGTATTTATCAGTGGTGTGAGATGGGAATTGAGGTTTATATCAAAGGGTGTGAGTAGGGAATGAAGGTATATATCAGGGTGTGAAATGGGAACTGATGTATTTATCAGTGGTGTGAGGTGAAGACAAGTATCGATCGGTGGTGTGAGTGGGAACTGAGGTATCCACTGTGTTGTCAGGTGAGAACTGAGGTATATATCTATGGTATAAGGTGGGAACTGAGGTACGTAGCGAAGGTTGTGAGATCGGAAGTGAGGCATATATCAAAGGATGTGAGGTTGGAACTGAGAAATATATTGATGGTGTGAGGTCAGAACTGAGGAATATATGGTATGAGGTGGGAACTGAACTATTTATCAGTGGTGTCAGAACATGAGAAACTCTTAGAATGACAGAATTCTGAATATTGGCCTTTGTGACCCCAGGGGACCAGAAACAGTGTGGCACGATGGCCTTGATTTATCCCTCCAAACCTTTACCAAAATGGGCAGGACTTGACCAATGGTGAATTGCTGACCCCTGATCTAAATGAAGCCCCCAAATAATTCCAACTAGTAAGGTCAGTTCTTGGAAGGTGAAATGATCCCATTCGTGAATACACATGTCAGTGTCAGAACACATTGTCATATTAGTTTCAGTTTTGGGTCCACACCCAATGGGTGCTTGGGGTTGCCCCTAGTGGTGCTCAGAATTCCTGCAGAGCTAGGGACCAAGGCCCAGTCTCCCACAGGCCAAATAGGCACTTGTGCCTTTGAGCATCTTCCCAGCCCGGTGCTCTATCTTGATTCCAGTGCTGATATTGATGTCCTTGGAGTCCCCTGGGCTGGCCACATCCCAAACCAGGCTCGGTGCTCACCTGCACTGCCAGTCCAGCCTCCCAGTGTGTCACTGACTGACTGACCCTGACCTCCTGATGCTTGACTGTCCACTACAGGCCACTCCAGCAAAACCATCTCGGCCCAAAAGACACTTATCTTCTGCTGGCACCATCGAAAGCGTCAATCTGGACGCCATCCCCCGGGCCATTGCGCGCCTTGACAATAGCGCCGCCAGGCACAAACTGGCCGTGAAGCCAAAACACCAGAGGGTGTCCAAGAGGCACCGGCGACTCACTGGGGTACGTATGCTCCTTCGGACTGCGCCCTGTCTGCTGGGGCACTCATGGACCTGCAGGCTGGTGAGGTGATGGCTGACCTCTCCCCAGCAGGACCTGGGGCGTGGTGCGGGCTCCAGGGTGGGCAGACCTTTTCCTGCCCCCACCCTTTCTGACATACTGCCCCGAGGTGGGGAGAAGTGGGTGGACACACCTCGAGGGCTAAGGGGCCACCTGGGGCTTGCTTCCAGCTAAAGCACACTGTCTCCTCTGTCGTGTCTCAGCCATTCCCTAGAGTTGACAGAACCCCTGCGCCAGAGCTAGAAAGATCCAAGGGGGTGTTAGTAAAGCTGGGCGTAGTTGGATGGAGGACATAGAGTGATTTTTTTTTTCCTTTGAGAAGGAGGCCAAATAACTTTGGGAGACTTGGGTTTGGCCAACCATTCTTGAGTTTAATTAGGGGAACTTGGAAAATACACATTTCAGGGAATGCTGCTGAAACATTTCTCTCTGTTTGCCCTCCCTTTTCTAATAGCAGCCCATGGGTTTCCTGTAATTATTCATTCATATAAAGAAGAATTTGAGAAAGGGGTAGCGAGCCGCAGATATACAGATGCATTTTGCTCCCTCCACCCCTGCCCCTTCAGTTAGCAGGCCAGCCTAAGTTCCGCTGTCTCTGGGTAGCACGTCTTCCCCCTTCCGATGGAGACCGAGGAGGCCACCTCCCCATGACCAGGAGGAGGAATGGTGACGTGCACTGAGGGGAACAAACTTCTAATCCTTTCTGCCTTCCCAATGCTAGGACTCACTCGGCGAACACGGCGGCCTTCCACACCCGCTGTCTTTGGACCAGAACGGGCACTCTGGAGAAGACAAGCTTGTCTGGCATGAAGAGGAGCCAGAACCATTGGGCCCCGAGGACAAGAGATGCCATGAGGAATACTGGCGGGAACTGGAGGCCAAATGCAAGAGGCAAAAGGCTGAAGCCGCTGAGAAGCGACGCCTGGAAGAGCAGAGGCTCCAGGCGCTGGAGCGCAGGCTCTTGGAGGAGAACAGGCAGCCGGCGGCACGCCTGGAGGAGGGGACGGAGGACCTGCCAGGAGAGGAGGAGCAGGAGACGCCACTGGAGAAGTCCAGAGGGACAGAGTGGACAGAGCCCAGGGAAGACAGGCTCCCCGAGGAGGAGAAGCACGTGAAGGAGAGACGCCAACTGCAGCAGGAGCTGGAGGCACGGAGCAGGCAGGAGGCCGAGAAGCTGAGGCAGGAAGAGGAGGAGAGAGAGCAGGAACTCTGGAGGAAGAGGGAGGAGGAGAGGAGGCAGGAGGAGCTGGAGGAACAGAGACGGGAGGAGGAAGAGGAGAGGATGAGGGAGCTCTTGAGTCAGGAGGTGGAGGAGAGGATGGAGGCGCTCATGAGACAGGAGGAGGAGTGGATAAAGGAGATAAAGAGACAGGGCAAGGAGAAGATGAAGGAGCTCAGGAGACAGATGGAGGAGAAGGAAAGGATGGAGCTCAAGAGACTGGAAGAGGAGAGGGTGAAAGAGCTCAGGAGACAGGAGGAGGAAGAGGAAAGGATGAAGGAGCTCAAGAGAAAGGAGGAGGAGGAGGAGGAGAGGATGAAGGAGCTCAGGAGACAGAAGGAGGAAGAGGAGAGGATGGAGGAGCTCAGGAGACAGAAGGAGGAGGAAGAAAGGATGGAGCTCAGGAGACAGGAAGAGGAGAGGGTGAAAGAGCTCAGGAAACAGGAGGAGGAAAGGATGAAGGAGCTCAAGAGACAGGAGGAGGAGAAGAGGATGAAGGAGCTCAGGAAACAGGAGGAGGAGGAAGAGAAAAAAAGAAAGGAAGCACTGAGAAAGCGGGCAGAGATGGAGGCTCAGAGGCGACAGGAAGCAGAAAAGAAGGTTCGGGAAGAGGAAGGTTCCCTGGAGCTGGCCCACCAGAGGGGCCTCAGGAGCCCACGTCGTCGGATGGACACTGCAGAGAAAGCCGACGGCCCCCAGCCGGCAGAGCAGCCGGGAGAGGGTGAGGAAGCGCGCAGCCGGGAGGCGCCGCAGGGGGACCGGCGACCTTTGGCAATGAGAGAGGGAGTCCGGGCGCCACGTGCCCAGAAGCCCGACGCGCCCTCGGAAGAGCCACAGCAGGCGCCGGCCGCCCGGAGCGGGGACGAGCTGCGGTGGCGGGAGCTGGACGAGCGGCAGAGGCCCTACACGTTCCAGGTGTCGTCGGGGGGCAAACAGATCCTCTTCCCCAGGGTCAACCTGAGCCCGGTGAAGCCCCAGAAGGAGGCCTCGGCGCCGTCCCCGTCCCCGGAGCCGCAGCCCCCCAGGCCCGGCCCCGCGCCGCCGCCGTCGGGGCTCGGCGTCCCGCACACGGCCATCCTGGTCACGGGCGCGCAGCTCTGCGGCCCGGCCGTCAACCTGAGCCAGATCAAGGACTCGGCCTGCCGGTCCCTGCTGGGCCTGGGGGCGGAGGACCGGCGGCCCGCAGAGAGCGCGGGGAGGCCCCGGCCGGCCCCCGAGGCGCCGGGCGGTGGCGAGGGCCAGCAGGCCGAGTGGGTGTCCATCCGGTCCCGCATCCTGCGCGGCAGCGACGGCGAGCCGCGCCCTGGGGACCGGGAGCCGCCGCAGCCGCCGGGACCCGAGGGCAGCGAAGAGGCAGCGGCGGCCACGCCACGCAGGACATCATCGTCGTCGTCTTCATCGTCATCATCGTCGGGGGGCGCCAAGTTCTGCATCAAGCCCGCCTGGCAGAAGTTCGCCGACGGCGACGGGGAGGGCGGGCGGAGGCGGGCGGTGGGCGATGCCCCGGAGCGAGCCGCGCCGCCGCGGGAGCGCTCGGCCGACGCCACCGACGGCTGCCAGTTTGCCAAAGACCTGCCGTCGTTCCTGGTCCCGGGGCTGCCCTCTCCTCCTCCTCCTCCTCCACCGCCGCCGCCTCCACCACTGCCTCCGCCTCCGCCGCAGGTCGCGGAGCCCGGGAGCGGCCCCGACGGCGGCGGGAAAGCAGAGCCCGCGGCGGCGGCTGGCGGGGACGAGAAGGCGGCGTCGCCTTTCGGCATCAAGCTGCGAAGGACCAACTACTCCCTGCGCTTCCACTCGGACCAGCAGGCCGAGCAGAAGAGGAAGAAGAGGCCCGGCAGCGGCGGGGACGGCGGCACGGGTGCAGACAAGGACGCAGCGGTCCGGCCCGGTCCGGCCCGCGCGGCCGCCCCGACGGCGGAAAGTGGCCCCGCGCCCACGCCCGCGCCCGCCAGCAGCCGCAGCCCCACGCCCGAGCACCAGCGGGCCCCCGCCAAAATGCCAACGGTGCAGAAGCCAGCCCTGGCGCCCAAGCCCAGCAGCCAGACCCCGCCGTCCTCCCCACTGTCCAAACTGAGCCGGCCCTACCTGGCAGAGCTGCTGTGCCGGCGGCCCGGGAAGCCCAACGCAGAGGCCGGCGAGCTGAGCAAGGAGCCAGGACCACGGGCAGCTCCGTCGTCGGCTTCCCCACCGCCGCCGCCGCAGGCGCCGCCCGAGGAGGAGCGCGGGTCCGAGAGGAAGCCTGGCTCACCCGCCCGGCCTGCCAGCCACAGGGAGAAGCCCTCGCCCAGCCCGGAGCCCGAGAGGAGAGGTAGGGAGGAGGCTGCGCTGGGTGCGCTGAGCCGAGCATCTTACCAGAGCCCCCCTGCAGTAGCCTAGAGCCACGGGCTTTGGGTCCGTGTTCTTTAAAACAGGGGGTGTGGGGTTGGAGCTATATAGTACAGCGGGGAGGGCGTTTGCCCTGCACACGGCTGACCCGGGTTCAATCCCCAGCATCCCATATGGTCCCCCTAGAGCACTGCCAGGAGTAATTCCTGAGTGCAGAGCCAGGAGTAACCCTTGTGCATCACCAGGTGTGACCCAAAAAGAAATTTTTTTTTATTTAAAATAAATAAAGGGCTGGAGTGATAGTACAGCAGGTAGGGCGTTTGCCTTGCATGCGGCCTGACCCGGGTTCGATTCCCAACATCCCATATGGTCCCTTGAGCACCGCCAGGAGTCATTTCTGAGTGCAAATCCAGAAGTAACTCCTGAGCATTGCCAGGTGTGACCCAAAAAGCAAAATAAATATCAGCTGAGGGCCAGACCCCTATTTGGTCCCCAGCGTGGAGTCACTGTCACTGTCACTGTCCTCTTGTTGTTCATCAATTTGCTCGAGCGGGCCCCGTAACATCGTAAGACTTGTTACTGTGTTTGGCATATCAAATGTGTCAGGGGTAGCTTGCCAGGCATTGCCGTGTGGGCAAGATACTCTCGGTAGCTTGCTGGGCTCTCTGAGAGGGGCCAGCCTGGAATATGTCCCCCAAACGCAGCCAGGAGTAAGCCCTGGCATGACCAGGTATGGCCCAACACCACCCCAAACACCCCCTCCCCCCAGACAAAAAGTGTGTTTGAATGTGAGTTGGAGAGCTAGCCCAACTTAGCCAAGTTCATGCAAAACATGCTTCGGATAGAGGAGTTCCAGGGTCAGCCCTTAGTAGTCTCCAGAGCACCCCCAGGTGTAGCTGCAAAACTGCGATGTTGCATGGCGAGTAAGGTTCTTGTCTTACACGTGGTCGACTTGGGTTCAATCACTGGCACCCCACATGGTCCCCCGAGCCCATATGGGGCTGAGCCAGGAGCACCGCAGCCAAAGAGAACTAATGCGGGAAGTGCTAAGGGGCTCTGCTCTGCGCCCCCAGCTCTCCCTCGGGTTCTCCCTCACACAAGGAAGAAGGGGCCGCTCACTTCATTTGCTTGTTGTGGACAGTGGACGATGTCACCACTCGTCCCGTAGGTGCTGTGCTGTGCTGAGAATGACTAACATTTCTAGAACCTGTGTCTGTGCTTTTGCTGGTGGTGGTGGCGGGGGGGGAGCCTTTGGGTATGTTTTTACAAAATACTTGATCATGGCATGCCCAGCCCACCAGCGTGCCTCTAAGCAGCCCTTCTCCAGAGAAAGCCTTCTGGGCATGGGAAGAGAGCTTCGGGATTAGGGGTGCATGCTTTGCATGTGCCTGTTCCCCCCCCCCCCCCGAGTTCAGTACCTGGAACCCAGTGGCCACCTCTTCCCCCTGGGCCCCAGCAATGCTTGGAAAGCAGACAGTAGTGGACAGTGGCTTCCTCAGGATGGGGGCCAAGCCAGCGGTACCCCAAAGTTCTTCTCTGTAAAACCCACTCCAAACCTCAACTGTGAAACGGAAGAGGAAACAAGATCCCTTCCCCAGTATTGCCAGAGCCTCATATTGACTGACTATCATCAGGCGTGGGCCTGGTTGTCATCTGCGCTCACCCCCAAACCACAGCTACCTCAGGGCAGCTTCAGTGTAGACAGGCTCCTTGGGCTAACATTAGGCTTTCTCCTGTCTGCAGGGAGTCATTGCTCACAGAAGCAGGTCTTTGCTCACTGTGCTCCAGGTTTTGGAGGAAGGGCTTTTGCAGAGCTCTTCCCAGGCCCTACCTCCCTAACGGGTTTACTGGCCCCACTGAGGTGGCCCCTTTAACTTTTTGTCTGGGGTGGGGGATACTCCCAGCATTGTTTTTGGACCACAACTGGGGATGCTCAGGGGCTACTCCCAGCATTGCCTTGGGGTTCACTCCCGAGGTGTCCTTGGAGCCTTCGTCCCAGCCGTCAGGTTTTTGTTTTATTTTTTCCTACATCTGTGCTAGGTTTTGGAGGAGATTGTCACTGTCTCCCCTAAATCCCAGGAAGAACCACCCAGTCCCTCTGATGTCAGGGGGGCCCCCATCGTTTGGCTTATGTGAAGTGGGGAAGAGAAAGATGGTTAAACTTTCTCCCCACCTGTCTCTGCCACCCAGGACCCAGGGTTACTGGGTTCTTGTCCTGCCTCGCAGAAAAGAATTTCAGGAATAGACAAGCAGTGAAGTAAAACAGATTTTATTTGAAGGTTTTAAAGGGAAGGATGAAGAGAAAGTGGGAGAGAGTGGAGAGTACCATACTTAAAAGAGAACCCGGGCTTCTCCAAAGGCAGAGAGAGCCCCTACACACATCCCAGCATTAGACATGAAAGTACACATCTCAAGACCGGAAATGCGGGCTACACATGTGCTCAGGTACTGCATGCACACGCTTCCTTTGTTCTAGGTGCCTTTATAGGGTTTCTCCAACCTTCCCCCAAGTGGGGCTTCTACCTAGGTCAAAGTCCGTTGTTAAAGAGGTTACCAGGGAGGTTGGGAGTGGTGATGGTCTTCTTTGAGATTCCTTTCCTGGCCTTTTGTTCCTGCCAGAGCTTCTCTGGGTTTGTTGCTGTAGATAGGTGAGGGTCTTATCAGGCCTTAGTTCCTGTTTTTCTTCAAGGTTGGCCTTTGCAACTTCATAGCTATTACTTCCCAGGAAATTCACTGCCATTGCCCGCCCGGGGAGAGGCCTTCCCTATCTGCCTGCCTGTCTACATCACCTCCCCTAGGAGTGCTGTGGGTCTTGTGGGTGCTCAAGCATTTTAGAAGGTGACTCCTGTCCTTTGCTCTGCAGGAAGCAGCTAGGGGCTGTGCATCCTTCCGTGAGGATGGGGTTTTGTCAGGAGACTGTGTCACACCTTAACTTCGTAGGTTTTCTCTTTACCCCTCCGATGTGCAGGAGTCACTGTTGATTTCTGGTTTTCTTTTTTAATATACATTTTGTGGGTTAGGGGGCCACACCAAAGTAATGCTGGGGGGTGGGCTATTTCTGGCTGTGTTCAAGAGTGACTCCTGAGGGTGCTTAAGAGGCCCTGTGGGGTGCCAAGGATCACAGTGGGGCTAGCAGGATGCCAGGCAAGAGCCCCAGCCCATGGTTTTGATTTCTTTCAGGGGGAGTTGCTCTATTTGTTGCTAGCGTATGTCTTTATTTTGAGGGAGGAGGGGACATGGTTTGG
>JAOXYA010000020.1:20754166-20765263 GCA_028565675.1 Sorex palustris
GAACCAGGAGTAACTCCTGTGCATCGCTGGGTGTGACCCAAAAAGCAAAAAAAAAAAAAAAAAAAAAGTGATGGTTTTATTTAGTGATAATTCTTAGAGACAAAACATGGTTTATTTAGTTCATTTTATTTATCAACATTATCTTAACAGATGCATTCAAATAAAGTAAATTCCGGACTTTTGTGGACTTCTTTACTTGCTTTTCTTCCAGTTAAAATGTTGGTAAAGCAGTTAAAGTTTTGATCTTCTAGCCTAAATGAACTCTTTGGAAAAAAAAAGTCAAGGTAGCTTTGATCCAAGGAACTGCTTTAGACAATCTGAATCACTCAAATGTCCTTCTGACTTTGCACTCAACCTCAAGGTATTAAAAGAGTCATAAGGAAAATAACTTAGGATGTAAATTCAGAAAGAAATGTTTCTCCTACTGGGTCATATTAGCTTTTTAACAGCTTTGAAATGGATGGTGGAAGGGGAATGTTACTGGAGGTGATGGTCAAAAGCAAACTTCCGGGGTTTTCACACCATCTGTCAACATGGTTTAAAGGGAAAGGCAGGCCATAGTTTTTAGCTGAGTCAGTTTACACAGAAGCTGCTTACTGCATCCTATTGTTATTCTCTTTTCTAGCTATGTACATTTTTAAAAAATACAACAGTGTTAAATACCAGGATAGCTAACAATGGAACATACAGCATGATATTAATAAACCAAAAAAGCTTGGTGGAGCCAAGGACAGACATCAAAGATGGTCTTCCTGAAGGGAAGCGCCTCATGTCCCGTTAGTCTGTGACAGATCTGCACTCCGATGGAAGGCCTTCCGACCGTCGCCACTGTGCCAGGCGCTGCTTAAACCATTTCTGCAGGAGCAAAATGGGTATGATTATACTTTTCTGGAAAACAGAAACACCCATTCTCTCTGTGGCCCAACTCAGAAGGGGACAAGAAATTGTACTCCTGGGGTTAGCTCTTCTCACTGTGACCTTTCCTGCTTCAGGACCTTTGCACATGCTGTTGCCCATGGATGCAAGATCTGTTTTCTTTCTTTATCTGATGCGCTCCCTCTCATGGCAGGTCTGCTTAATGGCCCTTCCTTGGCCACTTTGTTTAAAGAGAGGGCATTGCCTAGTTCTGTATTTTGTTACTTCCCTAGAATTTTCACTGTCTACAATTATTTATAAATGCTAGGTTTGCATTTATATTTCCTTCTAAAACGTAAGATCCATAAAAGCTATTGATCTTGTCATCATGACATCCTTAGTCCTTAGAACAAATGCTTAACAGAGTTAATCAATGTTTTCCGAATGAATAAAAGAAATAGGAGCATCTCCCTGATGCCCCTAGAGAGATCTCTATAGCTGTGCCTTCTCATCCGTGTGGATTGGTTGAAGCAGTGCCTTCCTTATCAGTAGAGACTGGTAAGTTTTGCTGAGTAAAATGAATAGCTAGGACCAGGGATGTAGTTCAGTGGTGCAAAGAAATGCAGAAGAGAGATGTGGGTTCCATCCTCAGCACCAGAAAAGTAAGTAGGGTCCATCCTCAGCACCAGAAAAGTAAATAACAAAATTAATGGATAACTGAGGCTTGAATCACCTTACAGGACAAAGTGGGGGTCCATGTAGTAGGCTGACCCAGTCTCTCATGCTCCAAAGCTGGGTGCATGGCAGGATCAAGCAGGCTGACCACTTACACAGAATCTCCTAGCACTGGGCAACCCGCATATTCACAGTCCGTAGAACTGAAAATAGTCACAAAAATGACTGTGGATTTGGGAAAGTAAATCCTAGCTGTAACCATCTTATACATGTTATCATGGGAGGATTCAAATTGTTAGGCCATGGCTGTTTGTATTATGCTACTGAAAGGCTTGGAGACTCTGTCAGACAGCGTTTAAGAGATTCAAGTTGGAGAAAAGACTGCAGTATGAACTGGGCTGGCCTAGATGAAATGGGGGATTTTATTTTTCATGATTTTTCATTTTGAATCTCAATGGAGCAAAGATTTTAGCACCGGATCCCACTGTGTCTTGAATATTCTACAACATCACCAAGCATTCTTTGCGGGGGCAGGAGTGGTACCCATCTGGTGGCGTTCAGGGAACCATGGGCAAGTGGGGATGGAACTTGGGGCTCTCATATGCAAAGCATGTGCTCCAGTTTTTTGAAATGTTTTTTTAAATTTGGAAAACAACTTTCTAGAGGGAGGAGGAGGAGGAGGAGGAGGAAGAGGAGGAGGAGAAGGAGGAGGGGAAAGAGGAAGAAGAAGAGGAGGAGAAGGAGGAGGAATAGAAGGAAGAAGAGGAGAAAGAGGAAGAAGAGGAGGAGGAAGAAGAAAATGAGGAGGAAGAGGAGGAGGAGAAGAGCAGAAAGAAGAAGAGAAAGAGGAGGAAGAAGAGGAGGAGGAAGAGGAGGAGGAGGAGAGGAGAAGAAGGAGAAAGAGAAGGAAGAAGAGGCAGAGGAAGAAGAGGAGGGGGAAGAAGAGAAGGAGGAAGAGGAGGAGGAGGAGAGAAGAAGGAGGAGAAGGAGAAAGAGGAGAAAGAGGAGGCAAAGGAAGCAGCAGCAGCAGCCGAAGGTGCAGCCAGGATCTATCCACACGTGAGACGATGAGTCATAGATGTAAGTGGCAAGGTGGGACCCCAAGCTCAGTTCCTTGGTGTTTCCCAAACTGTCACATGTCACAGTGCACTTAGAGAATGATGAGATTTTTAGGTCACTCTGGGGTGCAACAGTGCAGCTACCTGCACTGTGACCACCAGAGGCTCCCAACCCTGGACTCCACCAATAGGCAGCTCAATTTCAACCAACTGCCTGTGAGAATTGAGGGAGTCCCTACAGGTATATAAATGACCAGGTAAGTTTAGGGTGCCCGACTGTCCCTATTGGATTTTCTAGGATTCACCCACCTCCTTTTTTTTTAAGGGGAGCAACTGAGAGGACAGAAGGGTGGCAGAAAGAGCTTAGCTGAGGGACACAGGGGCTGAGATGGGTGGGTGAGGGGTGTCTGAGCAGAGGCTGGAGGGCTCCTATTGGGCAGGGCTAGATGGCTGCCCAGATGCAGGTTCAAACACAGCAGGCTGGAGGGGAGAGTCTACCTTGACGGAGATCGAGGGAACTGAAGGACAGTTCTGTGTGAGTCCAGGTTGAGAAGGAAAGGTGAGAACCAATGGGAAGGAGAGCTTCTCGGATCAAGGCCAGCTAGGGCTCTGCACCAAAGCTAAGCTGCCTAAACAACCCAGGACCTCACGGACAACTCATCCTAAATGTCCTCTAGTTTATGCCTAGAGATACCTCACACAGCAGTCAAGATCAATTAGCTTCTACCCTTTGTACTGGGGGTGGCAGCAGAGAAAAAGACTCAAAGGCCAGGAACAATAGAGAGGGGGTATCAGAGAAGCTCCTTGGGGTGAGGGGGGCGTTGTTCTCTGGGCATCATTTTATGCCTGGGGACAAGGACAGTTAAGGACAAGGAAGAGTTTTTTCCACTTCGGCAGCTTCTGCTAAAGGATGCATTTATTCCTGCAACATGGTGTGTGTGTGTGTGTGTGTGTGTGTGTGTGTGTGTGTGTTTGGTTAATTTCTAAGAGATCTGGGGGTGGGGAGAACCTCAGCAGGACTCCTGGTTCATTAATGAGCTCGCTCTGTGGGGAGTTTAAGGCTACAAGGTCTGATTCATCAGGATTTCCAGTGACTAGACTGCATCAATGGCGGAGTTTTAAAAGCTGACTAATTAAAACCTGGAGGAAGAAAGTCTCATTTTCTATCAGGATTCATTTAAGACAAAATGATGGAGCGGGCCTTATTCAGAAGAGCCACCCACAGCTTTCCGCTAATAATGAAGCCGACTATTAATGTACAGTTACTCAAAATAACTTCAGCAAAGAGCACATTTGTGAAACGGTGCCTTGGCATCCAAAGGCTTATTAACAATTTGAACCTGGCATCGGGGCATGGAAGCAGGTTCAAGAAAGGCTCCACTACTTTCCAAGAGATAAATTTTTTTAAGCAAAGTATACAGAGCATAATTTTGCAAACCAGTTGCTAACAAAAATTCATGAAACATAATGCCTGCTTTATTCCCCTTAGAATTGAGCCTCAGCACAACCTGCATCAAATACTAATTTCTACCTGGCTTTATCCTTCTCCTCTTTGGTTCAGTCACCCCCTGGGAAAGACATTCATCCTTTGCTGGCCTATAAATGAACACTCTCATTATCCTCTCCCATTGATGGGGATTTATTTACTCCAAGCGAACAGGTGATCATTAGACTTCGGGGGTGGGGGTGCGGAGGCCACCCATCACTTTGTTTCTATCCTTTTCTCTCGAAGCTAACATCTCACATTATTTTCATGAGGAGACCTCTGGGTGTCTTTATTCCATGGATGAAACATCCAGTAGCAAAAAAATATTGAGTTCTGGTTAGAGTCTCAGGATAGCAAAAAGGGACTTTTTTTTTCTTTTTGGGTCACACTCGCCAATGCACAGGGGTTACACTGACTTCAAAAATAATAAAAGATGAGAGGGATTGATATGCTGTAAGTTTGATCTAACTTAAATGAGAGGCTGATTTAATTACTCTCATGAGAACCCTACATAGGAACCCAAAACTTAAGTTCAATAAGCTTTAAAAATGATTCCCGGAGAAAAGAGAGTGACAGAACAGTAGATAAGGCCCTTGCCTTGCCTGCAGCTGACCTGGGTTTGATCCCTGGCAGCCCATATTGTCCCTGGAGCACTGCTGGGAGTGATTCCTGAGTGCAGGATCAGGAGTAGCTACCAAGCACTGCCAATGGTGACCCCAAAACCAAAATAAGTAAATAATCATTTTTTTAAAAAAATGTTATTCCTGGGGCCGGAGAGATAGTACAGCAGGTAAGATGCTTGCCTATCATGCAGCCAATCTGGATTCTATCCCCAGCATACCCCCAAGTACCACTAGGAGTGATTCCTGAGCACAGAGCCAGGAGTAACCCATGAGCATTGATGGATGCAACCCAGAAAAAAAAAATAAAACTAAATAAAATCAATTCCCATTAGACTATACCACATCTCACTTCCTGCTCCTCTATGTAAACCCCTGTTGCCCCTTTGATGCACTGATTTTCACCCCAGAGAGAAAGTGTTGCCCCGGCCCCAACCCCAGGGGGGCAGAGAACACTGTTCTTCAGTGGGAATAGTTAGGAAAAGGTCTGCAAATTCCCCAGTGAATTACCAGTTCCCCCCTTTCAGCCTCTAGTATCCCTGCTGAAGTATCAGCATATGGATCAGTTCTGGCTAAGGACCTCATAAGAACATGACACACTCATTTTTCTTCCCCTAAAGTAGTAGCATTTAGTAGTAGTACTACTAGGAAAAAATAAAGGCTATTCTGGCAATGCTAGAGGGAAGTGAGATCAGGCTTGCAAAAATGACTATTATTTTGGCTTTGGGGACCCTTTCTCAAGGAACAGGCCAACACTAATAAAGAAGAAGAAGTCCTGATACAGGAAGTTGTTTAGAGGTAGGCCCCGCCAACAGTGGCCTCATGGAGTTAAGGGGCTTCCTCAAGGCTAGCTGTAAATAAGAACCATCTTTATCAATGTCCAAAAGTTCATCTTTCAGCATTGTATCTCCGGAAGACACTTCTGAAGATGTGACTGTAAACAGTTCCAGAAGGTACAATTCTGTCATCAGCACCCAGGGAAGGGCTCAGAGATGGAAGGAATGAGGTGTTCAAAATGAGACTTATGCAGCAAGGGACAGGAGAGGGCAGAGAGCTGAGGTCCCTGTGCTGCGTCTCTAAGCTACAGGGTCTTAGATTCTGCCTGGACAGGAAGCCAGAGGGGCAAGTTGGGCTGTGGCAGTCTCAGGGAGGAAGAAGGTGTTGGCCCCCTGGCAGGAAAAGGAAGCCAAGGCCCAGGCCAGTGTGAGGCTGACTCACCCCCACACCCACTCCTCTCATAGTTGGCACTACAGTTCGATCACTTGGAGTGGTAGAGGAGGAGAAGGACTGCCCGAAGGGGCAAGTGAGCCCCACTCTGCAAAGGGACAACGGGTCGATCAGTCACTGAAAGCCAGGTCCTTTCCTTCTCCTGCTCCTTCCCTAATTTGAGGAAAAACTGACTAGAACCTGGAATGGTGCACTGATTTTTTCCCCCCAGACAGAAATACAATAAATTTATTTCATTCCTTCTCTTCCACCCAACCAACTATTTCCATTCTTTCCCGGGGGAGACAACCAAGCATAGTGGAGAGAGGACAGAATGTGAAGACCTGTGTGGGTTCAGTCCTAGGCTTGCTTCTTCCCAGTCACACCCCTGGGGTGTGCTAGTGAACCTTTTGGTGTTTTAGTTTATCTGGCTAGTGGGGTTAAGAGTACTACTTGGAAATACCAGTAAATGATTTGGTACTTAAGGGTTCTAGGGACAGGTCTGGCAAGTCTGAGCGATTTCAAATATCAACATAATCTTAGAGACAAGTAAGGGGAGAATGCAATTTATGGGAGACTAACTATGTTGGACCCAAGTTGGCACTGCATCCATGGTAAACCCACAACCTTCTTTCTTTCTCTCTTTCTTCCTTCTTCTTCTCTCTCCCTTCTTCTCCCTCCCTTCCTCTTTCCCTCCCTCCCTCCCTCCCTCCCTCCCTTCCTTCCTTTCTTTCTTCAGGACAAGCACCTTAAATCGATTTATTATTGATGTAGCATTGGCTTACAGGCCTATACAAGTTTTAGGGATACAGTTCTCATCCCTTCAAATGTATGTTATCATGCCACAGCCACTACCAAGGTGCCAGTAACCCAAGTTCATGGAACTGTTTTCACTCTGTCAGTACCAACCTACAGCTTTCTTTTTAAGATGAGTTACTGGGCCAAAGAGATAGTATCAGGTTAAGGCACTTGCCTTGCATGTGGATGATCATGGTTCAATCCCTGGCACCACAACCCCCCCCCCCAGCTCAGCCCCTTCAAAATGATCCTTGAACTGCTGGGTATAGTTCCCTGCAAACCCCCCCCCCCAAATAAAACAAAATAGTGCAAAAGGGAGAGATGAGTTGTTATTGTCTCTGGAACGACCCTTCTAAGTATAGCGTGGGATAGGAAATGACATTTCAACAGGCCTCCCCAGGAGGTTCCAAAAGCCATGAGATTTGGGTTCAATAAATCACCATCCATTAAGTTCTGGTTGGCCAAACAGCTGTTCCCTTTGCTAACAACACACTTGATTTTCCACAGGACTTGATTTTCCACATGACCTGGGAATGAGGGGATTTCTGTGGACAAATTCTCCCAACTGCTTAATTAGTGAAAGTCATTTCTGACTTGGGATCCAGGGTCTGGGACTAGGATCCAGGAAAGCACCCATCTCAGGCTTGAAGTTGGGACTGAAGGTGACTCATTTAAGACAGAAGGCCAGGGATGTAGTTCAGTGCTGCAGCATCAGCCTTGAGTGGATGAGGTCCTGGGTTCAATTCCTAGCACTGCTCAAAACCAAAAATGAATGGGTGCATTTTTGGAACCAGAGAGATAGTAGAGCAGGTAGGAGGTTTCCCTTACATGGATCTGACCTGGGCTCAGTTCACGGCACTGCATAGAGTCCCCTGAGCTCTGCTAGGAGTGATCCCTTAATCCTGAGACAGGAGTAAGCCTGGAGCACTGTGGGGGTATTGCCCCTCTCCTCCCCCCAAAGAAAAGAACAAAGGACAAAGTGCCTGATGAGTCTCTTTCAAATGGGAAGAATTCAGTTCACACTCCCTGTGGTGGTAGGTGCTTTGGGTTAACTCAGGGAGGGATGCTAGAACAGTTCCCAATAGTATCATGAGTAACATTATCTTTCCACTATCAAAGAGAACATAGAAGTCAGAGTTCAGACAGGGTTAAGGGAAAAAAGTCACAAGGAGGTCGTGAGCAGTGTGCTCTATACTGGAAGTAACGTCGGGGATAATATAGTGGGGAGCCCCGCCCCCCTATAAATTAAAAATGGGTAAGGAAGGGCTGGAGTGATAGCACAGCAGGTAGGGCGTTTGCCTTGCACGCGGCCAACCCGGGTTCGATTCCCAGCATCCCATATGGTCTCCTGAGCACCTCCAGGGGTAACTCCTGAGTGGAGAGCCAGGAGGAACCCCTGTACATCGCCAGGTATGACCCAAAAAGCAAAAAAAAAAACCCAACAAAACAAAACAAAACAAAAACAAAACAAAAAAACAGCACAACTGACTCCAACTTTGATGACACTGCAGTGGTCTGTTGTGTTTGTATGCTTTTCCCACTCAGCACGACTCCTTCCGAGTTTACCATGAGGTTCGTGCTCGCTTTCAGACATGCCACAGAAGAGAATCACCGAGAATGCACAGTTTTTCCCCAAGAGGGACTCCCAAGGCAGCACCCAGTGATTGAGTGGAGAGTTTATTTCTGTCTGCATTCTGATCTGTGGGATTGGTCATTCAAAGACATGGAGCAGTTCATTCCTATGCAGGGACAGGCCCCTATCAAATCTGCATCTGTCATCTCTCCTCCTCTCTCTCTTTACCTAGTCCCTTTCTGAAGGATATATTAGCTGGGGGGGGGGGTGTGTGGAGGAATAGACAATGGAAAGATAAAAGGAAATGAGGCTGGAAATGAGGGAGTGGGAGTTTATGGTCCATCCTTTGGCATCTGTGTAGCAAAGGTCACAGGGAACAGTCCTATTTAGGGCTTATTTTTTTGATCTTAGGGTTTTCAGGGCTGACTGCCCCGTGGTGTGGGGATCTGAGCAGAGAATGGGGGTCATCCAGGCAATGATTTGGGGTACGGTGCCTGAGCTTCCTGCACAGACAGGCTTGGTGGGGACTTGGGGGGAGCAGTACCGGGACAGAAGCAGCTCAGCGTGGCTGGGTCTGGAAATCAATGGGGTGAGGGAAGGAAGAGCACCTGCAGTAGACTGTGGCGGGGACACAGTGTGGACAACGATCCAAGATGATTCTGTTGGAGAAGTTTGAGCTGAATGCCGAGAACATTGGGGATGGGCCATGAGTACAAGCAGGGAGCAGCTCGGAAGCCTTCAGCAAAACTGAATTTGGCACAAACAGGCAGGAAGACATGGATGTGGAAGAATCTTTCCACCCCCCACCCCACACACACACACTTTGCAGTATTAGAATTATTCTCAATAGCCTGGGGTGAATTCCACCCAAACACCCCTCAGCATAGGACTGATAAGGAGACCGTGGCCTACACACTTAATGGGATACCATTCTGCCATAAAAATGATGAATGGTGCTCCTCGGGACAGCACAGAGGGCCTGGAGGTGACGGTGCTGAATGAAATGAGTCAGGAGCTAAGAGACTGTTAGCTGGGCAGTTCCGCCCCCGTATGGCATATGAATAATTCAGTCAAAGTGGCAAAAGAAAACCCAACAAAACTGACTCCAGGACTTGTAAACTTTGGTGGTTGCTGGTGGGAAATGGGAGGGAGGAGAAAGGAGTGGGTCGAGGGGTCTTTTGGAGGGTGGGTGGACCCGGAACTTCGGTGGTGGGTGTGGTGAGTCTCATACACATAAAAAGATGTGAAGCTGCACCTGAGTTTCCATCATATTATAAACTGAAGACAAGCCAATAAAAGAGAAAGATGGATTGGACTTACCCCCAGACAGTAGAAGTGACAGGGATGGAGGGGCAGGCTATGGGGTCATTTATGACTGGATGGTGGGAAGTGATTAGTGGACCAGGATTAGTGGATGAATTGAAGGTGAGTGTAAGAGACATGGGGGTAACTTTAGCCCTCAGCCAGGGCAGGTGGGAAAGCTAACACTGTGTGTAGTGGGGAGCCTGAAGGTTGGGGCTAAGGGGGCACTGGATCTGCTGTGGTGAATATTGGGGCATTTGCATCGATGCCTTAAGAGCACAGCTGGAAATGTGCACCAGGAGCTCATGGAGAAGTCAGGCTGCCCCCCCCCCGCCCACCCCACACATACACAGAATGCTGGGTGTGAGCAACCCTTAGAAGGGCTAGTGAAATTTAAGAAAGGTTTTGGGGAGGGGCAGAGTGAGATGTTGGCCACAGCCTTCCCCTTCACTGCATCCCGGTCAGCTTGGTTTCCACCTGAAAACCGTCATGCTCAACCTCATCACTCAGGCAGGAGCAGAGCGCGGTAGGCACCGGCGTGCCAGATGCAGAAGAAACATGGGAAGGAGAGAAAGGAAGCTCTGGATGTGCTCAGGGGCAATGGAAGGGAAGGCCCAGAAGGTCATGCAGCTCGGGGGAAGGAGAGCCGAATGGTCGAATCTGACTCTGGGTTCTGGAGTAGAGGAGCAGGAAGAACATCCTCTCCAGACAGTGAGCTGAACTGACAACACCAAGGGCTACGAAGGGCAGAAAGAAGAGCAGACTGGACAAGGTGAGGGATCCAGTGTGTGTGTGGGGGGAGGGAGGGGTCGAAGGGGAGACAGAAAGCTGGCTAACCAGGGTCTGTGGACACTAAACCACTATGTCCAGAGGTGGGGCAGCCACGTGGAAAGAGACGGGAGAGGAATGAGCGTCAGGAGAAGGAGCATTTCTAAATGGAACACATTCTGAACCTAGAGGACCCAGAATTCAAATCCCTTCCCCACCTCTAAGTAGCTGGAGGATGTCGCCGTGTTGCCTAGTCTGTCTCAACCTGTTTCCACCTCCTCTGTGAAATGTAGAGCATGGCAGGGGGCCAGCCCGGTCGTGAGAGCAGAAGACTCTGCCATGCCATTGCACCACTGGGGAAAAGCAGAGGATAGAATAACATTGACTATCGTGGTCGCCATTATTAACAGAATTAAAAGAGGATTTAGTTGCTGGGCCTAGTGAGAGGATTTGTAAATGCTGTGACTAGCAATGTTTGTATCTGTGTGAGATGGTCTGAGAGGCAAGGTGCTTGGCTTGCATGTAGCTAGCTGTCCTTGGTTCCATCTCGGGCATCACATGGTGCCAGGAGCATCACCAGGAGTGATCCCTGAGAATAGAGTTATGAGTATCCCCTGGAGCAATAGCACAGCGGTAGGGCGTTTGCCTTGCACGTAGCCAACATGGCCGACCCGAGTTTGATTCCTCCGCCCCTCTCGGAGAGCCTGGCAAGCTACCAAGAGTATCTCGCCCGCACGGCAGAGCCTGGCAAGCTCC
>JAOXYA010000020.1:20778232-20788311 GCA_028565675.1 Sorex palustris
AGAGATAGAGAAAGAGAAAGAGAGTAGAAAGAAGAGAAAGAGGAGAGAGAGAAGAGAGAGAGGAAGGAGGAAGGGAATGAAGGAGGGAGAGAGGGAGGAGAAACTGTAGATCATCCTGACAAATATCTGAATAGTTTTATTTCTGCTTTTGACAGAAATATGCCATGGTCTACAGTAGTTAACAAATTCAGTACAGTTGAACTCTGCATGTCAAGCAAAAACCTGCCTTCTTCACAGGCTTCTCTGAAGTTTCGGTCACAAGGCCCAGACAGTGCCATGGGTAACAATTTGAGGTCTCTTGTAAAATGCCTTCTGATGTGGGAACTGCACAAAGGGTACAGTGCACTTTCTCAGGGAGCCTCAGAGATCCAGCTCTGAACTTTTCTTTCCAGAGGATTCTGAGCAGTCTGCAAGAGGGCCTCATGTCCTGAGCTGACCTTCTCGCTGGACAGCCCTGATTTAGTTCTCTGGCTTCGAGGGAATGGAGCACCCTCCAATCCTCATGGCTCCACGGGTCCCTGCACCAGATCACAGCAAAACATCAATGTATGTACAGGAGGGGAACAGGCAGGTTGAAATTAGAAAGAGAATGACGCCAGAGAAATCCTCCTGTTTCGGCAGCTCAATATGAGAATGGCCCAATATGCACCCAGGATATGCAGAAGGTAATTCTCTTCAGCAGCCTGCTCTTCTCCAAAACTTTTGTCTTACCAGGGTGCCTGGTTGAAACCCAAAGTGGAGTGTTCAGTCCAGCCCCTAGTGTAGATATTCTACATCAGGTAACCCAACCAATGCAGGCTCTATCCTTGGTACCCCATATGGTCCTCTGAGTCCAGCAGGAATGACCATCCTGAGCACAAAGTCAAGGGTAAACCCTAAACAACACTGAATACGGCCCCCAAACCAAAACAAATAAGGAATCTGAAAAGAGATGGATTTCACCTTCCCCCGGCACTTGACTTAAGGGCAGCCTATAACCTAGCTTCACTGCCCTTCTCTTCATCTCCTCAAATAGTTTCTCCTGAGTCCAGCCACCTGTGTCCAGGTGTCTGCTCTCAGTGTGACTGCCTGAGGACAAGAAACGGAGCACTCTCTGACATCAGGCTGAGGGGGGTACACAGCAGTACCAGGGCTCAGACAAATGACCTGAACCATGTTGAAGCCCAGGGTGACCTACCTCCCTGGCTTTTCCAGCTCTGCATGGTTTTCATACTCAAAGTCCTACGTCCAGAAAATCTCCCATTCCTGGGCAAACCTGAAGTGAGGTGGGGTAGAATCACACCTGGCAATGCTCAGGGGTTACTCCTGACTGTACTCAGGAATTACTCCTGGTGGTCCTTGGGGAATCTTATAGGATGCTGGGGATCAAACCTGGGTTGGCCTCATGCAAGGCAAGTAACCTACATGCTGTATTATCTCTCTAGTCTTTCTTTCTTTCTTTCTTTCTTTCTTTCTTTCTTTCTTTCTTTCTTTCTTTCTTTCTTTCTCATTCTTTCTTTCTCTTTCTCTTTCTCTCTTTCTTTATCTTTTCCTTCCTTCCTTCCTTCCTTTCTTTCTTTCCTTCCTTCTTTCTCGTTTTTTCTCTTTCTTTCTCTCTTTCTCTTTATCTTTCTTTCTCTCTTTCTCTTTCTTTCTCTCTCTTTCTTTTCCTTCCTTCCTTCCTTCCTTTCTTTCTCATTCTTTCTTTCTCTTTCTCTCTCTTTCTCTTTCTTTCTCCCTTCCTTCCTTCCTTCCTTCCTTTCTTCTTTTTTCTTTCTCTCTGCTTACTTGCTTATTTTTATTTGATTTTCAAGTGTTAAAAAGTTTTTTTCTCTCTGATTTTTGGTTTGTGATAAATTTTCAAAACACTCTGGTCTGGGAGAATAGTTGATACAATTTCTATCTTCTTACATTTATGGAGGCATGTTTTGTGACCCAGCATGTGGTCCATCTTTGGAGACTGCTCTTTGTGCAGTCTAGAGAAGAATGTTACTCAACCTTAGAGGATGGAGACCCAGCTGTGTACCTGCTAGGCTCGTCTCTTCCGTTTCTTCCTTCAAGGCCTGTGTTTCTCTGTTGAGTTTTTGCCTTGAGTTTTTGCCCAGCAGTGATAAAGGAGTGTACTTAAGTCTCCTACTATTATTGTGTTGCTGTCAACATCTTCCTTCATGTCTATTAGCAGTTGTTTTAAATATGTTTCTGATCCGTGATTAGGTGCTTACATGTTTAGGAGAATGACTCTTAACCATCTTATGACTGTGCAGACAAGACAGTTGCTTTGAGGACAGAAGTCTCTGGTCTTCCAACCTCCTGGCCTAATGCCAATAAAGCTGTCTTTACCCATCTCCTTGTGCCTCTAATGATTGACCCCCTGAATGGCTGTGGAACCGAACAACGAATGATGGTAACAACCTCGTACAGCATCTGAGGACCAGGGTTGAAATCCATCAAATGTTGTTCATGAAGAACAAAGAAAATTGGGTGATTCCCCCTGAAGAAATTTTTCCAACTCTGTCCCAAGGAGATGTGTCTTCTTGCCTTTACTGTACTCAACTTTTCCAAGTGTAGGTGTGAGGACAGTTCTGGAGGATGCTGGAACCATCCTCAGGGAGCCTCCCAGGCTCTGGCTAATGCAAAAGGGTGGATTACAGCTCGCCCTGCCCTACGATTATCTGATTAAGTGTAAAGGCAGTAGCAGCTGCCTGCCTGGGAAGTCACAAATAAGGGATTATAAAGCCTTTTCTTTTCAACTGCTTTGTTGCCCCTCAGCTATTGTCTGCAAAGATTCTTAACTAATAGCCGTGTTCTGAATGATTCTATCCTAGTTACTACTGTTTCAGGGCTGAAAAAGGACAAGAAGTCAATGTTTTCAAAGGGCTCCCTTACCGAGCATTTTGCAGCAAAAGGGTAGATTTCACAGGCCTCTTAATCCCTGGCAGTAAAACTACAAGGGCTGTCTTGGAGACCAGAAGCAGCAAACTAAGAACTCCGATCACAAAAGGGAAGGGGGACTATTTATTCAAATACGCTGATAGAAGAAGGCTTAATCAAAGACATTATAGAAGACAAGCCACAGGATGATAGGGAATATTTGGGGTGTGGGGGTTGCAAAAGAATCCAGGAAGTGACTGGGGGACACGGTCCTTCATCAATGAGCTGTGTCACTGCTCACAATGGGAGGTACATCTTATTAGAGAGATGGCAGAGGCTGGGGATTAATCAAAGCCCTAACATCTCTGTCACCATTCAAGTCCTCCTTCCCCATCCCATCACTAATGAAGTGAGAATCATTAGAATGAGTGCCAGGTTCCAATTGAAAAGAGGTCTTCAAAAGTTGGAAAATGCAACACACAAGATCACTGGCACCAGTGATGACCAACTAGCTCGTTTGGAAGGCAATGGAGAGCCCAGTTTTTCATAATTAGGAGACCTCAGAGAGCAGAGCACAAAAGGAGCCTCCAATCTGGGAATTGACTGATTTACATAAAACATTAGTATGACCAGCAGTTTCCAATAAATGTTGAAGGCACCTCCTTCACATTTACATTCAGAAGTAACGACGGTGGGGCAGTGTGCCAAGGAGGACATTGCCAGCTTTGCGTAACACACAAAACCACCCACCAGACTCAGGGGTAAAGTTCAAAGTAGATGTTTCTAGGTTACCAAAGCATCTTTTCTCCTGTGCTTTCCACCCTTTTCTAAAGAAAATTAAATTCTGGAACAGCTTGTTGAAAAGGCAAGAAGTTTCTCAACGTAAACGCATGAAGGCATAGCCATTAGCCACTGCAACACAATGCATCACTCCAAAACTCCGGTGATTAAATCAAACCCAACCATATTATTGCCTCTCCCGGTTGCTGTGGTCAAATATTCAGGGAGAATGCAGTGGGGGAGAGTCTGGTCTGGTTGTTGTTGACAGAAAAGAGGGGCTGCAGCAGCTTCAATCTTGCTGGATCTCTGCGTATCCGTGGTCTTCAAGCCTCTCCAGGTGATTTTTTACCCATGAGAACCCATTTGCAATTCCTCACAACTTGGCAGCTTTAGGTCAAGTAAGCACCGTGGTTGCAAATATTTCAGCTCTCAGCAGCAGCTGCATCAGTGTGGAGGCTGAAGTGTCAAGGAGGAGAAGAACGACCTTTCTATTCCTCTGGGTTCTTCTAAGGCTGGTCAAGTGAGTATATTAATGCCAGACATTTTAGTAGGAGGGGGCGAAAATTAGCTTCCTGTGTATGGAAACACAGATTCCAAAGTCACTGAGGAGAAGGAAGGAAGCCTATCTTGAGCTCCGGTGGGTGAGGAATCTTGGGCTTTAGAGAAGCAAAGGGGAATCTCATAGGAGAGGCGGATGCATGTGACAGGGCCAGGCACTCTGTGGTCAGATATTTTCCTGCCACATCAATAGAATTCTCAGATGAAACAGTATTTCTGTGGCAACAGAATATGAGAACTGACCTCCAGAACTGAACTAGCCATGCTGTGTGGGTCTGGGTTGGGGTGGACGACCCCGTGACAATGGTGGAGGGAAATGGACAGTTTGTGGGATGTGTGTTGTTGGAACACTGTGTGCCTAAAGCTCCATCAGGAGCAGTATGGAAAGTCATGGTGCCTCAAAGTCAACTTTTTTTTCCTGGTGAAAACAAAACTCTAGTGCTAAATAAGACCCCCGATTTTCATGCTTCTAACAACTAAAGGGGGCAGGGTACATTGCCCGTGAGACTGAAGGGCCTCTCTTGACTTAGTTTAATGCAACCCACAGGTCGAAGTGGCACCTCCTGGGAAGATCATCCTGAACATCTTGGGAATACCTATTCTTTAACTGCCTCAGAGGTGACGCCACAGTCTACGGGCTACAAGCAAGTTGTTAGCCACCCTAGATTCAAGGGGAATTAGACTTCCTTTGGGAAAAACAATCAGCCTCCAAACTAGTAATATGGGATGAGAGATGTCTGTGTTATCTTTGGAAAATACAACATGCCATAAGTTATATACAACTTATAATCATATCCCTTAAAAGCATATTTTAAGAAAATTATATGTCCCAAAAAAGTACAAAATAGAAAAGTTTTCACACTTTACTGGTGTGAAAACAACTCAAGGTGGTGAGGATGTCCACCAGCATGGGCCGGACAACAGCTTTGAAGACAGGGAGTGGGGTTTGACTTATGCCCAGCAGGTATAGTGACAGAAAAGCTTATGCTTATTCTAGACAGAATGCAGGAAACATACACGCACACAGCACACATACAGAAAATGTGGAAAAACATCACGGGTCAATCTGTCACCTCTCATGTGTATGGTATGTTTGTGTGATGTGATTGTATGTTCTTCAATCATGCATGCTCACTTGCCCTCATCTCTTTCTGAGGGAAGGTTCTTCTTCTGATTTGGTTTCTGAGGGTATTATATATGGGAGAGTAGACAGCCCCCAAACTCAACTATTTCAAATTTTATTTTCTCCTTTCCATGACCTTTACCATTCTCTTTTATCTCCTAAAAACCTATAAAGTTTATTGGGCCCAGAGATGGTTCAGGGGTTGAAGTCCTTGTTTTGTATGTAGCCAACCTGAGTTTGATTCCAGGCACTGTATAAGGTCTCTTGAGCTTTACCAGGGGTCACTCTTGAGCACGAGGAATAGCCCTTGAGCACAACTGGGAGTGACCCAACCCCCCTACCCCACCCCACTAAATGCCTTTGATAAGGCTACTCTTGCCATTAGAGTTCTTTAGAATTAAATCTCTTTTCTATTGAACTGTAACTGTTGGTTATGGGATTTCTTTCCCTCCCAAATTTTCTATGGCTCCAGTGACCCTGTTCACATAGCAAGTTGCCTAGAATTTTTTCAAACGTTCTTCAGTTCATTAATTGGGGCTCCTCTTTATACATCCTGGTGTATTCAAGTTGCTTAAAGAAGAGTTATTGCTTTGAAGGACGTCTGGTTGCTCTTTTCAATATCATGCAGGCATTTAAAAATTTATATCCTCTGGTGAGCAGGAAAAAGCGGGCACATCCTGTGGCCTCATTAGGGGAGCCACAAGACTCCGGCTTCCTGTCCGAGCACTTTCCTTGCCCTTGATGTTTTCAAAGAACTGCCCAACCATTAAGTAGCAGACTCCCAACTCCTTCCTGTGAGTTGTGAGATGTCTTGCCACTTTCAGTAAATGAACTTGAATCCAACAGCAACACCAAGGGGGTCCGAGCAAGGAGACCTAGCATGTCAGGACAGCCCAGGCAACGATCAATTATTTCACAGATTGACAACTGCACTTTGGCCTGGGGCAGACTTGCATGGCTCCATTTGCCTCCTCCCCGAATCCCACTTTCCCTTGTACAGGAGAAGCAGCCAGAAACGCAGGGAGATACCCAGCCAGGGAGGGTGATGCCTACCAGCACCCCCAGAAGTGGCTTGTTATTAGTGTTCATGAACACTCCCTGGAAAACTTACAAGTCTCGAGGAAAACCTCTGGGACACAGAGCCCCACATCAGCCAGAGTCCATCCCGGCACCATCTTTTTTGTCCCCACGGGGCAGTGAGATCTGGAAAACCAGGTCACCTAATATAATGGAAATGCCATGGAAGGGGTTCTGTTGTGTGCTAGATGATTGTAATTTCTTAATTACGGCTTCACAAAAAATACACCTCTTGACACTGGCTTTTGGGGAGTGCTGGGGGAGGTGAATAGAGAGCACCCAGTAGCAGTCAGGCTCTGCTCCTTGGCTCTGTGCTCAGGGATCACCCCTGGTGATGCCCAGGCAACCATGAGGTGCCAAGGATCAAACCACGCTGGGGTACATGCAAGGTTACCACCTTAACTCCTGTGCTATCTCTCCAACCCCTGAAAGTATTTTATTTTATTTTATTTTATTATTTTATTGAATCACCATGAGATACAGTTACAAGGTTTTATGTTTGAGTTACAATTATACAATGATCAAACACCCATCCCTCCACCGTGCACGTTCCCTACCACCAATCTCCCCAGTATATCCCCCTCTTTCCCACCCTCCCCCTGCCTCCATGGCAGACAATTTCCCCTATACTCTCTACTTTGGGGCATTATGGTTTGCAATACAGATACTGAGAGGTTATCATATCTACTTTCAGCACATGTCTCCCACCCCAACCAATCCTTCCAACCATCATTTTCTTAGTGAACCCTTCTGTATTCCAGCTTCCTTCTCCCCCGGATCATGAGGCAGGCTTCCAACTATGGAGCAATCTTCCTGGCCCTTGTGTCTACCGTCCTTGGGTGTCAGTCTCATGTTATGTTGTTTCATACTCTACAAATGAGTGCAGTCCTTCTATGTCTGTCCCTCGCTTTCTGACTCATTTCACTTAGCATGATGCTCTCCATGTCTATCCACTTATAAGCAAATTTCATGACTTCATCTCCCCTAACAGCTGCATAGTATTCCATTGTGTAGATGTACCAAAGTTTCTTTAACCAGTTGTCTGTTCTCAGGCACTCACAACCCCTGAAATTCTTAACCTTAAGCAGTACACAAAAATAGTAACCACTAAAGCTCAAGAAGTAGCACACTAGGTAGAGTACTTAGGATACTTGCTTGAACGTAGGCAACTCTGTTCAGTCCTGGGCACCCCATATGGTTTCCAGAGCACTGCCTGTAGTGATCCCTGAGCACTGAATCAGGAGTAATCCCTGAGCACCATCGATTGTAGGCCCCAAAATAAAACCAACCAACCAAACAAAATAACCTTACTAATCACTAAGAACTTTCTTTAATTCTAGGAAAATGCATTGAGACAGAACTCTAGACAATGTGGCTGGCTCCCCACAAGGACTGCAAGTCACCCTAAGAGACCATTGAAAACAAAAGCCAGTTCAGATCTCATTTTCCCCTTTGGCAGGACCACGCGTGAACTTTGCCCGTTTTGTTTTGTTTTCCCTTAGTCACTGCAAAGCTGTGAAATTGCTTTTCCCTTGGCAGAAGTATGACAGGAAAGGTTTACTTTGCTTTGACAATATGATAAGTCACCTGAGTGGCATGTGACAGGGATTTCTGGTGAATGGAAGGAGAGGCTGCTCATTTTCAGATCAGGATGTATTTGGGACCTGCACACCCAGGTTCTAAGTAGAGGGATCTAAGCAGTAATCTCTAGGTCTAGATTCCACGCTAGGAAATTTACCCTCTTTCATTTCATCTCCCAATTTTAGTATATGTGCTAGAGCGATAGCACAGCAGTAGGGCGTTTGCCTTGCACGCAGCCAAGGAGGAATCGAACCCGAGTTAGATTCCTCCGCTCCGCTCGGAGAGCCCGGCAAGCTACTGAGAGTATCTCGCTCGCAGGCAGAGCCTGGCAAGCTCCCCGTGAAGTACTCGATATGCAAAACACAGTAACAACAAAGTCTCCAGTGGAGACGTTACTGGGCCCGCTCGAGCAAATCGATGAACAACGGGAGGGCCTTTACCTTTACCTTTACCTTTAATGTCACTGAAGTGTATGTGTCAAATGATTAAAATGGTAACCATGTCCTGTCTATCTTACCTTAGTCATGTACACTCATAAATGTTCAGCTCTTATACCAGTTGGCATATAAAATCAACAATGCTATAAAATAAATTTTAATATTATAAAACCTTTCTAACAGGTGTGTTGACTTACAATTAGCTGATTTGGGAAGGAAATCTAATGCATCTTCCTAACACATAATACAAATGTTTTTGTTTGGTTGCTTTATACCTCTAGGAGTTGAACCTAGGACTTTGCTCAGGGAAGGCAAGTAAGCACTGTAGTTTCCTCTTTTTTTTATTGTAATTATTATTATTATTTTATTGAATCACTGTGAGCAACTCTTACAAAGCTTTCATGTTTAACATTGAGTCATACAATGATCAAACACGCACCCATCCACCAATGCACATTTTCCACCACCAAAGTCTTTAGTATCTGCACCCCCCCACCCCCCACCATCCCATCCCTTCCCCTTCCTCTAAGGCAGACAATTTCCCCCATACTCTCTATCTACTTTCAGGCATTAAAGCACTCTACTTTTAAGTTGCATTCCAGTCCAAAGAATGCCTCTTAAAAAAAGAAAGCATTTTCTTTGGCCACAGCTTTCAAAGTGACTAAGCACTGAGCTCAGCAATGGGTTATATAAGATGTGCTCTAAAATCACCTTTTTATTGAGTACCCGAAACATGGCTTAGTGTGCCTGAGAAATGGAATTTAAAATTTTACCTAAATTTTAATCTAAAATCTGACCCTGATATTTACTCTGGGACGAACTTTAATTAGAAACAAGTTGAAAAGCTGGGTCTCTGATTTTACTTCTCAATTGTAAGTTGTTTGCAATTGAGGTGCCTAAGAGATCATACATTGCCTAGGGCATGCAGTTAAACTGTTTTCCCCCCCAGCAACCCATATAGTTCGAGCCCTGCAAAGAATGTTACCTTAGCACAGTGCCAGTTCTGTGCACTGTCCACATATGTGGAAAAAAAATAATGTCCTCTAACGTGGAGAAAACTTTAATTCTGATGAAAATTTTGCATGCCAATTATTATGCTGCCCTAAGTATAAAATACACATTAAGATCTTGAAGATGACCTACATAAGACTGTAAAAAAATTCACTTGTAATTCTAAAGGTTTTTTTTTTTTCTCTTTGGGTCACACCTGGTGATGCACAAGGGTTATTCCTGGCTCTGCACTCAGGAGTTACGCCTGGCAGTGTTCAGGGGACCATATGGAATGCTGGGAATTGAACTTGGGTCGGCCATGTGCAAGGCAGATACCCTACCCGCTGTGCTATCTCTCCAGCCCTAAGTTGTTTAGATGTTGAAAGGGAATAGTTTAGATATGCTGGATTAAATAAATACATTATTAGAATTGATTTCACATTTCTAACAATTTCTGATGGAGCCATTAGAATATTTAAAAAGCACATATGGTTTGCATAATGTATCTATTGGATAGAATTAGCCTAGACTATTTTTTAAAATTTTTTTAATTTAATTTTTATTAGTGAAACACCATGGGATACAGTTGTAGACTTACAAACTTTCGTGCTTGGGTTTCAGTTATACAATGATCGAGTACCCATCCTTCCACCAGTGCCCATTCTCCACCACCAATGATCCCA
>JAOXYA010000020.1:20835386-20855677 GCA_028565675.1 Sorex palustris
GGGCTCTCCGAGAGGGGCGGAGGAATCGAACTCGGGTCGGCCATGTTGACTGCGTGCAAGGCAAACGCCCTACCGCTTTGCTATCACTCCAGCCCTTTAAGATTTTAAAATTATAAAATTAATCAGCTTTTTTAAAAATAATAAAATTTTAAAATAATAAAATTATTTAGAAACAGACTGGAGAGGGGGCTAGCGGGATAGTACAGTGGATAGGGTGTTTGCCTTGCACGCAGCCAACCTGGGTTTGATCCCTGACAGCACTGCCAGGAGTAATTCCTGAATGCAGAGCCTGGAGTGACCCTTGAGTAATGCTGGGTGTGGCCCCCAAAGCCAAAAAAAAACCCTCAAAAACAAAAACAACTGGCTGTGGGATGTGACCTTGTGAGACCTGACACGAAAAAAAGACAACAAAAATACCTCCCAAACCTGCCCGCCCCCAAACATTACAACTTTGAAAATGGCTCAAGAATCTACCTCTTTATGAAATAAAATTGTGTAAATAAAGAACCTAGCTATTGTCTTTCATTGACTGCCAATAGTTTGTGAATTGCAAACAGGAAACAGACATGGCTACTCCCCCCCCCCCTCCAATATTCCCCTTCTGTTGTTGGCTGGGGTCATAAGCTTAGTTATGGTATTCACTCTCTTGGGTTGATGTGCTTGCTTGCTGGTGGGTTGGGGGATTGTTGAAAAAGAAAATTGGGTATTAGTGAATCTACAGATATTTTCCCCCCTTCTGTTGGTGTTCCTACATAATGATTTTAAGAGGATCTTTTCTGTAATGCTTAGAACACTGACATCCTTTCTCTTTCCTGTTCTTTCTTGGTGGAGGTGTTGCCATTTCATCCTGGATAAAATGCATTCAGATCTTAAAGTTCTCTTTTTCCTATTTATTTTGGGGGTGAGGGCCACATTAGTGGTGTTCAGGGGTTACTCCTGACTCTGCACTCAGGAATTACTTCTGGTGGTGTTCTGGATACTACATGGATACTACATAAGTGTACTAACCTGGATCCACTGTATTCAAGGCAAGCACCCTACCCGCTGTATATCTCTCTGACCCCCAAAAATGCTGATTCCAAATACAAGATTTAGTGGCAGTAAAATGAGAATGTGTGTGGGGAAAGATGAAAGAGCCAACAAAAATCTTGCCAAGTTTCAAAAGCACTATCATTTTCTTTTTTCTGTTTTTGGGCCATACCCAACGGTGCTGGGAGCTTACTACTGGCTCTGTGCTCAGGGATCACTCTTGGTGGTGCTTGGGATGCCCTGTATTAAACCCAGATGGGCCAGGAGGAAGGCAAATGCCCAATGTGCTATAATCACTCTGGTTCCCATTATACATTTTTAACAGGTCAATTGTTTTTAGAAACAGATAAACTATCAGTCCCTTAGAGGTTGGGTTTATATGGAAAGGCTGGATAAATATGTGACTCTTTAATTCAAAAATTACTAAGTCATTTCAAAAGATATGTACTTTTCACTTTTTGTTCCTATGCTGTCTTACGTGCTGTTTTATTTTTGATTGCTTTGGGACACCCACGGTATTGGGGAGCTTCTCCTGACACTCTGCTCTGGGGATTCCAACCCAGGCCTCCAAAATGCAGATCATGTTCTTCGCTGTTGAGCTATCTGCCTTGAGAATATTTTATAGATTTTATTGATCAATAATTGAGTTTTTATTTTTATTTATTTCTTGATGTTTGGGGATCACATCTAGTGATGCTCAGGGTTTACGCCCAACTGTGCACACAGGAATTACTTCTGTCGGTGCACAGGGGAACATATGGGATGCTGGAGATCTAAGAAAGTGCCCTACCCGCTGTACTCTCTCCAGCCCCAGATATTTAAGAGGTTTTTTTGCTTTGCTCAAAATATACAGTAAGGGGCCAGAGAGATAGTACACAGTTGATAGGGCTTTTTCCATGCATGGGATGGCCCAAGTTTGTTCTCTGGCATCTCACCAGAGATGGTCTGTCAGGACAGCCACAAGTAACCCCTGAGCATCACCGAGTATAGTCCAAAAACTAATCAAAAAATAAATAAGATTACATAGTTGTAGAACCCTTACTTTATCCTCAGATATTTGTACTCTAGAACAGCTTGACTATTGTTTTTTATTTGTGGCCACACGTGGAGATGCTCAGGGATACTCATGGCTCTGCTCAGAGATCACTCCTGGTGTAACTCGTGACCACATGGGATGTTGGGGATTGAACCTAGATCAGCCACACACAAGGCAAGTGCCCTGCTTGCTGCCCTCTGGCCTGCACTGGCCCATTGAGCCATCTTATCTCCCTGACAAACACTTTTAACTATTATGAAATCAGTTTCCTCCATGCTGTGTTTGTGTTAAATAAATGTTTACCTCTATTGAAGTTATTCATTGGAGAGGACAAGAGAGGGCCAAGTACGGAGGGACAAAGAATAAGTTCCAGTAACCTTTCTTACAGATCCTATTGATAATATGGAAAGCAAGTCCAGTTACTCTACAAGTCTTGATATACATACCTGGATATGTTTTTGCTTTTGAGTAATTTTATCATCAGACATTTTCTAATCATGTAAAGCTTATGAACTACATGGTTTTTATAATGTCTGTATGGCTTTGCTTTATGAAAAAAGTAAAATTTGATATGAATTTGAGAATGTTTGACATGAATTTTCATAAATGTCAATTTCCATTTTTCTACTATGCATTCCATTGGACCAGTGTGGTATGGATACCATTTGGTAATATTTACTAAAGTGTGATCTAGATGGGTATGTATTCAGATAGAATGTGTTACTCTTATGCCTTTAATTTGGGGGTGGGGGTCATTTTGGTTATATATGTACCTGTGATTATGACTTTGAATGCTTATTTTATGTACCATGTCTATTTGTATGCTCCATGTCATTTACCTGGTTTCTTTCCCTGTTTTGAAGTAAGATTGGGAAAGATCAGCTTTTTTCCTAAGAAGTAGTTACTCTGGCATTGCTTAAGTTTTGCTGAATAAAGCTTGACTCAACCCTTGCTGTACTGTGCAAAGGGGTTAAGTAAATATCAAAGCCCTTTCACTCCATGAGGCTCATAGCAGTGCTTAAAAACTTTCTAAAAATGTGTGCGAGTATAGCATATGAAATATTTCTTTGAAAATCTAGGTTTGTCCTTGAAAAGATTAGTGATTATACTCCTACGTTTTTAAACAAAGGACAAGAGATGTAAAATTTGTATTCTTGCCCCAAAGTTTATAGAGAGCTTAACACAGTTACTGTTGTATACTTATTAATAAGCCACTGTTCTTTAGCTCTTGAGAGAGCCTTAGTCTATGAACTTTTACCAGGTGATGATTTACTAGGATGATTCTTCGTTTGCTTTGAGAGTCAACATCATGGGATATACAAATAAATATGGATCAACGTAAGGTGCATGGTACAGTCTTTTCAGTGAAGTGTTTTTTTTTTTTTCCTTGTAAATACGTTTTCATAAACTCTTCAATTCCTAACGTGTGTCTCAACATCTCGTTAACCTTCAGGTGAGAAGCCATTTAAATGTGATCAGTGCAGTTATGTGGCCTCTAATCAGCACGAAGTAACCCGCCATGCGAGACAGGTTCACAATGGCCCTAAACCTCTTAACTGCCCGCACTGTGACTACAAAACAGCAGATAGAAGTAACTTCAAAAAACACGTAGAGCTGCATGTGAATCCACGGCAGTTCAACTGCCCTGTCTGCGACTATGCAGCTTCCAAGAAGTGTAATCTGCAGTATCACTTCAAGTCCAAGCATCCTACCTGTCCCAACAAAACAATGGATGTCTCAAAAGTCAAACTCAAGAAAACCAAAAAGCGGGAGGCCGACTTGCCCAGTAACAGCGCCCCCAGTGAGAAGCCAGAAACGGAGCAGGCAAAAATAAAAGGGGATGTGGCTGGGAAGAAAAATGAGAAGTCTTTAAAAGCGGAGAAGAGGGATGTCTCAAAAGAGAAAAAACCTGGTCACGCCCCAACCCAAGTGACCACGAGAACGCGCAAGTCGGCCCTGGAAGCGAAAGAGCCGGGGCCGCCTCCCAGAAGTCACTCAGAGAAAAGCTGCAAAACCAAGAAAAGCAAAAGGAAGCTGGAAGCCGAAGCCCAGCCCTGCCCCGAGCCGGCGCCCGAGCAGGAACCGGCCGCGAAGAAGAAGAAGAAGGCCGAAAGCAAACCCAAAAACAGCCAGGAAGCGCCAAAGGCTGCCAGCAAGGTGGAGGAGACGAAAAAGCCGAACGCGAGCGTGAAAAGGAGCGCGAAGAAGAAGCCGCTGAAGGGCAAATCCGGTAGGAAGGGCAGCAAGCCCGCTCCCAAGGGGCCGGCTCAGAAGGAGGCGGCGGTGGAGCCGGAGCCCGAGCCCGAGCCCGAGCCCGAGCCCGAGCCGGAGCCGGTCCCGGCCTCGAGGGAGCCGGAGCCGCCTGCGCCGGAGCCGCCCGCGGCCCCCGTGGCACCGGCGCCCGCGGAGGCGCCCATGGACGGTGGGCAGGACGCGCCTGCCCAGACGGAGCCGCCGCCGCCACCGCCACTGCCACCGCCGTCCACCGAGCCCGTTCCCAGAAAGTCGCCTCGCAAGGAGAGTAGGAAGGAGAAGCCGAGCGAGCCGAGTCAGATGTCCCGGAAGGAGCAGGTCCTGGGGGAGGTGGGCTTGGTGCCGGTGAAGGAGAGTGCCGCGGCTCCCCCAGCGCCCGACGGCCCCCGCCGGGAAGTCGAGGCCCAGGTCGCGCCGGAGCAGGAAGCCGAGGCTGAGGCCCAGATCGCGCGAGAGCTGGAAGCCCCGCCGGAGGGCACGCAGGGCTCCTCGGTGCAGCCTGCCGCCCCCGCCGAGCCCCAGCCCCAGTCCCAGGCCCAGCCCGCCGCACCGCACTTGGCGGTGCCCCACGCCCAGGTGCCCGCTGATGACCCGGAAGTGGACGCCGACATGGAAGTGGACGCCGTCGAGAGCCAGGCCCAGAATGGCCCGGCCAGCACGGCCCCCGCCCCGGAACCCGTTTCGCCCCCGCCCCCGCCCCTGGAGAACGGGGATGGCGCGGCCAAGCGGGCGGCCGCACCCCCGCCCGCCACCACGGGCGCCACCGACGCCCAGGAAATGGACGAGGACGAGGGCATCCACAGCCACGACGGCAGCGACCTCAGCGACAACATGTCCGAGGGCAGCGACGACTCGGGCTTGAACGGGGCGCGGCCCGTGCCGCCCGACACGAGTGAGAAAAGCGCCCCCGACGACGACGACGCTGACGCCGCCGCCGCCGCCGGGCCGGGCAAGGGGGGCGCCGCGGGAGCGTTTGTGTGCATCTTCTGCGACCGGTCCTTCCGAAAGGAGAAGGATTACAGCAAACACCTCAATCGCCACCTGGTCAATGTGTACTTCCTAGAAAAAGCAGCTAAAGGGCAGGAGTGATAACACTGTGGACCAGGCTTCCGCTCTTCCTCTGTAAGATCTCTTGCATTTTGTATTCATTTACGGTAGTAGACAACCTTGGGATTTTTTCTCTCTCTTTTTTTTTAAATATTGCTCTCATTAGTGTTCAGTTTTTTAATTAATTCCCACCCCCTTTAGGTAGCACTCTTCCCTCCCCCCCCCTTTCTGGCTCTTATGACTGTCGATACACACATTGTAGCAAATCAAAGGGAGTGTCTTCAGCCAGCAGACACCTAAGTCGGTTAGCTCAGAGAATGAGAAGGTTGAGATGCTGTTGGAGCATGCTACTGCTGGTCCCGCGGTCATCGGTTAGTTTCTTATGTCTCTCTTTCTTGTCCCATTTTAGTTTATTCTTAGTTCATTGTTTAGCTCTAAAAAAATTGGCCTACTTAAAATAGCAAATTACTTGAAAATTTTGCCTGCTTTATATAAAGTTAGCACTTTAAAATTTTTTTTAGAGATGAGAAGAGACATTTAAATTGAAGAAAAATTCTCCCAACAGTGGACATTGTATCAGTCCAGGTATTTACTTCCTGAGTTTGATCAATATTTCTTGTATGTGTATTTTAATCGTCATGAAAACTATGATTTTGGTGTGTGATTTTTTTTTTTAATTTTTTTTTTTTTTGGTGCTTTAATGGCTTAAGATGTTGCACATTGTTTTTTTTTTTAACCTATGCAGTTAAAATTTTTTTCTAGAGATAGCATTTCTGTTGAATAGTAACACTTTATACATATATATATGCATGTTTATTTTGGCCTCTTTGGAGAGGGGGTGCTTTTAGTCTTGTTTGCAAAAGGGCTGTTTTCTTTTTCTTCTGCTGCAATTGTCTTTTTTGCAGAATATTGGTGTGTGCAAGTTTGTGAGCAAATGAAACATGCAGCTTCAATCCTTTGATTTTCATATCCTCTATTGATGCTAGACTCTTCATTTCATGTTATTTATTTTAAATGAATGATAGTACAGTCATAGCTCTAAGTCTGAACTTTGCAATAAACAAACCACGGCGGCTATCTATTGTATGTTTTTTTTTTTAAATCTCAAATATCAACCATCAGAACTTTTTTAAACCTGTTTTGGTACAGGTACTTCCTAAATGTATAGTGCTAAGTCATATTTTTAAGGCAAACTTTTTAAGACTTTTTAAAAATAGATGGTTGGTGTTCACACGGCTACTCAGCTGATTATGAAATTCTAAGTGCTATTTTGAAACTGCAGACCTGGATTTAGAAGACATAATTTTCTCAAAATTCCTCAGAACATTAGTTGAGAGATTTCTAAAGCCATAGCTTTCACATAGAAAACCTAGGATGAGGAAGGTAGTTTGAGCACTGGTACACCAGTCGCTGCTTTCCCTGATACAAATCCAGAGAAAAAGACTAGTGAACTGACTTTACATTCAGTGCAGGCTTACAGATCACACTTTCTCAGGGATCTCCACAGCTTTGTGGGTGTCCTGGCTGTCTGCGGGACAGTCTCTTTTGATAGGTGAGGCCTCGAGGAAATGCAGCTATCAGTTGAGAACCTGGCAGAGGGCATTTTGTATAATAGTGTCCACTCCCACGGTTTTTGGTATGTTTGGCCAGTTGCCAAAAATACATGAGCCCAGCAGAGGATTTTTCTTGGGATAACACTTAAGCGTTGCAGTCAAGTAAGGTTTGATCCCGGTAGGGGATCGTGAATAGTTCTGTCTCATGAGTGTTTTGAAGAAACCACTTTTTGTACTTTATGTTCTTTGATTTGGTGATCTGTTTGAGGTGATCCTTTTTGGGCAGCGTGACGGGAGATTAGGGAAGTGTGGGTAGGTAACTGGTTAAACATCAGAGTGAAGTTTGTGTTAAAAGACATACGAACTCGGAATTGACTGGGAGGCCAAAGATGTAAAGAAGATTCTAGATGTGAGGAGTAAGTTGTGTGTTGATGGTGTGTGTTTTGTTTGCATGAATGAGAATTTGTAGATGATGTTTAATTTTAGGTAAATTCTTGGCTCGGACAATCATTGTCAACAAAAGATCACGCTGCAAATATTTATGTTTTAAAACTTAAGTTATAAAGCTAGTTAAGTCTTTCTAACAACTAGTTTTAATGTTCATGGTACAGTTTATGTAAGTTACCTTTTACCATTAAATATAAAAAGATTCATGTTAATACAGATTGGATATTGGGAATCAGTTTAGGGAAAAAAAACGGTTTCTTTCATACTACAAAAAAAATAACTTGTAGGAAATTGGGCAGATTGCATATCTAATTTTTAAGACTAGAATGCTAAAAAAATATGAAGGAAATTGAGAATCCCTTGTTACGAAATTGATCTGTGAAAAAAGATTGTTACTGGAAATTGAGTGAGACTTGAGGCCTTTCTTCCAGAAAACAAGGACTTGTCAGGCCTATATTAAGTTCTGAACCTTAATGCTATGTATTTGTACTTATCAAAAATTGTTTCAATGAAAAGCATATTAGTAATATGAACTTCTGGTCTAGTTGGGAGTTCTTCCATTTGAAAAATGTGATATTTGCTTGGAACCTTTTGAATATTTGTGTTTTATTGGTTTCCCCTCTACTGGATAGAATTAAAATTAGCATTTTCCATTTTGATATAAGAATAAAGAGCAAACATTTTATTCATAAATTGATGTTTAGTAAATAGAGATAAACTTGAAATAGTAGAATACATTATAAGCCTAATCTTAGGTAGTCTTATTGAAATGTTACTCTTAACTATCTTTTGAACCTATATTCACATTGGTTTTCAAGATATTTTAAGTTATATTTTTCCTCTTTTCAGAGCTGCTTTTGGGGGGGCTTTAAAAATTGAGGTGTAATATACAAGTGGCTACATCTTTTTGATAGGGCTTCTTTATAACTGGCTGGATGTTTTGCTCTAGTCTTCCAAGAAAGGACCATTTTATTTTTTAGAAAAGTCATGTGGTCTTTACCTTTGGGGACTACTCTGCATCTGTGTGCTAATACAAATTTGAACCCAAGTAGACCTCATCAGATGTTACCCCATGAATGTTGACAATGGAAGGAACGAATGCCTTGCCTGTAGTATATCAGTTCTGGGCTGAAAAGCTGGGGAAGAAAATTTTCTTTTTTGTATAAATTAGGAAAACAGTGTGAAGTTCCCTTGTTGACCTCAGCAGATGAACTGAGCTGATAGTATTAATTCAGATTCAAGGAATTATCTGAATCTTGGTTTGTGTAGACTTGTGATCTACATGCAATATTAACTAAATGAGATAGCTTTTACAGTACCATAATGTACATAGGCTCTCCCCACCCTTTCAACATCCATTAGCTAATGAACTTTGTAAACTGGCATTGAAACATTACAGCAATGTTTTGTTGCACCAATTTTATAAACTTTTACAGTGCAATACATGTTACTTTTCAGAGACAAACCAAAGGTTAATTTCTCATGGTTATTGCTGCTGGCTTTAGCGGTATATGATGGAGGATCTTTTATAGACATTTGTAATAGATGAAAAAATCAGATTGGAAATTGTTATTTAAAAAGCTTAAACCACGCACCAAGGTTTTGGTCCAAATTGTGTAAACTTAAATTGCATTCTATTAACCAGTATGAGTGTATTTCGGTAAGCATAGTTATGTTGAAATAAAGATTTAAAACGCCTTTAAAAAAATAAAGCTTTAAAGGAAAGGAAATCCTATGACATGTTACAATATGGATAAAGTGAGAAATCTCTTCTAAGTGACACAAGTCAAAAACTGAATGTACCATTGACATAAAGTAATCAAACTTAGAGAAACAGAGGACTCCAGTATGAGGCCAAGAAAGAACCTCATATGCGCTGTGACAGGCTGCACTACAGCAAAACAAGCAGTAGGCCTACGTTCCTGTTTCCCCTCCAAAGAATTCCCTGAAACTGTCCTTGGCTGAAGCTGGAAGTCCCCTAGATGCCACTAGCCAGTCCTATGATAATTAGGGTATCTCTGGGCACAGCAGGTGGGCATGGTCAATTAGCTTACAGACTTGTGACGGCTTCATCAACTGTCAACTTTGCGTATGTAACCATAGGTGATATACTGTTCCCTGAAACTAGGGTCGGGGTCCTTGTCAAGACTCCACGGCGTTGGATGAGACTGGGACCCTCGCTCAAGCCAGCAATAAAGGTTCCTTTGCTTTTGCATTCTCACTTGTGGAACTGGTCTCTGTGAACGGGAAACCCAAACCCGGGTATAACACATGGTGTGCGGGTGACCAGAGAGGCTGAGAGATAAAGAGTTGCTCTTCAGAGAGTATCAGATTTCTGAGCCATGCAGGTGAAGGGCTTGGAGATTGGTTATTACGTGAGTACACTTAACAAGAGGGTGCTGTGCTCTTAAAGTGGGCAAGATAACAATCCGGATATCCAGAGATGGATGGATGAAACAGCAATGGTGCGTATACATAATGGAGTACTACGCAACTGTAAGAAAAGATGAAATCTTGCAGTTTGCTGCAACCTGGATGGAACTGAAGTTAAATAAGCAGAATAAGTCTGATGGGGAATAAATATCCAAGGGACTCGCTCATCCGTGATATACAGATGGGAAAACCAAGGAAGCAGACAGTACCAAATGAATGACGAATGCTTGGCTTTGGAATATAAAACTCAAAATACCAAACAGTTAGGGGAAAGAGGGAGGGAATGGAGAAGGATTTGAGAAAGAACATAAAGGGGCACCAGAACAGGTTAGGGACTTGCTTTGCACATGGCCAACCTGGGTTAGACCCCTCGCATTCCTTATGGTCCCCTGGATTCCCCTCGAGTCCTGCCGGGAGTGATAAAGGGCACTGAGGTAGGTATAAGCCCTGAGCACCACCAAATGCAGGCCCCAAACAAAGCGAAACAGGAAGTGGCATGAGGACTTTGGTGGAAGTTTTTTTTTTAAATTTTTATTAGTGAAACACCATGAGGTACAGTTGTAGACTTACACATTTTTGTGCTTGGGTTTCAGTTATATAATGATCGAGTACCCATCCCTCCACCAGTGTCCCTTCTCCACTCCCAATGATCCCAGTATCCCTCCCACCTCTCCATTCCCCCCACCCCACCCCGCCTCTGTGGCAGGGCATTCCCTTTTGTTTTCTCTCTCTCCTTTTGGGTGCTGTGGTTTGCAAGAGGCAATGGGTGACAATCATGTTTGGTCTATAGTCTACTTAGTATACATCCTGGCAGGATCCTCCCAACACCCTTTATTTGGTGTTCCCTTCTCTGTCTGAGCTGCCTTTTCTCCAAGCATGTGTGGCTGGCCTCCAAAGTCTTTCCACTAAACTCTGAGGCGGTGGCCACCTTGCTGCCGGCGGGGGGAGGTGGAAGGGACAGACACCCTTTCACATTTTCTTTCTTAAACTGTAACTTCTGACAGAAGATTGTTCATTTTGTTTCAGGGCCTGGTGACCATCAAGGATGTGTCATTGTGCTTCTCTCAGGAAGAGTGGCGAAGTCTGGACCCTTCTCAGACAGACTTTTATGGAGAATATGTCATGCAGGAAAACTGCGGGATAGTGGTCTCCCTAAGTAAGCATGACTCTCCCCAGCTACTGGAAGATTTTACTCTGGGAGATGGACCCACTTGCTCCAGGGATGGTGTCTGTCTAGGATTCTTTTGCTAATAAAAATCTATATGGGGGCTGGAGAGATAGTACGGTGAGTAAGGCACTCGCCTTGACTGCAGCATACCTGGGTTTGGACCCTATATAGCACCTCAAACTCCACCGGTAGAATTCCTGAGCACAAAGCTAGGAGTAAGCCCTGAGCACCACCAGGGCTTAACAAAAAATAAAATTTAAAAAGGAAAACCAAAAATTAAAAACAAGGCTTCTGCCAAAGAGAGAGCAGTAGGATTAATCCAGAGAAATAGACTTGAGTTGTGAAATATGAAAACAACAACTACATTTTGGAGAAGAGAACCTTAGACTCTTTTGGTCGAGAATCAAAAGGTTTTTCCAAAGCAGAAGGAGGGACATAAGAGATAAAAGCACGGGGCTGGAGCGATAGCACAGTGGGTAGGCATTTGCCTTGCATGCAGCAGACCCGGGTTCAATTCCCAGCAGCCCATATGGTCCCTCGAGCACCGCCAGGAGTAATTCCTGAGTGCACGAGCCAGGAGTAACCCCTGTGCAACGCCGGGTGTGACCCAAAAAGCAAAAAAAAAAAAAAAAAAGATAAAAGCAGGTTTGGGGAGCTTATTTGAAAACTTAAAGGGAAATGGGGTAATGGGAGTGTAGAGGCGGCAAAGCCTTAGTTAGACTAGTTCAGTGAATGACCAGAAAGAACAATTGGACTGGAAGTGTTTGGAATATGAGTGGAGAGAACAAACCCAGGGAGGAGAATATGATTTTATGATTTTCTAAAAACAGAGAAAAGGAACAAAACAGAAATGGGCAGTTGGGAACTTAGAAGAATAAGGCCTACGTCTGGTCATCTTTTCTTTAGAGTTCCATTGAATGCATTGTATTTTTTTTCTTCAGTAGAAATATAGATTTACAGTTGAACTTCTTTATATCTCTGTTTTCTTTCCTTCCCCTCCCCCCCATGGCCAGGATTTCCAATTCCCAAATTGGACATGCTTTCTCAGCTAGAAGGAGGAGAAGAACAGTGGGTCCCTGACCCCCAGGACTTGGAGGAAAGGGACATCCTGAGAGTCACATACACAGGTAAGGACCTTGAGGTCTAGCCTGCCTTTGCTCCTCTTGGAGTGTCATCATTGCATGCCCTGTAATCCTTCCTCTGTCTCTGAGAGCTACTGAATCTTAAAGTTTAGAGATTTTCAAAAGGCAGCCAGACTTCATGGGTTGGAATCTGGGACCCTACCCCATAAGACCCTGGTGGAGAAACAGAGCCTGACCTCCTCCGGAAATTACTGTAGATTTAAATATGTTATCTTGGGACATTTTCAGGGACACAATAAGCATCACTGAATGTTAGTTGTTGTCGTAGTGGGGATGCCCAGCCTCCCACCCACTGAGAAATGCCTTCCAGAAGATCTGTGGTACTCCTCACAGGTAGTCACCCAACCAGTGGTAACTACAGCACATTCCTGAGCTCTCCGTCTGTGCTTGGGCAGGAGGACAGAGATTTTATCATTGTAACTCTAACAGTGGCAAATAAATTATAGTAATTAAAAGAGGTAAAGAGGGTAGGCCAGGTAATAAGTACTCACTATGTACCAGCATGGAGCTCGTTATAAAAGTTTATCTTGTGTGGGGCTGGAGCGATAGCACAGCGGGGAGGGTGTTTGCCTTGCATGCGGCTAACCCGGGTTCGATTCCCAGCATCCCGTAGGGTCCCCTGAGCACTGCCAGGAGTAACTCCTGAGTGCAGAACCAGGAGGAACCCCTGTGCATCGCCAGGTGTGAGCCCCCCCCAAAAAAAAGTTTATCTTGTGATCGTTTCCATTTTACAGAAATGAAAATCAAGGCTTGCAGAAGTCTCAGGGGAAAACAGGTTCAAAATAGGGAGATCTGGCTCCTAGGCATAGATTTTTAATCTCTGTGCTTTCTTATCCTATGTTGTGTATCGTTAGATTCTGTTCTCCAGGCCTCTCCAGAGTGAGATTAGGCTCGAACAGGTGCTAACTAACCTCTCCTTTGACTTGTGTTCGTGGTGTTCTTCGTGTAACTTGCCTCTCGGGGTCGGTGTCTTCCCTTCAGGAAATGGAAGTGAGCACGAGGGGGACACCCCTGAACTGGAAGCAGAACCTCCCAGAATGTTGTCCAGCGTGTCCGAAGATACTGTTCTCTGGAACCCAGAGCAGGGTGAGAGCTGGGATTCCATGCCCAGAAACCCCAGAGGGATGCTCTTGGGCCCACCTTTCCTTCAGGAAGAGAATTTCTCCAATCTTCTGTGTAGCACAGAGATGGATTCCCTGCTAAGACCACACACGTGCCCCCAGTGTGGGAAACAGTTTGTGTGGGGCTCCCACCTGGCCAGGCACCAGCAGACACACACAGGAGAGCGGCCCTACAGCTGCCTCAAGTGTGAGAAGAGCTTTGGGCGGAGACATCACCTGATTCGGCACCAGAAAACCCACCTCCACGAGAAGCCCAGCAGGTGCTCCGAGTGTGGCAAGAACTTCCGCTGCAACTCCCACCTGGCCAGCCACCAGCGAGTGCACGCGGAGGGGAGGTCCTGCAAGGGCCAGGACGAGGATGAGAACCTGGGGGCTCGGAAGCGGCCGCGGCCACCACCAGTGCCAAAGTGTCACGTGTGCACTGAGTGCGGGAAGAGCTTTGGCCGGCGGCACCACCTGGTGCGACACTGGCTGACACATACAGGGGAGAAGCCCTTCCAGTGTCCTCGCTGTGAGAAGAGCTTCGGCCGCAAACACCACCTGGACAGGCACCTGCTGACCCACCAGGGACAAAGTCCTCGGAGCAGCTGGGACCGGGAGGCATCGGCCTTCTGAAGGCTCTTCTGCTGCAGCTGTCGTCACATCTGTCAGCCGGTGCTGCCCAGGGTTTCTCACAGAGATGCCGGTCTCGACACAGGAATGGCCAGTCTCATGAACGCTGGCCCCATCCTAGAAAGATGAGGCTCCGGCGTTGGCTGGTGCATTTCTCACCCCTTCTGTGGGATGCCACGTAAAATAGAGTTGCAGGCAGAAGTTTTGGGAAACAATTGCATACTTCACAGGCTTTTATGGAGCCCAACTCAATCCTTAAGAGGGACACAGAAATAGTGGCTTGTGGCCGAGGGCTGTTTTGATTGGCTGGAGCCCGTGCCATACGTCATATTCTCTCTTTCTAAGGAGAGGGAAGAAGGCGTCACATGTTAAAGGCTCGAAACACTTAAAGCAGTAAAGCAAATTGTTGAGCCTCTTCTATGCAGTGTTTCCTAAACATACTTGCCTCAGTTTCCTTTCTGTCTCACATCCTGCAGAATTGGTGATGATGTGAACCATTCTGGTGAACACTGGGTTAGAGGAAACAGGAAAGAGAGAACGTTTAGGCACCCAGCACCCAGAGACACCCGCCCCCCTTGGTAAAATTCAGATGAAAGCTGTGGGGCAGGCCTCCTTCCTGTGTGGGCGCGTCACTGTTACCCCAGTCATCAGTACACACTTTCACTCTCACCTGCTGCACAGTAGAAACAGTAACCTTTTTGCCTATTACTCATACTCCCTTCATCCTGCACAGACATTTATCCAGCTAAAAGATCACGCTCCAACACTAAGAGATATACTTTATACATACATAGCCCCAAGCAACTCAAGTCCACACAGAAGATAAAACTCGATTCCCTGGGACAGACCCATCTTTTAACTGTGTCTTCGTGTCTATGTGTATCTGTGTGCAGGGTCTTTGAAGAGAGCATGCAAAGTGCAAACTGTGAAAGCTAGATTTTCTAGGGGCTGTTTTAGGGATGAGGGTTGTGGGGATTGTATGGGGCTTTTCGTTTGTTTTGTTCCAAGGTAGAAAATAAGCTGAGAGATTACGGGAGCCCTTGTAGGAAACGTTAAGTGATGGATTAAGTTGTGGAAGTTGAGGTATAAAACTTTCTCCAGTGTCGCTGAGAGTAACACTGAGATTAATATAAATATATGTGTGATGTAATATACACACACACGTGTGTGATTGTATGTGTGTGTGTGTGTATAAACACACAGTTGTCTAGGTGAACCTCTGGACCACAGATGACATAGATTCTTTTTGCCTAGGAGGAGAAAGAAACGTCCTCAGGTGACCTGATTCTTGTTCATTTCAAGCAAAGTTCATATAGAAGCTCCGAGCTAAGTGAGATTTTTGGGTTGCTGTAAGTGGTAAATCAAGGCAGGAATCTCAGTGCTTGCAAGTTGTCATCACTCTGGTTTGGCCATCACGGGGTAGAGTGTTCTTAAGGATTTCATTGTTACAGAAATAGGACTTTTGTAGAAGTGACTGTGGTTTAGCTTCTCAGCTGGTATCGGGGAATGAGGCTTCCAGTTGGCTTCTTCCCAGTTCTGGGAAGGTGTTCGCATGAAGCGTCTTACCTCCAGGATTTGCACTGTTAATGAGCTGTTCATAGCTGTTTCTATTGACTTGCTAATACCAATCTTATAATTTGAAAATTACATTGAAGAGCAGTTGGGCACTAGGCAGGAAGAGGAACAAAAAGGATGAAAGTGGGCTGTTTTTCTCTTTTATGTTTAAATTCAGATTTTTTTTCCCTTACACACTTCTCAACCACAACTGAGAAAAGTTAGGAGAGAAAAAGGAAGTGAATTGCACCAATCCAGTTTAATGACTATTCTGTTTGCTTGTAAAAAAAAGTTGTTGAATCACACAGTTCATCTGAGTCCAGGCCCAAATGGAACTAAAAATGTAGCTGTTTTGCTGATACAGCTTTATAGTGAGTGTAAACTCCCTACGCAACCCAACTCCCACCTTCCTCTGGCCATTCAAAGCAGCATTCTGCTTTGCCTGAAATGCACACCTCTTCTTATACTCCAATGAGTAGAGCAAAGTGATCAGCCCTTTGTAAGGCCACGTTCGAGACCTCAGAAACAGGAGCTCAGTGTTATCACGGACTTGTAAGGTATTGGCTTCCCGTGGTAAGATCATTCCACTTCGTTTGCCCTCCTTCTGTACCTAGTTCATAAATGTCAGTTAGCTTTGCAGAAACAGTGGTCTGTAGTTACAGACCCTTTTGAGAATCTAACAACATCAGAAGCTCTCTTAGGAGAAGAATAAGACATTAGCAATTCACCCATTTTTGCATACACATTTAGCAGATTCTGTGCCCATCCATGGATTCACTTAAGTGGGGTCAAAAAGGGGGTATCTGCAATAATCCATTGTGGTCATCATAATATATTTTTGTCAAGAATTACAAAGTAAAGATAGCTCAATATTTTAAAGACAAAGATACCAGAGGCAGTAGAATATAAGGATAGTCTGGTCTTTAATGGCTAGATAGACAAGGAATCTTGCATTCTCCTCTGTTTTTCAAGGAAAGATAAGATGCTCACAAGTCCACCTTCTCACACACATGAGAATGGCCTTTCCTTACTGTCATGTCAAAACTTTTAAAATCGCATTAACCTTGAGCCTTTGCTCTGTTTTAGTAACTGCCAGCCTAGAAGTGAAGCCCCCACGGTGCAGGTGCAATCAAGAAGCACTCAAGAAGGCATCATAAACCTTCTGTAAAATGGGGCAACCCTTTTCTTCACTTCTCGTGTTCTACTGTTTCCTCTACCTCAGTCCAATACCACTTCCCTTGGACAAAAACTAAAACAAGAAATAGCCATCTATGGGTGAATTTTAGTGCTGGATGACTTCTCACAGGGAATCAGCCTCAGATGTCTCTCTTCTACCAACTTCCACTACATGTGTACACTATCCTCTTTAAATAATAATAATAATTTTTGAACTCTCATTTTTCTGGATAAAGTGGCAGAGAAGTCCATTTTCAGTAACCTGTTATCTTTTTCCTCTGCAGTGTCTAGACCCTCTTCTGGACTCAAAATCATTTACACTGGAGTTAACCCTATTAGCCATTCCAAGGGCGATTTATATTTTAAGCCTTAGCATTTTGAAAATGAAAGGAATGGCTTTTTTTCCCAAAAGTAATATGCCTTCAGGGGGTTAAAGGGATGGTAATTTAAGAGAAAAAATTTCCCTTTTCCACCACTCCTGCAGTCAAAACACTTTCCTCTTTCCATCACGGGCAGAGTGAGCCTTCACAAGATTGGTTCTCTCATTATCTGTTCAAATGAGTACAGCAGATGAGGTTCAAAGGGGCTTGCAGGAACAAGACAAATCTTCCATCAGACTTAAGAGATCCTGAGCTGACAAAATTCCTTTTGTTTCTTGAAGTGCTATACCTGGCCTCAGATCTCAGCAGCAATACCACCTGGGAATTTGCTTTAAAAAGGCAAATAGACTCCAGACCCAAGAAACAAATTCACAACTTTATTTTTTTTCTTTTTGGGTCATACCCAGCAATGCACAGGGGTTACTCCTGGCTCATGGACTCAGGAATTATTCCTGGTGATGCTCTGGAGACCAGATGGAATGCTGGGAATTGAACCTGGTCAGCCGTGTGCAAGGCAAACACCCTACCAGCTGTGCTATTGCTCCTGCCCCAAATTCACAACTTTTAAGTCTTTTCAGAATAACTAATGAGATTCAACTCCCATTTCAATCACGTTACTCTATCCTTGTGTGGGCTGGAGCAATAGCACAGCAGGTAGGGCGTTTGCCTGGCACGCGTGGCTGACCTGGGTTTGATTCCTCCGTTTCTCTCAGAGAGCCCTGGCAAGCTACCAAGAGTATCCCGCCCACACAACAGAGCCTGGCAAGTTCCCTGTGGCATATTCAATATGCCAAAAACAGTAACCAGTCTCACAATGGAGACGTTACTGGTGCTGGCTCTAGCAAATCGATGAACAACGGGAGGACAGTGCTACATTGCTACTCTATCCCCTTTAAATGGGGAGAACCCATTCTAGGTAGAAGTTGTAATCAAGCCATGATGCCTGTCAAAACTATACTTTGAAGATACTGTCCAATTTAGTATTCAAGAAGGGCTCTGTCTTGCACGCCTTAACCGACACTCCAATTCCTCTCTGGCATACCCACAAGGACAGTTAAACTAAAGCTGCAAGCCTGCCACCCTTGTGGAGCACTCCGGAGTCAGGTGAGAGTGGACTTAAACTCTTCCAGAAAGGTGATGAGCCCCTATCCTCCAACACAGAAAAGCTTAGCTAGGACTTTCTCAACCCGATACCTCAGGCTCTCCCTCTGTCATGTAATCAGCTCTATTTTCCACGCTGAGCAGCCACTTTGAGTTGGCTGGTTTGATTTGGTATTTTGTTTTGCCTGGGGAATTTCACAGTTTCCCAAGGGTATTTATTCTTCCCAGGCCCTAACTTTCTCTTCACACCAAGCTTCTAGCTGTTGTCTGACTTAACTAAATGGCTTGTGAACTTCCTTCAGATTACTTGATCCTTTGTACCGCTCTGGATCTGTAACATACTCTTTGTGGTCCCTGTCATTTAAATAAAACAATGTGACCAATACTGACTTCCTCAATCTACTCTTTCCTCCATTTTCATTTTTCCTTTCCTGATAAAGCTGTACTGGACAGCTCCGGAGAGTTTCACAGCCATGTACAAACACTGCCCCTTCCCCCGTCGCCTGCCTGCCTTCTTCAAAGTTTGGAACTGCCCCTCGGCTCTGTCCCCAAATTCCAGATACAGCTTCACAGTCAAAGCCAAACCTTGAGGTAGGACCGGCAAAGCAAACTGAGCAGGTTGGGCCTAGGGTGAGGCCAGGCCCCACCCTAGTCTTGGGCACAAATTTAAGATGACCTCAGTCGTAAGGTCATTCATGTGTTGATCCGGCACTTAGGATACTGAGTGCTGGGCCTGAGGTTGGAGCTTGAGGTGTTAGTGACTAAATCAGTTACTCTGGACATGTTCATAAAAATTGGAGATTTGGGGGAACCAGAGGAGGCACACACAGGTAGGGTTTGGCCTGCACCAGGTCTACCAGATGTCTTTCACTTGGAGGGTGGAAGGGATGTATTTATGACACGAAGAGGGTAGAGGGTGAGAGAGAACAGGAAAGCTGGCATGAAAGAAATCTAAGTCATGACTTCCTGACCCTGTAGCTTTTCTGGAGTAGTGAGAGGGAGTCGCTCCACGGACATTGAACACAACACAAGGATTCTGAACTGTTTCTCTTGGAATTGCCTTAATAAAGAGCGTCCAGCCTAATGGTCAGCGCATGATTCTTAAACATCTCTACAGCTTTCTGGATGCAGACTTCACTGTTTTGTTGCCTCTGAGTTTGTTTCCCTTTTGTTGCATTCACCCTCACTCCCCCTTCCCCCTCTCTCCTACCAGTATTTTGCAGTAATAACATTGAACAAGTCTAGTCTTAATCCTGACCCTCTGTTCCCCCACCACCTCACAGCCCCCAAAAGGAAACTCATGAGAGGGAGGGAAAAAACTGCCGTTTATTCAGATGCCTGTTGCTGTTCTGTCAGCTCAGGTCAACTGCTGAATCCTGACTTCCTTCTCTTGCTTTCTTAGTAATACATTTCCTAGCCTCATGCTGTTCCTCTTTTCCAAATCCTTCGGCTTTTCAAGTTCTTTCCTGACATGGTGTCCTATGTTCATTTTCTGAACCAACCTTCTTGGACTTATTCAACACTAAGGTTTTGGCAGAAGACCTGTCCAGCCCGACCATATGTCAGGTCAAAGCTGTGCTGTGAGGAAGGAAATGGAGGAGGAAGAAGATGAGGATGAACAGGAGAGTCACTGCTTTAAGACCACTGATAATGGAGATGCTTGTGTATTCTTGAAACACTTATATACCCAAATGTGTTTAAGGACATTTACACAAACAGCCGAAGAGACATCAGTCATTGAAAGTGCATAGAGGGGCTGGAGCACTTTCAATGACAGCGGGTAGGGCGTTTGCCTTGCACGTGGCTGACCTGGGTTTGATTCCCAGCATCCCATCGGTCCCCCAAGCACCGCCAGGACTAATTCCTGAGTGAAGAGCCGCCAGGAGTAACCCCTGTGCATCACTGGGTATGACCCAAAGAGCAAAAAAATAAGTAAAATAAAATAAAGTGCATAGAAGAGAATTCTAAATTTCTGAAATTTGCCTCATAGAATGAATACATAGTGAGACCCCATTCAAGATCTATACCTGCTGTGAAACAAGCACTGGATTTGCAGGAAAGAGGTCCATTTCTAAATTGCACATTTTCCAAGTCTCCAATGGAGACGTTACTGGGCCCGCTCGAGCAAATCAACGATCAACGGGAGGGCCTTTACCTTTGGGCTGGAGCGATAGCACAGCGGTAAGGTGTTTGCCTTACAAGCGGCCAACATGGCCGACCCGAGTTTGATTCTCCGCCC
>JAOXYA010000020.1:20871520-20884916 GCA_028565675.1 Sorex palustris
GGAGGGTCTTCACAACACCCTTTATTTGGTGCTCTCTTCTCTATCTGAGCTTCCTTTTCACCTAGCACATGTGGCTGTCCTTCAAGTCATGGAGCAAAATTCCTGGTACTAATCTCAGCCTTTCCTGGGTGTTAGTCTCCTGTTTTATTGCTTTATGTTCGATGGGAGATATTTTAAAGGAAAAGGAGATTTTCTTGTTCACTGTGATTTTTTTTTCCCCTTCTCATTTTTCTACACCTAGGTTAAATGTAAAATCCTGCAGGTTTTAAATTACAAAAATGAAACAAATTTAAGTTAGATCTTAGCTTTACTAAGAGAGATTTAAAAAGTTTGGTTTGCTTTATTAACTGGAGATGATTAATAAATTAGAATAGCTGCTTTGGAGATAAAATAGCCCATGTTAGTAAAATTGTAATGACTTAAAAGCTGTGTGTTAGATACTGATTCAGAAATAAATGGGCTCCGTTTTTCTTTATGAAAATATGGTATGGATTTGCAACTTTTGTTTGTTTTGTTTTGTTTTGTTTTTGGGCCATACCCAGAGGTAGAGGTGCTCACTTCTTTTTTTTTCTATTAAGAAATAACTATGCAATATAAATCACACAAAATTATAGACATTAGTCATTTAACAACTTCCAACGACGAAGTTCAAACAATAAATTTTCCAACGGCCAATATTTTGAGGACACTTAAGAATTCAAATTTTCACTTAGCTCATCATAGCAGTTTACTTTCCAACAAGTTATTTCTACAAATCATAATTTAATCACACTAAATTTTGAGTACTCAAATAGGATACCACTTCTGATGGGCTTTGGGGATGCTGAAGGCAGAACCTGTGTCTGCTAAGTGCAAGGCAGCACCCTACATACTGTATATTAATCTCATCCTAGGATTTTAAACTTCTGAGCTAAGTCCTAGTGATGTATCACAAATTGAAAATACTGGAATTTGATGGGGCTGGAGTGATAGCACAGCAGGTAGGGCGTTTGTCTTGCACGTGGACGACCTGGGTTCTATTCCCAGCATTCCATATGGTTCTCTGAGCACCGCCAGGAGTAACTCCTGAGTGCAGAGCCAGGAGTAACCCCTGTGCATCGCCGGTGTGACCCAAAAAGCAAAAAAAGAAAAAAGTACTGGAATTTGAGAATCCATTTAATATAATCTACTCGGTGAACATCGCTTAGCTTGTTTACCTTAAATGTGTTCAGTTTGGGGCCAGAGAGAGAGTACAGTGGACGAAGTGCTTGCCTTGCTTGCAGCTTACCCAGGTTCAATCCCCAGATCCCATAAGAACTCCAAGCCCACCAGGAATGATTCCTAAGTACAGAGCCAAGAGTAAGCCCTGAGCACTACTGGGTGTGACTCCAGCCATCCTGCAGATATGTCAGATTGCTCTATTTACAACATGGCACCAGTTGAGTAGGAGCCTCTATCTTTTTGAGACCCTGACCTCCTGACCTTTTGATAGAATTTTCCTTGACAGGAGACTTAGGAAGAGAGGAGGGAGGTTTGGGTTTCAGTAGGATGGAAGGAAGGTAGAGATTGGTTATTTAGAATTTTGAGCTTGTCTTGTTTCCTTAATATTTCTTTTGTTCTTTTTTGGGGGGGTGCTACACTTGGCAATGCTCAGGGGTTACTCCTGGCTCTGCACTCAGGAATTACTCCTGGTGGTGCTCAGGGACCATTGGGGTGCTGGGGATATATCCTAGGTTGGTTGTGTGCAAGGCAAGTGCCTTACTGTCTCTCCACCCTGTCCTTTGTATTCCTCTTCCTTCCTTGTAAATACTACTTTGCTTTGATACTTTCCTATAAATACCAGATCCTCATGGAGGGAGTCAGAGGCCTAGCCCTAAAGAAACTTAATAGGTGGTCCCGGGTTATGGCTTAGTGGTTGAATACTTGCCTTACCTGTCTAAGGCCTTCGGTTTGATTACAGCATTGCTGGAAACAAAAACAGGGCCAAAGGGATGGTACAGGAAGTAAGGCACGCGTTGCATGTGGCCAGAAAGGCTGTGTCCCTGGTTCATATCCTTCACACCACATACAGTCCCTTGAACAGTAGGGTCATTCCTGAGTATTGCCAGTTGTGGGCAGAACCCCTCCATCCACTGCAAGTTAAGTGCAGTGTTGTCTGCTGTGGTTAAAGAAATGAGAGTTGGTAGAGTTTAACACTTACTGCGTGCCTAATGTATGTCAAGTACTGTTTTTAAGTCCTTGGGATATAGCAGAAAACAGAACAACTAGAAATTTCTACCCTGTGCTTATGACTGGATACAGAACATAAACACAGCATGTTTGTACTGTACATATTAGCCAGTCTTGTGATCTTGGTCAGATAAATTATGGGGATTACCAAGGTTATCCAGGGAAAGCATGGAAAAAGGGCTGAAAGCAGTTTTTCATGTACACAAAAAGACTGTTTTGTACATAAATATACGAATTGGTTTCATTTGGGCATTTGCCAACAATGTGATTGTGTAGAAATGCCCAGAGTTTAAAGCTTTGCTGTTGTTTTCTAGGTGTTAAACCGCCTGACTTTTGCATCTACTCTTTCTCACCTGCGCCGTCTAAATTCTCCTATTGGCAGAGATGGCAAGCTAGCAAAACCAAGACAGCTGCACAATACGTTGTGGGGAATGGTGTGTCCTGCTGAGACGCCAGAGGTAATACATTAGAATTCACGTCCAGGACAAAGATTCTGCCAATAATTACATAGGTGTTATTTAGAATTAAGATACAGCTTGCTGTTGTGTTATAAGAAAGTAAATCTTGAAGGAAAAGTCCCCAGAGAAAAGACCCTTTATAGGCATGTTCACTCATGTGTAATTTTTTGTTTATTCTTAGGGCCATGCTGTAGGACTTGTGAAGAATTTGGCCTTGATGGCTTATATTTCCGTTGGATCTCAACCTTCTCCAATTTTGAAATTTTTAGAAGAATGGAGTATGGAAAACTTAGAAGAAATTTCTCCTGCAGCTATTGCTGAGTGTGTACAGATATCATTTCTTAAGAAATATAAGAGCTATTGTTAATCTTTGCTGAAGCTCAGTAGAGAATTATTAAATGCAAAATACTTTTGGTTTTGCATTTCAGTGCAACCAAGATTTTTGTTAACGGCTGCTGGGTTGGAATACATAAAGATCCTGAACAACTTATGAACACTCTTAGGAAATTGCGGCGTCAGATGGATATCATTGTGTCTGAAGTAAGAGTTTTTAACAAAAGGAGCATGATATATGTCATTTATTTTTTCGGGGAGAGGGGGCCCGGGAGCATACCCTCTGGTGCTCAAGGTTCACTCCTGGTGGGGCTTGAGGAACCACGTGTAGAGTGGGGATTGAACCCGGGTCAGCTGTGTGAAGGCAAGCAGGCAAGCACCTTCCCTGCTGTACTATAGTTCTAGAACTGATAGGTGATTTTTTTTTGGGGGGGGGGGCTTTTTGGGCCATACCTGGCAATCTTGGTTAGTGAAAATTTTCTTTTGCTATGGAGGCTCTTTGATGCTGGGAATTAAACCCAGGGTCCTTTGCTTGCTGGCGTTTGTTCCAGGCCTCTGATCTGTGTCCCTGGATCTGTACGTTATCTTTGTATTGGCTTCTTTTAACCAGCTTCCCTTGAATGCTGACATAGATTATTAAAAGTCTAAGTGATGTTTTGATTTTAAGCTAATTTAATTGTAAGGTATTTCTTTAATGCTTAGATATGTGCTTTTAATTTGACATATAGTTAGTAAATTATATTTTAGAATTCGAATTATATTTTAAAGTAAAAAAAATTCTTCAGCGGCTCTTTTTGTAAAGCTGACAGTGCTTTTAAAGGGAAATAATAATATGATTTCTTCTTTACCTGACTGCTGTGAGTCAGTTGGAAGATGTGAGATGCCTCTCATAGATTCTCTTATGTAGGTGAATTGCTCATTATGTAGGTGAATGATATTTTTTAGTCATTAAAATATATGATAAGCTTCATAACTTCCCCAGTGGACCTTTTGGTTTTTGATATTGTGATCACAGTTGAGCTTTTGATTCCCCCGGATATACATCTCAGGACCGTTTGGGTGGAAATGGGTTCAAAGAGGGACTGTAATACACTTCCGTTTGTAGTTTGAAGTTGCCCCTTTTCACTTAGCTGAGCAGAGAATTCTTAGTCTTGGTCTTCCCTTGGCAGGTAGACCTTAGGGTATGACCAGGGTATATTTTCAGATTGATGGAGGAGGAGCAGGAGCAGATTGCTGTGGGCCAACAGGGAAAGCCTAAGACCAAGATTGGTTCCCTCCTGCCACTCCCCTTTATAATTAAGATTTTGTTCGTGTTATATTTTCTTGTTGCCTTTAGCTTTCACTGTGTAATTTTAGGGTAAATTAAAAATTTCACCTTTTTTGGTTTTGGAGTCAAATGGGCAGGGCTTACTCCTGGCTGTGCTCTCAGGGATTACTCCTGAAAAAACTTGGGAGATCTTAGGGGGTGTGGGGGTTGAACCCTGCTGTATGCAGGCTAGTGTCCTACCTCCTATACTCTCTCCAGCACTTTACAAATTTTAGACCTCAGGCTTACCTTTCCACAATTCATTTTCTCAACCTGAAATATCTGCTGCTTCTCCCAAAACAAGCAGTAGGAAGAAAGTTCTTGCTAGACCCTTTTTATTTCCCCAGGTAAATCTCACTTTGCAAGAGGATGCTTAGTCAAACCTTCCAGTTTTATTTTTTATTTAAAATATTTTGACCATAGGCTTTACTTTCTCCCATTTTTTTCCTTAGTTGATGTTGTGAAGCCTGTTGGATTGCACACACCCTTGATTGTGGCACTGCCCATTTGGTTGTGGTTTCCTGCTTGCTCTTCTGTGGTGCTCACGAGGGTAGGGGTTAGGGTCAGGGAGGGATGCCGTCACATGCGGTGCTCACCTTTGGTTACAGTGCTCAGACTTCCTTGGCTGCAGTGTGGCACGAAGCGGCCACAGAGACAGCAGTGTTGCCAGGCTGCGGTTGGTGCCTGTGAGCAGCATTAGGGGTCCCGCTCACTGCCTCATGTTTGCACGGCAGGCGCTGTTAGCCACCAAGCCATCCCAGAGGCCTGTTGGTTAAGATACTGTGTGGGCATACATTTCCCGTAAAGGACCAGGTAGTAAATATTGTAGACTTTGTCATATACTTGCAGGTATATATTCAACTGCTGCTGGGGTGTAAAGCAACATTGATAATAGTTAATAAAATAGTTAATACATTTTTTTCAATTATTAAAAAAAAGCAGATGGGGAGCTAGAGCAGTAGTACAGCGGGTAAGTCTCTTGCACATGGTTCAGTTCCCGGCATCTCAAATGGTTCTCTGAACATCGCCAGGACTAATGCCTAACCACCGCCAGGTGTAGACCAGAACCCTCAAAAAAAAGGGGCAGATGGAAGCTCAGCATATTTAATTTGCGCATTGAGTCATTTTGTTGTTGTTGTTTGTTTTTAAGTTTTTGGGCTACACCCAGCTGTGCTCAGGCATAACTCCTGGCAGGACTTAGGGGACCATACGGGGTTCTGGGAATTGAACCTGGATTGGGCATATGCAAGGCAAATGCCTTACCTATTGTACTATTGTTGACTCAAGAGCATGTCTTATATCTTTGTATTTTTGACTTTAAAAATAGGCCATTTAAGCACTATTGCTGACAAAACATTGAGTAAGTGTTGAACATTGGATTAGGCACTTTGATTTTTTACTGGAGAGTGATGTTGGGATACTATTTTTCAGAAGGAGGTTTCTTTATTTCTTTGTTTTGGGCCATACCAGTCTGTGCTTAGGATTTATAGCTGGTTCTGTGCTCAAGGATCATTCCTGGTGGTGCTCAGGATCATATGCAGTGCCAGGAATCAAATTGTGGTTGGCCATATGCAAGACAAGTGCCCTAACCATTATATTATCTCTTTAATCCTCTTTAATATTTTCTGATAATCAGAGGTCCTTACATTACCCTTTTCTTGGTCTTTTATTTTTGTGTCACACCCGGCAGTGCTCTGGCCTCTAGTTCTGTGCTTAAGGGTCACCCATAGTGATGCCCAGGGGACCATTATGCAGTGCCAGTTATTGAACTTAGGTTGGCAGTGTGCAAAGCAGATGCCTTTTTTTGCTTTGTGGGCCACACTTGGCTGTGCTCAGTGCTTTTTCCCTGACTCTGCACTGAGGGATCATTCCTGGCAGGGCTTGGGGGAATCCATACAGGGTGCTAAGGATTGCACTGGCAGTACAAACAAGGATGCTTGTATTGTACCATCTCTCCACTGTGCCATCTCTCCAGCCCCACAGAACCCGTTTTTAAGTCTCATTCTGTTGGACTTGTTGAGTTTTTCTCTCAGTAATCCCTTTTATTTATTTATTCATTTATTTGCTTTTTGGGTCACTCCCGGCGATGCATAGGGGTCACTCCTGGCTCTGCACTCAGGAATTACTCCTGGCGGTGCTCAGTGGACCATGTGGGATACTGGGAATTGAACTCGGGTCAACCGTGTGCAAGGCAAATGCCCTACCCGCTGTGCTATCGCTCCAGCCTCCAGTAATCCCCTTTAGGCCAATAAAGAATGCCTTTTTTTTGCATTCAAGATACTGTTTGGGCTTTGGGGAGACACAGCTCATTTTAGCATATCTGTTCAAGACAGTCCTTCTACTTAATTAAATTTTTTTTGTTTAGTTTTGTTTTCTGGATCACACCTGGCGTTGCGCAGGTGTTACTCCTATCTCTGCACTCAGGAATCACTTCTAGTGGTGCTTGGGGGAACCACATGGGATGCTGTGGATAGAACCCAGGCCTTCTTTGTTAACGGCAAGCCCCCTACCTACTATACTCTCTGGCTCCCAGTTCCTCTGTTTTATTAGGAATGCCATTGTCCACGGATTCAAGCTGTAGTGCCTTTGAAAGCAATCTTTCACAGGGTATGAGAATGGACTTTGTGTGCACAGATACAATAATTCACTTCAGATTGTTTTCTTACTTTTTTTGGTGGTGGTGGGGGTGCTGCACCCAGCTTAATAGTTGGGCACCTGGAACCCAGGCCTCCTGCATGCAAAGTATATGCTCAAGCCTGTTTCTTTCTTTGACTCCAGATTGTTTTCTTATGAAAGGGACTGGACAAGAATGTGGAATTTTTTTTAAGGAAACACTAATCTTGGAATTATGGTGCTGAAAATAACATGTATTAAAAATATAAATTTTTTTTTGATGCTTTGGTTTTAGAGAATTTAATCTCTTCAAACCTTATGATTTTCCTATTTTTCTCTAAAACTGAATAGCCCAAACAATTTTTTTTTCTACATAAGCTAAGTCTTTTGTTGGGGGGAGGTAACCACACCCAGCATGATGCTCAGGACTTAACTCCTGGTTTTGCACTCAAGGTTACTCCTGGTGGTGATTGGGGGACCCAGGGATCAGACCTGGGTCTGCCATATACAAGGCTAGGTGCTTTACCTGCTGCACTATCGCTCCAGCCCAATATTTATAGTTTTGATATATAAAGTTAGGGCTCCTTCATGACCACCAAGGTATTCTGACTCTCCACTGCTGTTCTTACATTACTTCCTGCCTACCTCTTCCTCTTTTCATATCTCCCTCTTGGTAACATTATTTTGTAGTCAGACACCAGGTGTTTTTCATCATTTGATACTGCCTATTAATTTTACTGATACATTCAAAATATGAATTAAACATAGTACAAAAATATTAACATTTATATTTAGAGGACTTTGGGTGCACAGATATAATAATTCTCCTAAGTAGTTCTTGTGGGATCTGGGTGCCATTCCCATTAGCAGTTGGCCAGTTAGCCCCAATGATGTGATGCTGCTCAGGCCTGACAGTGAGGGAGGGTACCAGTACTCACCCAGCAGTGTGGTATGTGTGTGTGTGTGTGTGTGTGTGTGTGTAGATGGGGAGAGGGATTGGTCGTGTAGTGTCAGCTTGCACCTCTGGGCCTCCCTGAGCACTGAGCTATCTGCTGGCCTCTAACATGAAAGTTATTAATGAGCTACTTTTTTAAAAATGGTATTACCTTTGAAATCCAGTGGGTAATTCATACTTACTAGCCTGTCTCAGTTCTGAATGGCCACATTTCAAGTGCTTCATAGTGATATGTGACAAATAGCTACAACTGTATTGGACAGCTAGACTGCTGCGCATTTGATTGATAGGTGACTGGTGAGTATGAGAAGTCAGGCTTACTAACTGGGAAAGTATGATCAAGGCTAAGTGGTACTGATTGGTTACAGGAAAATGACAGTGAAGCGTACCTAGTTCCAAACAGACTAAAGAAAAATGTTAGTGTTTATTATATGAAAACACATTACTTTTATTTTATATTTTTATTTATATTTTTAATACATGTTATTTTCAGCACTATAATTCCAAGATTAGTGTTTCCTTAAAAAAAAGTATAAAAACAAAAGAAAAATGAAAACAGAAAATGTAAAACATTGCTAAGTCTTTGTATGTAGAACAATGGTAAACTTAAGACATGTCCATTTAATTTGCTGTTGCAAAATTTTATTAGTTTTATTATATTTTAGTTATAATGATATGGAGAAAATAGAAGCTTATGCAGCTGTTGTCTTTATGTACATTAGGTTTCTTTTTCTTTTTCCTTTTTTTGTTTGTGTGGAACCATGCCCAGCGGTGCTCAGGGCTTACTCCTGGCTCTGCACTCAGGAATCACTCCTGGTGGTGCTCCAAGGGACCATAGGGAATGCCAGGGATCGAACCTGGGTTGATTGCATGCAAGGCGAGTGCCTTACCTGTTGTCCTGTCTCTCCGCTCCCTCTGTATATTAGGTTTCTATGATCAGAGATATTCGAGAGAGGGAGATTCGAATCTATACAGATGCTGGCCGCATTTGTCGACCACTTCTGATCGTGGAAAAACAAAAACTACTTTTGAAGAAGAGACACATTGACCAGTTGAAGGAGAGGGAATATAACAACTACAGGTAAGAAGGAACTTGCAGCATGCTGCAGATTGCACCCCTTTTGTGGCTCTAGGATTCTGAGCCAGAGAGCTGGTACGATTGCTCTTGGCCATATGGGTTGTGCTGGGAGTCAAACTTGCATCCTTACGCTTGGAAGTCAGTATAGTCATCCTTTTTAGTTGGCAGGATCTTGTGGCCAGTGGGGTAGTAGAATATATTGATACTCTTGAAGAAGAAACAGTGATGCTTGCCATGACTCCAGATGATTTACAAGAGAAGGAAGTCGCTTACTGTTCCACTTATACTCACTGTGAGATCCATCCATCCATGATTCTTGGTGTCTGCGCGTCTATTATTCCCTTTCCTGATCATAACCAGGTTGGTAACAACTTTCCACTTCTGGTTTGTGATGAATTTAGAGAAGTAGAATAAAAATTAGAGATTATTCTGTCATCTCTTCTTAGAGAAAGGCTTGTAATTAGAAGGCTCTGGCCTCCCACAGAGTTTGAAATGCTTAATTGTGGTGCTTCATAGTTAAGAGACTTAATTGACTCTTCCAAATGGTTGTCACTTATGTTTTCAGTTTTACTCCATAACCGGTTGATTCATTCACTGATTCTTCTTTTCATTTCTGCCTTAAGTCCCCTAGAAACACTTACCAGTCTGCTATGGGTAAGCAGGCCATGGGAGTTTATATCACCAATTTCCATGTTCGTATGGATACATTGGCCCATGTTCTTTATTATCCCCAAAAACCTCTTGTGACAACACGGTCTATGGAATATCTGCGATTCAGAGAGTTGCCAGCAGGTATGTTCAGTTTTAATTCTATGTGCTTAAAGGTCCTGTATGCTTAGACACTATTTTTTGGAGGGTGAGGTGTAATTTTTATTTAAATTTTTTTTTAAGAAATTGAATCACCCTGAGATACATAGTTAAAAAGTAGTTCAGGAAACAACTTTTTTATCTGTCTGGAAAGGTTAATAAGATGCCTGTGATAGAGACTCCATTCTCATGGGATTTTAATGTGGTAGGAAATACAATTAAGGGGCTAGAGAGTTAGCACAGTGGGGAAGGCATACATTCTGCACACAAGTAACAGTGCACTATGCCCGGTACCTCAGTTGGTCCCCTCAGCTTCACCAGGAGTGATCCCTACGAATAAGAGCCAGGAGTAAGCCCTGTGCACAGCTGGGTTTGACCCAGCCTCCCGCTGCTGCTCCCCCCCCCCAAAAAAAAAAGATAAAGCATAATTAAAAGGTAGATATGTGGAAAGTGTTAAGAGGGAGGTGTAGAGACAGGAGCAGAAATTGAAGGAAATGGTCATCTATTGAAGGTCTAGAGTCAGTTTCACAGAGGAGGTAACGTTTTTGGTTTTGTTTTGGTCACAGGTTTTCTTCTTGTTTTTTTTGGGGGGGTGGGGGGCACACCTGGGAGGTATTCAGGGCTTACTCCTGACTCTGCACTCAGAAATTATTCCTGGAGATGCTCAGGGGACAATATGCAGTACCAGGGACTGAACCCAGGTCAGCCAAATGCAAGGCAAGCACCCTTCCTGCTGTGCTATATCTTTGGTACTTGTGACAGGTTTTCTTTTTCAATTATTTGTCAATGGTACTATACTACTACAGTTGCAGAGACATTGTCACCCAGGTAGCAGTTTTTTTTTTCCTTTTTTGGGTCACACCCAGCGATGCTCAGGGGTTATTCCTGGCTCTGCACTCAGGAATTACCCCTGGCGGTGCTTGGGGGACCATATGGGATGCCGGGGATTGAACCCAGGTCGGCCGCAGGGATTGAACCCAGGGATTGAACCTAGGTCGGCCGCGTGCAAGGCAAACGCCCTACCCACTGTGCTATCGCTCCGGCCTGATACTTAAGCATCTTTAATCTTTTTGTTTTTAGTTTTGTTTTGGGGGCCACACCCATCTGTATGCTCAGGGATCACTTTCAGCAGGCTCAGGGGCCTATACGGGGTACTGGGGATTGAAACCCGGTCAGCCATGTGCAAGGGCAGATGCCCTAACGGCTATACTATTGCTCTGTCCCTGTGTCATTGACCTTGCCATGGCTGTTAATGACCCTTAGGAGTGATTGTAAATGCGTAACTTAAATGAAAGCATTTCGACTAGATACTAAGCTCATGGGTAATTGAGCTACCACCTTCTTAATTGAACTTCTACCTCCTGACGATAGATTTAATACCTGGTTAGACCGAGGGGATTACTGTGTTCCCAGACTGTCTTACAAACTTCGCTTGGGAGGATCTGATGGTCAACAGTGCAGGACTAAACGCTGGCAGGCACGAGTCTGCCAACTCTCTCTGCTGTCTTTGTTATTCTCTTGGTTTAGCAGTATTGGTGGTGAGATTAGCTGTGAGTCTGCATCATTGATTGAAGAGGGCACCTGTTTGGGGCGCCACCCTGCCCTGAGGATTCCCTTTCCCCAAGTGTTGTTTTGGTGTGTTCGCTCTTCCTTTTTCCCATTTGGCTGCCATTCTAGCCCTAATCGGCATCGCCAGAGCGCTAGGCTGCACGCCATGTTCTCTGCGCGACGCCGTCTGACTTCCAATCCTTCAAACACCTCGTACACACTTCCTTACTGCCCGTACAGCACCTTTATTGGGTCCCCATTATTCATAGGAGCAGTCCCCGACTGTTGGTCCTTTTTTGCCCTTTTTCATTTTTGGGCTTACTCCTGGCTCGTGGGGCTCAGGGGACCACATGGGGGATACTGGGGTGGGAAACTAGGTTGGTCATGTGCAAGGCAAGTGCCCAGCCTGCTGTAGTATTGCCCCAGCCCCTACAACCTTTTTTTTTCTATACCCTTATACCCTTTCGATTGGTTCGAGCAGGCCCCAGTAACGTCTCCTTCATCCTACCCTTTCAGGGCGATCAGTGAGTTTAGGAGGGGTTGTGCAGAGCTCATTTAGTTATGACAAGGTTTTTTTTTTGTTTTTACTTGAGAAAAATGAAGAGCAGTGACATTCTGTTCCCCTGGGGAAGCATTCTGTCCCACCCAGACTTCCGTACCGGCAAGATGCTCATCGCCTGTGTCCTCAGGAATCAGGAGACGACGAGTATCAAGGGGACCAGTCCGACACGGAGGATGAGGTGGACTCAGACTTCGACATTGACGAAGGGGACGAGCCGTCCAGTGACGGGGAAGCAGAGGAGCCGCGACGCAAGCGCCGGGTGGTCACCAAAGCCTATAAGGTCCGTTCTGGCTCTCTCTTCTCGCACCCCGTGCTGGTACCCCCACCCCAGTCCCCTTTCCCGCAGTGCTTATTTTCTCTCAAGACCCTCGTCTCTGGGACCAAGGAGATAGTTCAGAAGGCTGGAGTGCTCTGCGTGTTGGGAGCCCTGGATTTAATTCCTGAGACCTTGCAGGCCCCTGAGCACCACCAGTAGTTATCCGAAAACTGAAAATAGGAAAAAATCCTTTTCGTCTACTGAGGCTTGAAGAGATGACTCCAAGACACACATATCAGCCCTGGCTCAGTTCCCAGCACTGCATGGTCCATGGTAAAAAAAAAAGATATTAAATAATAAAACATTCTCATTTTCTTTCTCTTTTCTGGTTCATATCTGTCCCCAGGAGCCTCTCAAGAGCCTTCGTCCTCGAAAGGTCAGTAGCCCGGCCGTAAGCACCCAGAAAGCCCGGGAAGAGAAGGTTCTGCTTCCGCTAGAACTGCAAGATGATGGCACAGACAGTGAGTGCAGATGTTTGCCTCAGTTCACAAATTGGGGGCAACATGTTAAAGTAAAACCCAGTTCACATTCACTAAAGTTAACATCCACACTATGACCGTGTAAGGAAGAACCTTTTTTTTTTCTTTTTGAGTAACACCCGGCGATGCTCAGGGGTTACTCCTGGCTTTGCACTCAGGAATAACTCCTGGTGGTGCTCAGGGGACCATATGGAATGCTAGGAATCGAACCAGGGTCGGCCGCATGCAAGGCAACGCCCCACCTGCTGTGCTATTGCTCCAGCCCCAGGAAGAACCTTTTTAGGGAATACTTACTAAAATATTCACAGAGAGAGAGAGCCATAGCGTGTGCAGGAGAAAGCTGTAATGTGTACAGCTCAATTCTGGTTCTAGGGGAAAATTTACCCATGGAGAATGCAAAGTTTGTTTGTTTAAAAAATGTTATGGACAGGGCTGGAGCAATAGCACAAGAGGGTAGGGCGTTTGCCTTGCAAGCTGCCAACCTGGGTTCAAATCCCAGCATCTCATATAGTCCCCTGAGTACCGCCAGGAGTAATTCCTGAGTGTGTGAGCCAGGACTAACCCCTGTGCTTCGCCCAGTGTGACCCCCCCCAAAAAAAAAGTTGCTGGAGGGGCTGGAGTGATTTAGCACAGCGGGTAGGGTGTTTGACTTGCATGCGGCCAACCCGGGTTCGATTCCCGGCATCCCATATGGTCCCCCAAGCACTGCCAGGAGTAATTCCTGAGTGCAGAG
>JAOXYA010000020.1:20892968-20921763 GCA_028565675.1 Sorex palustris
TTTTTCTTAAGTGTCTTCTTAGGACTCCCTTTCCTGTGGGTGGTTCTCTGTAAAAGTGAATTAGTGCCCAATGGAATTAGAGCTACAGAAAAAACAACGGCCTGAAATGATAGTATAAGCGGGTATATTACCTTCCACATGGCTGACCCTGGTTTGATTTCTGGCAACCCATACTGTTTCCCCCAAGCACCATCAGGAATAACTTCCGAGTGCCAAGCCAGTAGTAACCCCTGAGCATCATTGGGTTTGGCTTTTGCAAAAAAAAAAAAAAAAAAAAAAAAAAAAAAAAAACCAGACCCCCCCCCCAAAAAAAAAAAACCAAAAAGAAATAGCTTATTTTTGTGGGAAGATGTGTGTATTAGAGTCCATAGCTATTCTTTTTTTCTCATGTCATAAAGGGACCAGAAGATGGCAATTCACTAATCCACTAATCCAGCTTATGGAGAGTTGTTTTGCCATGCTCGGTCAGGCATTAGCAGTATTATAAATTGCAGTATCTAAATAAAAACTGGGAAAAATAAATAAAAATAAAAACCGGGGCCAGAACAGTAGTACATGTGGGTAGGGCATTTGTCCCTCACTCAGCTGACTCAATGATATTTGGGATAAAGACATCAATTTTATTACTAAGTATGGTTCATGGTATTAGAAGTACTCATGGATTTGAAACTGATTTGGAACTGGTTTAACTATTAGGTTTTCAGTCGCACTTGGACTTAACGTGACCTTTAAAATGTTTTTTTACAGGGCCGAGGGAACTAATTCAAATGCTAGAGACATGCCCTTTCTTTCATGTGAGACCCTGGGTTCAGTGCCTGGTACCTCATCGTCCCCCGAGCACTGCAGGGGGAGGGCCCCACAGCTGACTGCAAAATGCTTCTCTAAGTGGTAGGATTATTTCAGGAATCTTCATGTCTCCTTGCAGGAATGAGGCATGCCATTTACGACAAGCTGGATGATGATGGTTTGATAGCTCCTGGAGTTCGTGTATCCGGAGACGATGTCATTATAGGCAAAACAGTCACCTTGCCTGAAAATGAAGATGAGCTGGAGAGCACCAACAGACGCTACACCAAGAGAGATTGTAGCACTTTCCTCAGGACGAGTGAAACGGGTATTGTGGACCAGGTCATGGTAACGCTCAATCAGGAAGGATACAAATTTTGTAAAATTCGGGTGAGTTAACGTGGATCTTTTCTCTGTGTAGCGGATGTAAACCAGACCACCTGAACTAACCTGTTTTTCTGTGAACCCAGGTCCGCTCCGTTAGGATCCCGCAGATTGGAGACAAATTTGCTAGTCGGCACGGCCAAAAGGGTACTTGTGGCATTCAGTATAGGCAAGAGGTAGGCAGCTTTTCTTTCTTTTGTCCCAACCCAGTTTTGTTTTGTCCTTTACTTTACGCCCTCTTAATGGTAGACTTTCGTGCATAGCATGGTCAAGAGTACCACACCCACCTCAGAGTGTCCACTTCCCCCCACCATTGTCCTAGTGTCCCCCTCCCTGTCCGTTCCTCCCCCCTCCTTCCTCCCTCTTCTGTGGGAAGCTTCCTAATAAAACCAGTTCTCAGTTTTTGTTGCCCGTTAGCATTTGTTGGAGCCCTGTGTTGTTCCTTAATGCCCACATAAGAGCGAGATTGTTGTGTCTGTCCTTCTGAACTTCGCTCAGCATGATACTCTCCAGATCCATCCGTGTAGTAGCAGTTGCATGATTTCATCTTTTCTTATTACTGAGTAGTAGTCTGTTGTGTAGATGTTCCATAGTTTATTGTGTGTGTGTGTGTGTGTGTGTGTGTGTGTGTGTGGGCATACCCGGCAGTGCTCAGGGCTTCATCGTGGCTCTGTGCTCAGGGATCATTCTAGGTTGTCTTGGAGGACCATGTGTAGTGCTGAGGATTGAGCCCAGGCCAGCTGCTTGCCTGACCCACTCTATACTTTGTTCATCCCACTGACCCAGAGTTTCTTTATCCAGTCATCAGTTCTTGGACACTGGGTTGTTTCTAGATTTTGTCTGTTGTGAATGCTGCTGCAGTGAGCATAGGAGTTCAGATGTCTTTTCAGCTAATCCATTGTTTTATTGAGCTTTTTAATTTATTTTTGTGTGGGAGAGGTAAGCCCACATCTGGTGGTGCTTAGAGATCACTCCTGACAATACTTGGCGGATCTTATATAGTGCTGGGGATCACACCGGGGTCAGCTGCATGTAAGGCAAATGCCTTAAACCCTGAGGATTTTATTAAACTTTTCTTTTGAACTGTTGAGTTGAAAGGCAGTAATGGACATTTTAGTTTTGAGTAAGTCTGTGAACATACCCTGTTGAACTGGATTTAGGACAGGAAAGGTCATGTGTCTAGGAATGTTGGCTCGCTGATAACAGGTGACATGTTCCTTTCATGTATGAGACCGTGTGGGAAGGAAAAGTGTATTGATAGGCGTCAGTTTTAGTTCCATCGCTCAGTGACTGAAGTTTCTTTTTTAAATATTGCTTTATAGGATATGCCTTTCACCTGTGAGGGAATCACTCCTGATATCATTATAAATCCTCATGCCATTCCTTCTCGTATGACTATTGGTCACTTGATTGAGTGTCTTCAAGGAAAGGTAAGAGATTTCTTTTTTTATTAATAAAGATTTCAAACTTATATTTCATGTAAATGATGGTAGGAGATTGCTCTTGTATTTAAACTAGGGTGCTTTGGGGGAAAGTTAGTATGATACTTATTTTTCTTTCTTTTGTTTTTGGCTTTTGGACCACACCTGATGGTGCTCAGAGCTTACCCCTTGATTTGCACTCAGGAACCGCTCCTGGTGGAGTTTGGGGGAGACCATATGGGGTGCTTGGGATTGAACCTGGGTCGGCCATGTGCAAGTCAAATTCCCTACCGCCTGCACTAATGCGCCTTCTCCTAGGTTTTTTATTTGAAGGTTTATAAGCACTAGTTTTTGGAGAAGTGAATTTGCTCTAAGTCCTTCGTGTGGTGTGGTAATGAAATGAACCGTGCAGGATAGCAGCTGACCATGACACAGTCCCCATCCCCCCGGCCTCCCTAGCTGTGCTCAGAGGCATGGCAGTTTCTTCTGACTGGCCATTTGTTGGATGTCAAGCTGCTCAGTCCTGTGGTGCAGAGACCTCTCAGGGCTTCAGGGGCCTTGCTTGGGACTGACTAGTCTCTTAGCCCAGCAGCCCCAGGGTTCGAACCAGGGGCCTGGGACTGCAAAGTCCCTGACTGCCAGGCTGCCTCGCAGCGTCTCTAATTCTTCATAATGGAATTTTAGTTTGTTTTTGTACCACGACTGGCACTCTGTGCTCAGGGATCACTCCTGGTGGGGTTTAGGAGACCATACAGGATGCCAGGGATCAAACTGAGTTGACCGTGACAAGGATAGAGAGAAGCAGTTTTATAAAAAAAGAGCTTTTCTTTTTAAGGTTTCAGCCAACAAGGGTGAAATTGGGGATGCCACGCCTTTCAATGATGCTGTTAATGTGCAGAAGATCTCTAATCTTTTATCCGACTATGGCTATCATCTCAGAGGAAATGAGGTACATTTGCTTTTCCAGTAGTAATTTGTCATTTGTCACGTGTACATGTTTTGTGCATATAATTCTATTTGTGTTTTTTTCTTTTTGGGTCACACCTAGTGATACTCAGGGATTACTCCAGCTTCTGCACTCAGGAATTACTCCTGGCGGTGCTTGGGGGACCATATGGGATGTCAGGGATTGAACCCGGGTCGGCCACATGCAAGGCAAAAGCCCTACCTGCTGTACTATCTCTCCACCCCCATATGATTCTATTCTTAAAAAAAAAAAAATCAAACCTTTTTATTGAAGTACTAACATATCAGATCTGCAAGTACATTGCAAGGTATAATGTACTGCTCGCTAAATTGTCCCTGAGTGATTGCTCCTTGGAGCGCCAGCAAAGTGACAGAGCCCTTGCTGTCGAGAGGCCTCCCGGGCTCTTACAGCCCTTCCCACCCTCATGCCAAGGCGACTGTCTCAGCTTCCTGACTGTAGACTGGCTTCACCTGTTTTGATTTTTTTTTTAATCAAAATATATAGCGCATTTGGCACATAACGCAAATGTGGCCTGAACTTACAAGTCTGTGCTTAAAACTCTGTTTCAGGTCCTGTACAATGGGTTCACTGGCCGGAAAATCACCTCCCAAATCTTCATTGGCCCAACTTACTACCAGCGTTTGAAACACATGGTGGATGATAAGATTCACTCTCGAGCCCGGGGCCCGATTCAGATCCTTAACAGGCAGCCCATGGAGGGCCGATCTCGGTAAGAGCTGCCTTGTCGCCGATGACCTTTAGAACTGGCCTTTTTCACTCCTCCCCTGATGGGTGGCAGTGACCAGGGGCCACCCCCATGTGTGGTGGCTGTGCTTGTACATTTAGTGGTGGTGATCTCAGGAATACTTGTCCCTGCTTATCTGGGGCACTCATTTGGCCACTTGTTGAGGCTCACAGTCCTTTCCTGGCTCTAGGGGAGGTGTTGGCTTTGTTGTTCACACAGTGTTTCAGGTGTGCTCTCTGAGGCCGTGCCCTTTCCTCGAGGACTACACCATCCTCCCTGTTGTGGACTGGGGATCCTGATTGCAGGGCAGCAGGGCTGTGCTTCATGTGTAGTGACTCTTGGGGTTGCATTTGACGCCTCACACTTGTAAGGCTGGACCTCGGAATCTTACTCTGTTTCTTTTTTTTTCTTTTTCTGTCACACTGAGCGATGCTCCAGGGTTACTCCTGGCTCTGCACTCAGGAATTACTCCTGGCAGTGCTTGAAGGACCATATGGGATGCTGGGGATCGAACTTGGGTCTGCTGTGTGCAAGCCTAACTCCCTACCTGCTGGACTATTACTCTGGCCTGTTTTCATATTTTGTTTGTTTTGGGGCCACATCCGGTGATGTTCAGGGCTTACTCTTGGCTCTTTGCTTAGGAATCACTCCTGGGAGTACTTAGGGGGCCAAATGGGGTCACTGACTTTTCTACCACAGTAGATCTGGCGCAGGGGATTAGTTCATTGCCAGGTGCTTGTTCTCATCTCTGGGGATTGAACCCGTGTTGACTGTTTTCAAGGCAAGTGCCCTGCCTGCTGTACTATTGCTCCAGCACCTAGTGTTTATTCTCTGCTTCTATCTGGAGCCACGTGACGCGGTACTCAAGGGCTGCTCCTGGTGCGTTGCCAGAGAGTTGCCTGGTGGTTCTGGAGCACCCTGTGGCAGGGAGCAAACCTGGGCTCTCCAGGCAAGCATGCGCACTCGCCCTTGAGCTAGCTCGCTGTCCCAGCATTTATCCCCTCCCTCCCTCCCTTTTTGTTGCTGTGAGAACCTGGGGTTGGATACCTGATCGAGGTGCCCAGAGGTCCCTCAGTGTCGTGGTGCCAGGTCACACACAGATGGCCAGCTTGCCTCCTGCACGTGGGAAATCTCCCTGCAAGGCCCGTGCCTGCCTTTGAGCCACCCTTGGGTCCCTGGCTGCTTCACTGACTTTTCTACCACAGTAGATCTGACGCAGGGGATTAGTTCATTGCCAGGTGCTTGTTCTCGTCTCTGTCTCTCTCTCATTTGGGGCCACATCCAGCTGTGCTCGGGGCTTACTGCTGGCTCTGCACTCACGGATCACTCCTGGCAGGCATGGGGGAACACGGGGGGTGCTGGGCATCGAACCCGGGGCTGGATGCATGCAAGCAAGTGCTCTACCTGCTGCACTATGACTGCTTAATTTTTAAAAGATTTCTTTTTTTGGGTCAGATATAAACAAGACCTATGCATTGCAGTTAATCAGTGTCTTGGGTTTTATGTTCGTGCCTGTGCTTGCATGTTTGTTTTAGTATGTCATGCTTTGGCTTTATTTTTCTTGATGTGTATTTGTTGAAGAACCTGTATTTTTTGGAGGGTTTCTGACTCTGGATTTGCTGCTTACGTTCCTGTGCTGTCCATTTCTATTTTTCTTACAAATAATAAATTAGATCTAGAGGCTTGATGAGGTTTAGGAGTTGAGTGTTTTGCACTAATGTTCCATAAGGTAGCATTTTATACTTCCAGTATCAGAGTGTCTCTATGGTTCTAGCAGCTGCCAATGATCATGACAGCCCTGAATTATATAGGGGTTGTTAACTGATTATGATTCTCACTTCATAATTCCCTCTTTATTAGCCAGCCGACCTAAAGGGAAACTGTTTCTTCTGTAGCGGGTGATGTAGTTCATACAATAAAGGCACAATGGATGCTCAGTTGTGGCTTGTTTAGCATCCTCCAAACATGACCAATGATATAGTGGTGTTTTTTTTTTTTGCGGGGGAGGTTACACCCTGCGATGCACAGGGGTTACTCCTGGCTCATGCACTCAGGAATTTTTTCTGGCAGTGCTTGGGGGATCATATAGGATGCTGGGAATCGAACCTGGGTCTGCTGCATGCAAGGCAAATGCCCTACCCATGGTGCCATCACTCCAGCCCTGTGATTTGTTTTTAATACTGCACACAGCCTCGACTACCTGGGGGGGCTTTCACAGAGAAGTCGCTTTATTTAGATTGACTCTCGATTGTTCATTTTGAGTTTTGAGTTGAATTCTAGTAAACTCACAACAGTATCAACTCTGTACTTAATTATATGAGGGAGATAGGTTGTATCTGTGGGCTAGACATATGCTTTGCAATCAGGAGGCCCGGGGTTGGTCCCTACGCACCATCAGGCGTGACTTCCTGAGCACTGTACTGGTGGTAGGGAATACTGCCAAACCAAAAAAAAAAGAGCCTTCTGGTTCAGTTCCCTGCACTGCTGCCCCCCACCTCCCGCCAAAAATAGGGGGCCAGAGCTGGGCTTAATCCTCAGCACCCAAGTGGTTCCTTGCCGGTAGCAACTAGCTCCCAGCTAACAGCACTAGTGGCCATAGTGTATCCCGTCCTCCCCTCCCAGAAAAAACATAAATCAAGAGCCTAGTTCTCCTTCTTTGCTACTATCATCCTTCACCTTTATCTTTAGTCACAGCAATAGTGATAGAGGAAGTAAGTAGAGGATAATCTGTTTGTTCTTCCCTCAACAGTGATGGTGGTCTGCGTTTCGGGGAAATGGAACGGGACTGTCAGATTGCCCACGGGGCGGCCCAGTTCTTAAGGGAAAGGTTGTTTGAAGCATCAGATCCTTACCAGGTTCACGTCTGCAACCTCTGTGGAATAATGGCTATTGCCAACACCAGGACCCACACATACGAGTGCAGGGGCTGTCGCAATAAAACCCAGGTGTGTATACACCGTGCAGCAACTTGCTGACGGTATAACTTTTTTTGGTGTGATTATGCTGATTAGTGCGGTGAAGCACATTGGCATTTTCACTGTTTCTTTTTGGTTGTTATTTTGCTTTTGGGGCCATACCTAGCCCTGCTCAAGGCTTACTCCTGGCTCTGTGCTCAGGGATCATTCATGGCTGGGCTCAGACCATCTTGGGAAAGGCAAGCGCCCTACCCACTGCTGTACTATCTCTGGCCCATGGCATTTTCAGTTTTAATTGCATGCTTCTGAAAGATTCCTAGGGGTTTTTTTGTTTGTTAGCTTGTTTTTGTTTGGGGGCCAAACCTGGCAGTGCTCAGGGCTTACTGCTGGCTCTTGGCTCAGAAATCAGTCCTGGGGGCTCACGGGACCATTTTGGGTACTGGGGTAAGGCATGCGCCCTGCTCACTCTACTGTCTCTATGGCTTCAAGAGTCCTATTTTAAATGTAGAAAAAGATAACAATTTGATGTTAAATAATAACTGCATAACAAAAGATATTAAAGATGTTTCTCTTGTTAAATAACAAAGATACTAAGTAACAATATCTTGCTTATTAATTTTTGTGGGGGAGTTAGCCCTATGTAAGGCAAATGAGCTACCCACTGTACTATCACGCCAGCCCAACAATTTGTTTTTCCTAAAAACCAGTTTCGGCGAGATAATTTCTTGAGTGTTTGTCTTCTGGAAATAGTAACGCTTTGTGCAAGGAATTTTAAGCTGTGAACTTTTTCTTAGACCTTTAATTGAGGTTGGTGAATAGAAATTGTGTCTGACAGAAAGAGTAAAACACCTGTTGGGAGAAAGAAGCGCCCAAAGCCAGAGTAACCGGAAAAGTGATGTCAGCCCACTCATTTATTCATCTTTTATAGGACAAAATCTTTATTTTTCTCTGGGATAGAGAAGTGGGATCATTTCGGTATAGCCTTACTAATTGCATTTTCTTTGTTTCTCTGCAGATTTCCTTGGTCCGAATGCCATATGCGTGCAAACTGTTGTTTCAGGAACTGATGTCTATGAGCATTGCCCCTCGGATGATGAGTGTTTAGCTCTTTGAAGGGACTCTCAAGAAGATACTTGTAAATATCTTTTGTGTCTTGTTTCCATGACTGAAAAGAATTACAAATATGTACTCTGATGCAGAAAAAGCATTTTATTGGCTTTGTTTAATTGTGTGCATGCCTTTGTTCTGTAAATAAACAATAAATTTTTGTAGATAGACTTGATGTGTTATCTTTATTTCATATTTCTCTCTGTAAAAAACAATGACTACAACTAAAATGTTAGAGGACTGGATCAAAAGAAACGGGTTACTGGGTTAAGAACAAGGGTCGAAGTTAACCAGGGGTACTTTTAGCAGTGGAGACTAAAATATTCTGCATTTTTACTGCTGAGCACCAAGACCTGTTGGAAAAAAAAAAAGTTAATAGATGGATATAGTTGATATTTTAATTTTCAAGTATAGTGTTTCCGAGTAAACAAAGATGTTAAAATGTGGGGAGAAAGGACTGGAATTGTTTCAGTGATGTGGTGTACTTCTCTTTGGGATTTGATCTACAGAGGATTGCATATGTGGAAAGTGATTTGCCCTATCAGTCAAATGGAAGAGGACATTTTAGAGAGGCAAAGGGACTTGCTCGCCATCAGACTCTGAAGTGGAGGAATAATTATTAGCAGAACTGAGATGGCAAACATCCGACTTGACTCTTAGCTTCTGCTGTTTGTTCCGCATCTTGGCTGAAAAGACTTTGATCAAACAGTCTTGCTATTTCTTCCTTTCATACCACAGCTGAGTGATCCACACAGTAGAATGGTTTGACAAACGCTGACAATAAATTTTGGTCTCATTTTCACTTAAGGGAAAGCCAATTTCGACATCAGTGTAATAGAACTATATAAATGTAAAGCAGCCGTGCTCCGACACTGCAGGATGGTGCTTACTGGGAACCCCTTTGACAGTGAAGAGTTGGGTACTTGCCAATATACTCTCCTTTCCAGCTTTTTCTTACAAAAGCTCAAAGTGAAGGATCAGAATTGCCTACAATCGTTTCTTTTTAAATGGGGATTTAATAGAACAGTCACAATACCCAGGAAAAATGCCATGTAGGTAGAAAGTTATGGAATACGTAAGCCCTCCCAGTCAAGTTTCAGTTTTGACTCTCACGTGGAAGGGAGATAGAGTAAAAGCATCTAAGTCATAATGCGTTCCATCACCCACCTGAGTGCTTTGGGAACTTGTGATCTGTCTGGGCTGTGATGGCATACTTTAGACCCTAACGTTACAGAATTTAATTAAGGCCTGTCTGACACCTTCATACTTGGTTCTGTTCCTTATTGAACAAGAGCAGTCTCGTTTAAATGTAGTGAGATTAACTACCTTTTTTCACTGGTATGTCTTGGATATTGTCCACCACTGTGATTTTTGCTGATGCCGCAGCCTGTCCTTGGGAATTGGACGCGTGGCACTCATACTCTCCAGCATCTTCTTTACTGAGAGGGGACACCTGTGGGGAAAAATAAAACCCACCAAAAGATTGAGTTCTTCCATAGTGGTCTTCCCTTTGTCCAGTGGCCTCGAGGACACTGTTTTACAAGCACCCGAAGATGGACAAGGGCTTCGGAGTAAAGACACTGCTAGAAATGGCACATGTCCTACTTCTGTGGGAGACTTAAACAGCTACCCCAGTTGGTGTGCTGGGAGAATTGATACTCGGAAAATGTCATATAACCTTTGGTCATATTGCATAGGTTAAAAAAAAAAAAAACATGGGGTGCCAGAGAGAGAACACAGTGTGCTTGCTTTGCAGTGGCCAGCCCCAATTCAGTCCTCGGCATCCCACATGCCTGCCTGAGTGATCCCTAAGTGCAGAGCCAGGATTAAGTCCCGAGCACAGCCAGCTGTGGCTGCCAAGTGAGAGAGAGACAAGGACTAGCACCAGGCAATGGCCTGGTCCCCTTTGCCAGACCTGCTGTGTTAAATAGTGAAATCTTTTGCCAACCTGTGGTACTCACCAGCACCCAGCCAGTCACTTCATGCTTTTCTGGGCCACCCCGGGTCTGGATGGCCAGATTTTCCCGGTCACCAGGCAAGAGTTCTGTCTTCTGCACTCCAGAGACACCCCTTTTTACCTGTAAAACAATAGGACATTTATGGCAGTGATTCATCATCAACTTGGAAGTGATTACATCCTAGAATAGCACAGGATGTACATCCGACTTTTTATTAGATCATACTTAGTAATTTCCACACTATCCTTTTTTGAATTTTTGCACATCCATTTTTTTTTTTCTTTTTTGGGTCACACCCGGAATCAGGCAGGAATCAGTCCTGGCCGTGCTCGGGGGACCATATGGGATGCTGGGAATTGAACCTGGGTTGGTTGCATGCAAGGCAAACGCCCTACCCGCACACATCCGTTTTTGTACTTATTTTCTTCAGTAAATAACTATCCCTTAGAACAAAGTAAAGGTATAGTCACTTTGCACTTAATCTCTTTTCCATTGATGAGGCTGTTGGTTCTATGTCCTCTATTTCAGCCACAAGAAGATCTTCCTGAATTCTCTTGCAGGACAGCAAACTGATAAAGTGTTAGTGATTGGACCAAATGGTCAGATTGCAAGTGCCAGGCTCATGCTGGTGGCCCCCGAGCACGCTTGTACCGTGCCCCCAACTACTAACAGCAGAAAGCACTAGTGGCTATAGAAGCAGGAGGAATTAGATCCCTGGAGCTACATTTCAAGGGAAACCCCCAAAGACATTTATACAACACAGAACCTTTTTGGGGGTGAGGTGTTTGGGCCACAACTGCCAGTGCCCAGAGCTTCTTCCTGGCTTTGTTCTCAGGGGTCACTCCTGCCAGTGCTTTGTTTTCTTTTTTCTTTTTGGGTCACACCTGGCGATGCTCAGGGGTGACTCCTGGCTCTGCACTCAGGAATCATTTTTGGCGGTGCTCGGGGGACCATATGGGATGCTGGGGATCGAACCTGGGTTGGCTGCGTGCAAGGCAAATGCCCTACCTGCTGTGCTATTGCTCCAGCCCTGCCAGTGCTTATTTTGTGGCATATACCCTTGGGGATGTCTTTGTCACTGCTGGGGGGTGAGCACCACTGTCACTTAGTGTGTAGACGAGACCAGAGATGCTATTATCCATCCTACAGGGTGCAGGGTGGATCCACAACCAAGATTGTTCTGGTCAAAATACGAGTAGCAAGGCCAAAGAAGGGCAGGTATTAAGCGATGGCTGACCCCTGACTCTGGGTTACAGAAACGAGGATGCAGAGCTGGAGTGATAGTACAGCGGGTAGGGCATTTGCCTTGCATGTAGCCAACCCTAGTTCAATGCCCGGCATCCCATGTGGTCCCCCAAGCACTGCCAGGAGTAATTCCTGAGTGCAGAGTCAGGAGTAACCCCTGAGCATTGCTGGATGTGACCCAAAAGGCCAAAAAAAAAAAAAAAAAAGAAATGAGGATGCCCAGGAAGGAGACGAGAGGGGGTCGGCAGAGAAAGGAAGCGACAGGCAATAAATAACATAAGGGCACTAGTCAAGGCACTGTGGTAGTTCAGAGACAAGGCAACTGCATCATGCCCATAGGAGACAAAGCCATTGTAAGGGGTGTGACACAAACTATAATAAGCAAAAAAAAAAAAAAAAAAAAAAAAGGTTTTCTAAGGAGATGGGGTGGGGATGGGGAGACCAGAGGGTGCTGACACTCATAGTTAGTTTGGGGTTGAAACAATGTCTAAGACTCTCTTATCAACAGCTTTGTAGATCATGATGAAAAAATAAAAGTAAATAATACAATGACAAAAATCTGATCCAAAACAGCCAGTGTGGGCCGGGACGTGACTCGAAGTGGTGGAGCACATGTCTGGCATGTGTGAGGCCCCGAGTTCGATCCCTGACACTGCTCAGGACTTCTGGAACATTGCTGGGCGTGTCCTGTAAACAAAGGTCAGTAGTGCTTGGGGGGAAGATGTCTGGCTTCGGGAGGGAACTCGGCAGCCCTGGCAGGTGTCCACTCCTTAGAGCTGAAGAATGAGATTTTTTTTTTCTTTTTTGGGTCACACCTGGCGATGCACAGGGGTTACTCCTGGCTCTGCACTCAGGAGTTATTCCTGGCGGTGCTCGGGGGACCATATGGGATGCTGGGAATTGAACCCGGGTCGGCCGCGTGCAAGGCAAACGCCCTGCCCCCTGTGCTATCGCTCCAGCCCCAAGAATGAGATTTTTATTTTTGCTTTTTGGGTCACATCCAGTGATGCTCAGGAGTTATTCCTGACTCTGGACTCAGAAATCACTCCAGGCAATGCTTGGGGGACCATATGGGATGCTGGGGAAGTTGTGTTGGCTGTGTGCATGGCAAACGCCCTAACCACTGTACTCTCTCTCTGGCCCTTAAAGAACGAGAGTTTTTCAGATGCAAAATGCCCTGCTCTGCGTGGCTAACAGGAGGGCACGCTGGGGATCTGGACGGGGGCTAAGACTGTCCTGCAGCCAGCAGTGCGGTGTCTCGGAGAGGCCATCAGGTGCCCCATTCTAGGGCCCAGTGGCCGTGAACTCAGCGAGGGTTCCACGCGATGACCACTAGCAGGCATGAGGGCATCTTCCTGGCTTCCCGGCCACTCACCTTGTTCCAGATAAGGACGGGGGTGGGGATTCCAATGACCTCGCAGCTCAAGTAGACTTGGGCACCGGTGACGTTCCAGATGTCCTTGGGGGGTGTCGCGATGGAAGGACCTGCAAGGGAGGGCACAGGGTCAAGCCCACCGTTAGCCTTGCCTGTGTGGTCAGGCCTTCCCGTGGACTCTCTGGACCAGCCATCGAGCCCCCAGATATTCCAAGGAGGACACAAGGAAAAACTGCGTAAGTGGAGGTGGGGGTAATACAAGGGACACAGGAAGGGGACCCTGGTGGGAAGAGGTCAAGAAGCAGTGGAGAGGCTGGAACGATAGCACAGTGGGTAGAGCGTTTGCCTTGCATGCGGCTGACCCGGGTTCCATTCCCAGTATCCTATATGGTCTCCTGGAGACCATCAGGAGTAATTCCAGAGTCAGAAGTAAAGTAACTCCTGTGCATCGCCGGGTGCAACCCAAAAAGCAGAACAAAACAAAACAAAACAAAAACCAAAAACAGAAGCAGTGGATCAGATGCACCTGCACCCCCTTTGTCGCCGGCATGAATTTGAACTATGCTCTGGGAATCCTCACATCTAGACAAAAAAACTTAAGAAGGAAAAATCACTCGTTTGAGATTTGCTCCTTCAAATCATGTCACGTGCGGATAAATTTACCATTGACTCTGCATTATTTGTGACTGGCCTGTTAATGAAAAAACATTGATGCGTGCGGGGCCACACTCAACAGTGCTCAGGGCTTACTCCTGGCTCTGTGCTCAGGTATCTCTCCTAGTAGTACCGTACTGGTAATCAAACCCCGGTTGGCCACATGCGAAGCAAACAACTTAGCCCTGCCCTATCTTCCCAGCTCAATCCTTTAAACGTTAGTACAGATGCAAGTAACCCCACGCGGTCACTGCGGGTTCAGTTCTGAAAAGGCAACACGGGCAAGCTTGCACATCTGGAAAGAGTCGTGTCGGCTCATTGCCTGGTTACTTAGTATGTTCACTGCTGCCAGCTCCCACCGCCAGGGCTCGCGATCTCAGCCTCTCAGTCGAGGGAGGAGCAGGCAGCATGCCATCTGCTGGTCTGCCGGGTGGAGCCTGGCTCCTTTTCGAAGCCCTGCACCATCTCTTGAACGCAGCAAGGCACAGATAAAGAAATGATTTCTCTCTGGATTTCCATTTGCGACCGCCTCCAGGCCACCTGTGAAACCCCCGCCGAGAACTACTGGGTCATCTCGATGGTCTGGAGTCTTGGGAAAGGGACAGGCTCCGTTTGGGGCTGGAAAGTTTCCTGGCCTCGGCAGCGTTCCAGGGACGCGGAGTCTCCCCTCTTGCGACAGGCTATTTCCAGCAGAGCACGATTAATTTCTTGAAGCAGAGAGGAAGTGACCCGTATGGAAGCTCTTTCCCACTCATCTACAGAACTAAACGCTGACTTCAAAAAAATTTTTTTTCTAAATCCCTGGGGTATTTTTTTTTTTTTTACAATTGGTTCCCTTTGTAAGAATGTGCCAAACAACTGAGGTTTTGAAAGCTCTAAATATATTTTGCGCTTCCTTCCCCGTAGACCACTGGGCGAGGAGGATGCGTGTGTCTCGGGCCCTGGCCCAGGTTTCTCTGTCAGCAGCGTGCAGGGGTGCAGAGTTGGGCTTTATGGGTTTCTGGCCCTGATCTGACACTCCCTGTTTTGGATGCACATGTTTGGGACATCACCGAGCTCTGGGTTGGTCTCCCTCCCTACTAAGCTTCCTCAGGGTCCTGGAAGCCCAGGGGGCTGGGCTGGGCCTTGGCAGAACTCCGACTTCCACCCCCACCCCCGCGTGCCTGTGGGCTGACTGGGCAGAACGGCCGCCAAGTGCAGGGGTTCTCCAGGGATTGTTCTGAGAAGGATGCACGGGTGTTCCGAGACGTGGGGGCCCTCGGGAACAAAGCTGCCTCTGAAGGCCCGAAACCACACAAAGCATGTGATTTGCGTCTATGGTGTGGCCTTGAGAAAACCTATCGACAAATCCTTTGGCCACTCCGGGCAGTGCTCAGGGCTTATGCCTGGTTCTGAGCTCATGGATCCTTCCTGTTAGGACTCAGGGGACCATGTGGGGTGATAGGGAGCATATGGGGTGCTGGGGGTCAAACCCAAGTTGCAGGGCTGGAGCGAGAGCACAATGGGGAGGGCGTTTGCTTTGCATGCAGCCAGCCCGGGTTTGATCCCTGGCATCCCATATGGTCTCCAGAGCACCGTCTGGAGTAATTCCTGAGTTCAGCGCCAGGAGTAACCCCTAAGCATCGCCAGGTATGGCCCGAAAAGTTAAAAAAAAAATCATAAACTCAGGTTGGCTGTATGGAAGGTGAGTGCCTTAGTCTCTGCACTGTCTCTGTGGACCTGCACATCCGTGGTTTCTACTTGCCTCCTGTGAATTCCAGTCGCATCACGTAGCCAAGTCACCTATCTTTGCCAGGGAGAACTTTCAGCCTGATTTTCTGTCAGGGACCTTTTTGTGTGTGTGTGTGTGTGTGTGTGTGTGTGTGTGCGTGTGCTGCCAGGGTTTGAGTAAGTTTCTCTTTTTCTCCTTTTTTTTTTTTTTTTGGTTTTCTTTTGGGCCTCCCTTGGCAGTGTTCTGGACCTCCTCCTGGCTTTGGGCCCCAAGTGGCTGGTGCTGGGGATTGGCTCTGGGCTTCCGCATGTAAAGCATGAGACCCAGTATCTGAGCCATCTCCCCAGTCTCCTGACAGGGGCCTTGAAGACCCACCATGGAATCAACAAATGACCTATGCTGAAAACAAACAAACAAACAAACAAAAAAACAAACCCTGCAGAACAGATTTGTGGTTTTGGTATGTGATTTCCTACAGAGGAAAGCCAAAGTGATCAATGATTTTATTTTTCATTTTTGCTTTTTGGGTCACACCCAGAAATGCACAGGGGTTACTCCTGGCTCTGCACTCAGGAATTACTCCTGGCGGTGCTCTGGGGACCATATGGGATGCTGGGAATCGAACCTGGGTTGGCTGCATGCAAGGCAAACGCCCTACCCATTATGCTTTTTAAACTTGGATACTCTGTAACTTTCCCTCCCAAGTCATTACTCCTTGGTACCAAAAGACAAGAAGACTAAAATCAGGCGATTTCTGTCCTCTGTCCCCGTGTCTTCAGCATCCCTCCTCGGTGCTGAGACGGACCTCCATCCATCCATCCCCTCATTCTTCATGAACTGAATTCTGCTGGATGTCAGGCACGGCACATACCTTCTGGCTCTTGTGTTTCATACACAAGTTTTCATCAATCTTGTGCTGGACCTTTCCTGGGCCATCTCTGTGTCAATGGCTCGGAAAATGTGAGTCCCCAGACTGTCTCCTCGGGCCTCAGGAATGGCTGTAGCTGAATGTGCTGAGTCTTCAGACCTACCAGCCCTGTGAATGGGGGTTTGGGGATCTCACCTTGCGGGGATGGCATGGGGAGCTGGGAGTTTCATACATTCCTTATGCCCGGGAGCTTTTCCTGGGTCTGCGCTCAGCAATCAGTCCTGGCAGTTTTTGGGGGTCCGTATGTGGTGCTGGGGGTCAAGTACCTTCCTTCCTATACTTTTGCTTCATTTATTAAAAATTATTTCGTACTTTATTCTTATTTTCTTTTTTATGAGTAATTTTTCTTTTTTTTAAATTTTTATTAGTGAAACGCCATGAGGTACAGTTGTAGGTATACAAATTTTTGTGCTTGGGTTTGAATTATACAATGATTGAGTACCCATCCCTCCACCAGTGCCCATTCTCCACCACCACTGATCCCAGTATCTCTCCCACCCTCCATCCCCCCATCCCACCCCGCCTCTGTGGCAGGGCATTCCCTCTTGTTCTCTCTCTCCTTTTGGGTGCTGTGGTTTGCAAAAGAGGCACTGAGTGGCATCATGTTCGGTCTATAGTCGACTTTCAGCATGCTTCTCCCATCCTGGGAGGATCCTTTATTTGGTGCTCCCTTCTCTATCTGTGGGCTCCCGCTTTGGCTCACCCTCATCTCTGCTCCACAGTGGGAACGGGATGCAGGGATGGAAGCCCCGAGCTCAGAGGAAGGGGCACTGGGGCTGGGCATCAGAGCTGTTCATGGGAACCCTGGGGTCTGGTCCCTTCTGCCAGATGAGAGGTAGACCAGGATGCTGCAGGGTCTTGTGAGACCCTGAAGTGCCGTGAATCCCCTTGCATTTACCCTTTCAGCCCCAGAAGGAGGTAAACTCTTCCAGGACACACCCATACCACACCCTATGCCTGCGGCTGTTGCTTAGAATTCTGCAATGGCCCCAGTGCCAGCATCAGGGACAGGGCAGGGGAGGAAGGCAGGTCCCTGAGGGAAGGGACTGTGCCACCCACTGTTGCCCCCTCATGCATCCCCCAGTTCCAGTTCTGCCCCAGGTTCCAGCCACCCGGGGAAGGCCTTCCCAGTTGCTCACGGAGGTGCTTCTCCCCTGCTTCTTGCTGGCCTCTGTCTCCTGGGTGATTGTTTTCCAAAACAGCTGAGTTGGTTCTAATGAACAGAAGCCCTGCGGTCTCACGGCACCCAGGGCTGTGTCCCTTCGCTTCCTGCACCAGTTCTGGAATCTGCAGGTCGGATGAGCCCGCAGGGAGGGTTAGTCTGTCTCCCCCGGGGGTGACTTGGTTTTAAAGCCCAGCCCCCAGCCCTGTCCCCACCCCGGGCAGTTAGACAGTGCGGGTGGAGAGTGGGTCCGTCACCCTGCGTTTCTGAGTTCGGACACTGCACTTTCCCAGATGCCATGGGGTGCAGAATGTGTCTCCCAATGCTGGCCCACTGTGGACACCGGCTCCCTCTACTCCTTACTTAAAAATCTTCATTCGGTTTGCAAAAGAGACATTGAGTGGCAATCATGTTCAGTTAATCGGTGGTGGTGGAGAATGGGCACTGGTGGAGGGATGGGTACTTGATCATTGTATAACTGAAACCCAAGCATAAAAATTCGTAAGTCTACAACTGTACCTCATGGTGTTTCACTAATAAAAATTTAAAAAAAATCTTCATTCGGGGCTGGAGAGATAGTACAATGAGTAGGGCATTTGCCTTACACAGAGCTGACCTGGGTTTCATCCCCGGCAACCCCCTTTGGTCCCCAGATCCCTGCCTGGAGTGATCCCTGAGCACAGAACTGGGAGTAAGCCCTGAGCACGTCCAGTTGTGACCCTAAAACAGAAAATAAATAATTAAAAAAAATCTTGTTAGGGCTGCAGAGGTAGCATGGGCCCTGGGGTGCTTGCCTTGCATGCAGCCAACCTGGGTCCCCAAGCAGCAACAGGAGTTAAGCCCTGAGCACTGCTGAGTGGGCACAAAAAACAGAGAAGAGACTTTGCGCCCAAGCCAGAGCTCTTCCCTGAACACCCTTTCCCGCTGCTTGTTTGTTTCCACTCTGGAGGGGCCCTTGTTCTCTCTTGAACACTTTCCCCGCCACTTTCTCACATCTTTCTAAATAAATTTTATTTTTTTTTATGTTTTTTTGCTTTTTTTTTGGGGGGGGGAAGCGGGTCACACCTGGCAATGCACAGGGGTTAGTTACTCTTGGCTCTTCACTCAGGAATTACTCCTGGCAGTGCTCGAGGGACCATATGGGATGCTGAGAATTGAACCCAGGTCGGCTGCGTGCAAGGCAAACGCCCTCCCTACTGTGCTATCGCTCCAGCCCCTCTAAATGAATTTTAATAAAAACTACCTTGCTTCACAAAATAAAATAAACCCAGAATCTTCACGCTATGGAAAATGATAGTTGTTTTGAAATAGTCTCAGAAGAGGCCCCGGACGGTGTTCCAGGCTGGGGCGTCCAGTGTCTGGGCCTGGACCATCCACGGAAGTGGTACTGTCAGCTGCCCAGGTCCATTCTCGGGCACTGTGTGAAACCCCTAGTGGGGTCCCGCACACATCGTTCCTGGTGATGGGGGTGCAGTCTCTGCATGGCCCTCTCGTGAAGCACCCCACTGCTCCCTGGGGAGGGTGACCCCGCCATCCCCAGCCCTCTCCCTCCTGTGTGCCCTGCCTTCCCCTCGGGCTGTGTCCTGCGCTGTCCCCCATGCTGCTCTGACCACTGAGTCCCGTTCCTCTCTGCTGCTGGGGTGGGGTGGGTGGTCGGAGAAGAGTTGGGGTACATGGGACGGGGCAGTGATCTGAGGGTGGAGGCCATCAATGCTGGGTCTGGGGTTGCCGATTCCATCTCTGGCCACTGCCCAGGGCTGAAGTGGGGGTCACAGTGCCAGACCTCTCCTGGGTGGGGCCTTGGGTGGCTCTGGGGACCGAGGGTGAAAAAGAGGCAGCGCCACCTCCTAGGCACCCCTCTGCGAGAGGGACCAGGGCCGTGGGGAGGACAGGGGTATGGGGTGCAGGAAAGCAGCCGGGGGGAGCAGAGACCAGTTCTGAACGTAGGTTGGGGTGAAGCTGAACCCCGCATGGGAGCACAGGAGGGTGAGAGGCCCCCATAGCCTCTTCAGACTGTGTCCCATTCATGGCACCGTGCTGTGCTGGGGAGGTGGAGAGGGAACCCCTTTTGGGCCCCGTTGCCCCACCAGCCCTGCCTAGCCTCTCTGACGGGCACGGGGGGCGGGGGGCGGCTCAGGACTTACTCCTGGCTCTGCACTCAGAGATCACTCCTGGCAGGGCTCCGGGGACCATACGGGTGCCTGGGATTGGTCTGGGGTCGGCTGTCTGCAAGGCAAGCACCTCACCCCTTGTACCTTCTGACCACTGTCTGGAAATCACCTCCTTCCAAACACAGTTCGAAGAGCACATCCGTTTGCTAAGGGAGATTTATAGACGCTTAGCAAATAAACAAAATAGGGAACTGCTGGCAGTGGGGAGCAGGAGCTGAAGGCTGCCCTTCAGGTGCGGGTTCGAGTTAGGGGAAGGGTGCTGTCCTGTTTCTGATACCAGCACCATGGGCCGCAGCTGGTGCCCACCTGGCAGCTTAAATTCCAGTTAAAGCCTCTTTCTGGAGCAAGGGGGCAGGGAGTGGGCCTGTGACAACTGAGGGTGCCTTTAAGTGGGATTGAAGGCCCCTGGTCTCAGGATGGCTGTGGGGCCCCTTGTCCTCTAGTTTGATCTATTCCCATTTCCTTTTGGAGTGTCGCAGGCTGTCATCTGCCCCTAACAGTCTGGGAGGAGGCCGGCAAAGAGCTCCCTGGAGGATATTAAAACAGAGTGTGAGACTGTCAACCAAGAACAGAAACTGGGCCAGGAGGACTGGCCCACGGTTGGGAGCTTGCCACAAGTCAGGGAAGGGGGCTGTTAGGGCAGAGAAGGGACCACTAGGAGTGTGATAGCTGGAATTGATCACTCTGGACAAGAACTGAGTGCTCAAAGTAGGTAAAGGGACGTGATAACCTTTTAGTACCTGTACTGTAAACGGTAATGCCCAAAAGGGGGGGGAAGAGAGAGAGAGAGAGGAGAGATCAGAGATCAGAGAGATAGAAAAAGAAAGAGATGAGAGAGAGAGAGGAGAGAGAGAGGAGTGCAGACTTGGGGTTGGGGTTGGAAGAAGGGAAATTTGGAACACAGTTGATAGAAAATCATTGTATGATGGAACCCCACTCATGAACAACTTTGTAACTGTGTTGGGGGTGGAAGTGGGGAGCTCCCTGGGGTGACGTGCCCTTGGCTGGGAGTCCAGGCCAGGAGAGGCGGAGAGGGGACTCACTGGGGTCACTTGGGGCATGAGCACCCATCAGGGTGGGACCAGTCATCATCTCCCAGGACCTCCCCGGGAACCACCCCCAGAGGCCCAGCTTGCCTGTCCAGGAGGGAGGGCCTCACCAGCAGCCTGCCCCGCCCCCGGGGCACCCCCCTCATACTGGCTCCTGAGACCAGGCTATGGAGAGAGAGGTTGGGGTGACCCTGACCCCTGGGTCCATCTGAGATAAGTTCACAGAGCTGGGGGAGCCCCGAGAAGTGTAGTGCCTGCCCTCCCCCTATCTGGAGACAGTGGTTTAGAAAGAGGGGGGCAACCTGGGAGGAGGGAGGGGGTTTCCTGCTAGGGGAGGGACCTGAAAACCCACATGACTCCTGATGCCTGGCCCAGATGTTTGCCCCTCTCCCTGTGGCTGGGAGCTTAGGGTGGGTGTGGTGGGCTGGAGCAGTGAGGCTCTTGACCAACCTGAGGAAGTGAGGCCTCTCCGGATCAGAGGGACCAGAGGGGCTTCCATATGGATTGGTACCTCCTGTTTCCCTGCCGGATGCTGAGTGCTTGGGGGCCACGGGCGGTGCCACAGCCTGGGGCTGGCAGGAGTGCAGGGGGTGAGGATTGAGTGGGGAGGGGCCTTTACAAGCACGCTCAGTTCCTGGGGCCAGGAGCGAGCTCAGAGGGCTGGAGCACATGCCTGGTGTGCAGGAGGCCCAGATTTGAACCCCAAGCCCCACGTGCCCACCCCAAGTACTGGAGGGCTGAGGCGGGGTAGGGTGTGTGACTGCATGCCCTGCCCCAGCCGCGCCTAGCCGGGTTGCTATGGGGCTTCGCTGGACCCAAAGCCAAGTTGATTGGCTGGGACTCTTCCGGAGTTTCTCTGGCCGTGGTGGGGACACCCCCGGGAATTCCTGACTGGCTCAGCCTCCTACACTTGGCCGAGCCTGCCCCAACATCCCCGCACCTGCGTGTGTGGGGTAAGGGAAGCACCGGAGCTCGGGGCTCTGGCCCGGCCAGGGTGATGTCCAGGTGGGCTTTGGCAGTGCCCGTGGGCCGTCCTGATGGGCACGGAGAGTGGGACCCTGCACCTGGTACATCTGGGTGCTACCCTCCACCTAGAATCCAGAACACCGTAATCCCAGAGACCCCGACCCTAGTGGCCTTGTGTGAACTCGGTGGACCTGATTCTGTGTGTGAGGTTCCAGGACACGCCCTTGCCAGAAGGTGACCTGGAGTTTGGGAACCGCAGGCCCGTCTGGCCTGTGAGACTCTTTTTTTTTTGCTTTTTGGGTCACACCTGGCAATGCACAGGGGTTACTCCTGCCTCTGCACTCAGGAATTACTCCTGGCGGTGCGCAGGGGACCATAGGGATGCTGGGAATCGAACCTGAGTCAGCCGTGTGCAAGGCAAACGCCCTCCCCGCTGTGCTGTGGCTCCAGTCCTCTGTGAGACTCTTAGTCATGTGGCCATTCGCTGGTCGGCCACCCATGTGCAACCCCATTCCCCCGCCCATGGACGGCTTCTGGTCCTGGGGAATGGGGGTGGGGGTGGCCTGGGCTGCCCTCCTGCCCACCCCCAGGGACAGTTCACCAGCTCACTCGTTCCGCACCAGCAACCAGGCCCGCTGCTGCCCCAGCTCTCTGCTGGAGTTGGCAGCCTTTGGCCCCGGGAAACAGAGAGGGGGTTGGCCATAACTAGGAGCACGGGACAATGAGTACCAGAACTCGTCCCCTCTTCCTGTTAGAGCAGCTGGCCGCATGTCATGGTCACTTCCCACCGCTTTCCTCTCCCCAGACCCTGCTCACCCCATGGCCTGCTGTCCTTGCCCAGAGCCGGGCTGGGCCTTCTTCCTTCCCGCCTCTCAGCTCCTCTGCGCCTGCTGAGGTGGGCATGGCCCAGGTTGCCTGTGGATGTGGGCTGGGCACAGGGCACCGAGGGCAGCCCTGAGTGTCAGGGATGCAGGACAAGTTATAGTCCCTTGTCCCGCCCCCTCGTCCTTCTCCTTGGGCTTCCATGAAGCCCTTTGTGCTGAAGCTCTGAGCTTGCAGGACAGGGGGCAGCTCTTCACCCTGTCCCCATGGCACCTGGATACTGGCCCCGCTGCCCACACTCCTCACACCTCCCCTGCCCACCTACTGGTGGGTGGGGTTGGCTGAAAGGTCCACGTGAGTCCAGAAACCTGGAAGTGTGTGGCTGCAGAAGCATCGCTCTAGAGCTCCAGAGACATCTCCTGTGACCTGCAGTTTTTTTTTTCTGGCTGCTGTGTCCACTGTGCCCCGCAGTTGGTCAGCACAGCTCCCAGGAGCCCCTCGGCAGTGCGCATGGAGCAGGTGGTTGAATCAGTGAGTGAGTGGACAAGAGTGAATGGACGGATGGCAGAGGTGGTGCGCAGGCCTCCAGGGGCTGGGACTGGCCAGCACGGGGCAGCTCCCGCATCAGGCAGGAGGGAGACCAGCCATCCTGACCTGGGGGGGAGGGCACCTATCCAGGGCAGGGGGCCCCCAGCATTCCGTCAGGATACAAGCCTTGGACCCAGGGCCCTGGGCAGTGGGGTTGGGTCGGGCCCCACCTACATCACACTCACCTGTGTCCTCTCTCACCCTCGGCACAGATCCTGGCCAACGTCTTCCTATACCTAGGCGCCATCATTGCGGGCATCATGTCCTACTACATGGCTGACCGCAAGCACCGCAAGGCCTTCCTGGAGGCCCGCCAGTCGCTGGAGGTGAAGATGAACCTGGAGGAGCAGAGCCAGCAGCAGGTCAGTGGTCAGGCTGGCCCACGGCAGGGCAGGAGAGACCTGACGGGGGGGAGGGTGCCCTGGGCAGCGCGGGGGTCCGGCCAGTGCAGGGGATCCAGCTCCAGGTCTGATGTGATCACGGAGTCCTTCACTGCCTCACTGTCTTAGGGCTTCTCCTAACTTCTAGAAGCTTCTGCTGAAAGAAGGAAGGTGCGTTCTGAGCGATAGTACAGTAGGTGTACAGTAGGATGTTTGCGTTACATACGGCTGACCCGGGTTCGATCCACGGCATCGTGCATGGTCCTCTGAGCACCGCCAGGAGTAATTCCTGAGTATAGAGCCAGGAATAACTTGTGAGCATCAATGAGTGTCACTCCAAAAGCAAAAAAAAAAAAAAAAAGGAAGAAAGGAAGAATAGGGGCCGGAGTGATAGTACAGTGGGTAGGTAGGGCATTTGCCTTGCACATGGCCAACCAAGGTTCAATCCCTGGCATCCCATATGGTCCCCCAGCACCACCAAGAGTAATTCCTGTATAGAGCCAGGAGTAACCCCTGAGCATTGCAGGGTGTGACCCAAAAAGCAAAATATTAATAAAATTCCATCTTTTTTAAGAAAGAAAGAAAGAAAGGAAGAAAGAAAGAAAGAAAAAAGGAATAAAAAAAGAAAAAAGGCACTGCCCAGGAAGCCTGGAACCGCCCTCTGTTCCAACTAAAAAGCTTCTAGGCTTTTTCTCCATGGGTGTTCCTGGGATTTGGCCTCAACCTCCCTCTGTCCCCCTTTACTGTCCCATGACTGGTTCACAGCTGCTCTGGGCTCTGACTTGACCTTCCCCACCCCTGACACACACAGGGGGTCCTTGGGGGGATGTCCTCCCCACCCCGCCGCCTCAGGTGTGTCCCTTGTTCTTGGGGCTGCCTCCCCCTCTTCCTCCTCCCGAGTTAGCCGAAGCAGTATCAGGCCAGCCTGGTCCCCGGGGACCCCCCACTGCATGCATGCTTCCATCTGGAGGCGTGCCCGCCATCCCCTCTGCCAGTGGCTGGCTGCCCTCCAGCCCAGCCTCCACCCCAGCTCACGTGACTCAGTCTTTTCAACAGCCTTGGGGCTGCAGCGACACAGAAGCATTTTCTCTAGAAATCCCATGCTCCCCTAGCCCCTGGTCTGCGGGTTCCATTCTTGCGGACAGACCCCCGTGATCTGAAAGCACCCCCCTCTTGGTGCCGGGGGCCTTGTCGTTGGCCATCAGTGCAGGGCTTGGCTCTGGGTTCATTGCAGTTGCTGTTTACAGATACACTGCCTCTTGGGTGGGTGGCACCAGCGTTTGGGGTGGGGTTGGGCTGCTCTGGGGTTCCCCACTGGCATGTGGGGGGGCAGTCCATGGGCAGCCTCCTGTCTAGGTGGTACTCTTTGAAGTCACTTAGCTTTCTCTGTCCTGGGGAGGTTTTTCTCCTTCCCTGATGCAGCCTAGAATCTTCTGAGCTGGGGGTTGGACCCAGCTCCTTACAAGGCTTGGGTCAGAGGTGCAGCTCAGGGTACAGCCAACATTTTGAGCGTTTGAGGTCCTGGGTTTGATCTCTGGCAGCAAAATAACAAAACAAAACAAAGACACCTTTTAGGAGGGCCAGCTCCAGGCCCGTGCTGTGACCAGGCCAGGCTCTGCCTCCCACCACGGGTCCCATCTCCTTGGTCATCTCCTGCAGTTTCTGGGGAGCTGGCTGTGAATGTAAGAATTCCCTGGGACCGGCTGCTGAGGACTTCATCTCAGTGCTGCATCGTGTCTTCTGCCCTTGGCCTTTGGCCTCTGCAGTGTGGAGGCTGCCCTGGGCTTCTCTGCCTTTTGTTTAAGAGCCAGGAAGGGTAGTTTTTAAGTGCTAGGTTGCATAGTTCTTTCCCATACAGTCTTGGTGCTATTTTCAGCATGGGTTGACGCTATCTAATGAGGTACAACCCGGGACATCTTCATCCTGTTGAATAGCGCCTGGTCAGGGGAGGCCCACTTGGGGAAAGACTGCCTTAGAGTCTGGTTTTGGGGCCGGGGCCATAGTATAGTGGGTAGGGCGTTTGCCTTACACGTGGCCAACCCGGGTTTGATCGCCCCAGCACTGCCAGGAGTAATTCCCGAGTCCAGAGCCAGGAGTGACCCCTGAGCATCACTGGGTGTGACTCAAAAAGCAAATGATCATGATCATCCTGTTGTTTGTCGATTGCCTCGAGCAGGCACCAGTAACGTCTCCTTCGTCCCAGCCCTGGGATTCTAAAAAGCGCAACATTCAAGGCTCTTTCAGGGTTAGGAGAATGAGACCCATCATTGTTACTGGTATTTGGCATATTGGGTATGCCACGGGGAGTTTGCCAGACTTTGCCATGTGGGCAGGTTACACTCGGTAGCCTGCCAGGTTGTCCAAAGCAAGAATGAGATAAGATGTCGGTACCTTCGTGCATATGGAGAGTGATCTCAGCATGGTTGTGGCTGGTTCCAGAAGTCTTCGGCTGCCGGGGCTCTGCTTGGGGCGGGGAGGGGAACCCCTCCCAAAAAAAGCAAAAAAGCAAAAAATAAATAAATAAATAAAAATAAAAAAATAAAAGTCTGGCTTCCTCATGTGGATATTAGCGGCATTGATACTCTAAAGTGGGGAAATAGGTACTCCAGAATGCTGGTACTGATACTCTAAGATTAAAAACAGTGGGAGCATCAGTTCTCTAGTACTGATCCTCTAAAGTCGGGGTATTTATTCTTGAGGGCAAGAATTGGGGGGATACTTGTCTGTGTAGCCATCAGACCCGCTTTCTGTACCCATTGCCACATGCTCCAGGGAGCCTGGGGCTTGGTCCTGGGGCTGCCCCTTGGGCACTGCAGCTCCTCTGCCTTGGCTGCCCGGGCTGCAGGGACAGCGCACACTGGCCCCGGGTGAGAGGTCCAAGTGGGGGGAATGGGGTGCAGGGATCTACACTCCGGCCTTGCTGGGCACACAGAGGTGGGCTGGAAAGTACTGTGTGGACGCTGGCCTGAAGGTGACCTTAATCTAGTTCCTTCATGTCTTTGGGCCTCAGTTCCTTAATGGAGACGATAAAACCTCAGGGCAGATGGGACCAATATGTGTGTCTCTTTGGAAATGAGAAGAGCAGAAAAGCGCTGTTTGGTGAGCGGCTCCCCAGAAGGGCTCCAGAGTCCTCAGGGATGCAGAAACCAGGGCTCTCCTGGCGGTCCTCAACCGGCTTGAGCAGGGGATGGAACTCGGGGCCCCCCCACGCAAGGCATGTGCTCAGCCTTGGAGCTACCCCCTGGCGCCCAGAAAAGCATTATAATGACCTCCTCAGCGTTGCACTCCCCTGCCCCACCCTGCAGCCCGTGTTTCAGTTTACTCATATTGTTTCTGGTACCTGGCGGTGCTCAGGCCTTACTCTTTGCTCTGAGCTCCTGGCCGGCTCCAGGGACAATATGGGATTCAGGGAATCCAACCCAGGATGGCCTGGTGCAAGGCCAGCATCCTACTCGCCATACCATTGTTCTGACCCCTCCGTTTCCTTGTGTTTTTCTCAAGACATTTGTGACTGTCTCCTGACCTGCTTGGGTTTGGATATTCTGTCGGTAGCCTGGAGAGGTTTGGGGGTCTGGTTTTGCCAGCTCAGGAAATAGTCGGAGAAAGTGTTTCTGCTTTCACCCCTGGAAGAGTTAGTTTGGAGGGTTGGAAACCCCTTAGCTGCTGACAGGAATTCACTAGTGAAGCCCCAGGGACTGGAGTTGTTTTACAAGCAGATTCAGTTTCCTCCAAACATAGAAGATACTGTTTCTTTTTGTCTGTATTTAGAAAGTTTTTTTTTTTCAGAAACATTTCCTATTGTCAAATCTTCAAATTTTTATTGTTGAAGAGACACTGTTCTGTATCATTACGAATATTGGTACTTTGTGTCTTTAGTTTTAATTTTTTAACTTAAAAATATTTTTTAATTTAAAAGTTTTTTAATTTAAAAAGTTTTTTAATTTGCTTCAGGGTGCTGTTCAATGCATTACTAATATTGGTAATTTGTACCTTAGTTTTAATTTTTCTTCATCTGTCTAGTTAACTAATATTTCCCCTGAATTATCTTTTATTTTTGTATGTCTCTATAATTTATGATTTTAGTTTATTTGATTTTTTTCTTTTGGGCTTAATTTGATATTCTTTTTATCTTCTTGAAATGGGCCTTAAATAATATTCATCACTTCTTTTCAAAAGCATGCTTTTAAAGTTAAGTATCTTTCATTACATTATTTTGGTTTTGTCCCACACCTTTTGATATACCTATTTTGTTAAAAATATTTTCTAATTTTTGTTGTGATATATTTGATCCATGGGATAAGAGTATATTCATATTGATTTTCAATAATCTGGAATTTGTAATGATGCACATTATTATTTTTTTATTTGAAGTTTAATTCTACAGGGACCAGAGGACAATCATATTCTGTACAACTTTAGTTTGTTAAATTTTGCTGGAACTGCATTTTTAATCTTTCAGGTGATCAGTTTTTAAATGGGGTGGGGGTGCGCATCTAGCAGTTCCTGAGCCCAGCACAAGCCCACAGTTGATGCTTGGGGGTCACCAGGACCACCCCAGTAAGTGCTCAGGGGTCCAGGGATGAGTTCGTGCCCTTGTGCATGTAGAAATCTGCTCTCCCACTCCTGCTTTGTCCCGTGCCCATGTGATCAGCTTTTTTTTTTATGTGATCAACTTTGAACAGTGTTTTCTAAATGCCTATTTCGTGTGCTAGCAGAATGCTTTTCCAAACTGAGAACAACGTGTCAATGACACATTTTCCCTCCTCCAAATGAATACTTTCACCTCTTGGACTCTAATGTGAGAACCTGGCAGCACTTAGCTCCACCCTCACCACAAGCACTCTGGCTATTTTAATGTGTTTTAGCTAGACTTGTATTTTATGTTTGGTAAGACATTATTATTAGAGTCTACCACAGTTGTCATCATCGACCTTTGCCCAGTTTGCATCTTCAGTTGCTCTCCTTCCTTCTTCATTTCTGGGCTTCTGTCTTGTTTCCTGTAGTGTTACTTTGCATGCCCATGTGCTGACATTAAACGTTCTTCCTGCCTGGCAATGTCTTTCTCTTGCTCTCCACGTTGGAAACCAGTTTTGTTGGATGTTGAGTTCTAGATTGCTGTATTTTTACTGTCAACCTTTCAGGGTGTCCCACTCCATTATCCCATGCCTTCCATGGTTTCTCTGGCAATGCCAGGTGTCACACAGCCCTCTGTTCCTTTTCAATAAATTCGTTGTTTATCTCTGGTTGTTTTTTACAGTTTTCTCCAATCTTTGTTTTTCAGCAGTTTTACACTGATGTGACTGGGAATTTTCTCTTCCTTCCCTCCTTCCTTCCTTCCTTCCTTCCTTCCTTCCTTCCTTCCTTCCTTCCTTTCCTTCCTTCAACCCTTCCGCCCTCCTTCCTTCCTTCCTTCCTTCCTTCCTTCCTTCCTTCCTTCCTTCCTTCCTCCCTTCCTCCCTCC
>JAOXYA010000020.1:20946950-20963008 GCA_028565675.1 Sorex palustris
GGCGACCACCTAAGGCCAACCCCCCCCCCCGACCAGAAGCCCCCGCGCCGAACCGCGCCGCGCCACGGGCTCCCGCCCGAGTCGCGGGAACTCACCCCGTGCAGGTGGAAGCCCTCGTCGCCGCCCGCGGGCAGCTCGGCGCTGGCGCCCAACCCCATAGCTCCTGCCCGCGCCCCCCGGAGCCCCGCGCAGACCCTCCTCCCCGCGCCCCCAGCTCCGACTCGGCGCTAGATTAGCCACGTCTGGTCACGTGCACCCAGGCCCCGCCCCCGGCTGTGACGCGCTTGGCAACCGGCAGGCCGCCCCGTTGCCAAGGACGCGCGCGCCTCCAACTGCGGCCGGCCGCAGGAGGCGTGTCCGGTTCCTGACCCGGAGCATCCTGTGCCTGGCGCCTCAGCTCCACACACACACACACACACCCCCGACATGGCCAGCGATGACTCCTCCTCCCTTATGGTGCGTGCCCCCCCACCGCCACCCCAACCCCCCGACTGGCCGCTGGCTCCTCCCTCCACCCCCTCCTGGCCCGCGCTTCTGCTCTGACCGCTCCCGCTGTTCACTGCTACCCCTCTTTGGCTGACTGGCATGGGTTGGGGACACATCAGGCGATTCTCAGGTGCTACTACTGGCTCTGTGCTCAGGAGTCTTGCTGAGGAACATTTGCGGTGCCGGGAATCACGTGCACAGGGATCTGTCTCTCTCTGGCCCCTTCTTTAAGGACTGGGAAAGCCCACCACCCTGCGGTGCTCAGGGTTTAACTTCCAGCTTTGTGCTCAGGGATCATTCCTGGCCATAGTCAGACGCTATGCTGGAGATCAAACTGGGTCTGCTGCATGCAAGGCAAACTGTTACCCCACTACAATGTCTCCAGTTCTTTCCCCCACTTTATCCTCCTTATTCTGATGTTGGCAGAGAGGTGGTCTTGCCCCTTCTGCCCATATCTCAGCCAGTAAGTCAACTCCTGTGTCCTGAGTCTCCCATTTCTTTTCTTTTTTTTTTCTTTTTCTTTTTGGGTCACACCCAGCGATGCTCAGGGGTTACTCCTGGCTTTGCACTCAGGAATCACTCCTGACAGTGCTCGGGGGACCATATGGGATGCTGGGAATTGAACCTGGGTCGGCCGCGTGCAAGGCAAACGCCCTACCCACTGTGCTATTTCTCCAGCCCCTACACTATGTTTTTTGACTCAGGGTGGAGAATTTTGTGGGTTCATGGGTCCAGACTGCTTCAGTCCCTTAGATTCTTCGCTTGTGGCCCTATTCACCCCACAAATCGACTGGGTGTCCCACAGTACCTCTTGATCCCTTATTGCCAATGTTTGTGATCATTTGCTCATTGTTGGGTCTCTCATCAAGTCATTCTTTCCCTCCACTTCCTTCCACAAAACTGATTACATTATGCAGACCTTAGGGGCTAGGTGATGTGTTTCAATTCACTTAGATTTTGAGATTCAAGGGAATGGTGGTACATCAGATGTAGTAAATAGTATCCATTGTGTTTGGGTATGTTGTAGGTTTATACTGACCTTTTAATTTGTTTCTGGGTCACCCCTATTGGTGCTCAGGGCTTTCTCCTGGCCTAGTACTCAGGTATCACTTCTGTTGGGTTTGTGGGACCATACGGGGTGCTGAGGAATCTAACCTGGGTTTGCTATGTGCAAGGCAAGCACTCTATCTGCTGTACTATCTCTGACCCCTAATCTGCTTTTTTCCTAGAAAAAATTAAAACTGTCATAAAATACACAAACATAAAACTGACCGTTGTACCTATTTTTAATCCTAGAGCTTGGTGTGAAGTAACTTCCTACTGTCTGTGCAACCCCCCTTAAGAACTTGCGTCTTGCAAACTGAAACTCTAGGTACATCCACTGCATCCTCTGCCTCCCTCCTTGGAGCTGGGGAAGCCACCCTCTCTGTTCATAAGGGGAGCAAATTATTATCATCCCATGTTACTGCTGCCATGGTCCGTGATTAAACAGGAGTCTGTCTCCTATGCCCATAGCACCTGGATGGCATCTGCCACACATGACCACTCAGAGTGAGCTGATGAATGAGTCGTTGTTAATTCCTGTATCTTTTGGCAGGGTGATAGAATGTTCCCTTGTACTCATTAAAGTGATTGATGGTTCACATAAAAGTTGCCATTGTTACCTGGATGAATCCCTTTCCAGGTTAATATGTAACACGGGCTTCTAGGTGGGAGAATATTGCCAACTCTTGATGATCCCACTAATGAAGGGCAGGAGAGCAATAGCCTAGTTCCAGCGGATGCTGATTTTAAAGCACTTATATTTCGCTGTGTATGGATTTGTGGTGGTGATCCTCCTTACTAATTATGCTTGGTTCATGCTAGCATTATCACAGAAGTTGTCCCCCGGCGCCACTTGGCTGGCAGTGATTTGAAAGGAAGAGGGTAGCCCACTGGTACATGGGTGGCCTATTAAAGCAAACATTTGACACAGGTGTACACAAGGCAGTTAACTAATTGGCCATATTGGAGAGCTGCTGCTACAATAATTGGTGAAATCAAAAGGAATCAAATCTTGCACTTGTATAGGGGTTTACAGTTACATTAGCTTTCAAATCCATTACCTCATTTCTTTCCCATAACTATAACCCTTTAATACAAGCCCTGCTAGCTCCCTCTTCTAAGTGGGGAACTGGAAAGGCCCTAAGATCAATATGTTCACAGCTATACACATAGTCAAGAGTCAGGATTCTGACTCTTGCAAGTTTAGCTTTAATTTTTTTTTAACACCATTGTAGATATAAACCCTAGCCTTTAAAACTGTGGGTCACAACACGATATATGGAATCATGTAACAATTTGGAATCATTTTAAAATAAATTTTCTTTGCTTTTTTTTTCTTGGTGGGGGGGAGTCACACTCAGCTGTACTCAGAGTTTACTCCTGGCTCTGTGCTCAGGAATCAGTCCTGGCAGAGATTGGGGGATTGACATGGGGTCAAGCCCAGATGGTTGTTGCCTGCAAGGCTAGTGCCCTACCCCCTGTACTATTTCTCTAGTCTTTGTTTTATAAACATTTTTTTACAATACCTATATATATATATGCATACAAATAATTAAAAAATCTTGACATGGTATCAAAATTCATTTGATCTCCTCCATATATTCACGTGATCTTCTCCCATATCTTAAGGCCAATCAGGCAGAAACCGTTAAATCCTTTAGTCATCAATTCTGTTAAATCTGAAATGTCATTTTAGGATAGTTCTTGCAAAGATCATGGCACCTTATATACAGGCTTTCTTCTAACTGAATTTTGGAATGATATTTTCCTACAAAGCTCATCACTTCTTTTTTACCTGTCACAATCTATTTATCATTGTATTTTTTTTTGTTTGTGCTTTTTGGGTCATACCTTGCCATGCACAGAGGTTACGCCTGGATCTGCACTCAGGAATCACCCCTGGCGGTGCTCAGTGGACCATATGGGATGCTGGGAATTGAACCTGGGTCAGCCGTGTGCAAGGCAAACGGCCCTACCCACTGTGCTATTGCTCCAGCTCCTATCATCTGATTTTCAAAGAAGATTTATTATGGCTCAGTAAAGTTTGAATCTGCAGGCCCTGAAACACTAAACTTTCAATTGCTCTTTAAGTTGGTCTTCAGTCACTGTTTCAGGAATGCAAAAAGATTTTTATTTTTGGCAAGGGGACAGGGCTGCATTTTGAACCCAGGGGTCTCACACAGGCAAGGCAAGTGTTTTGTGGTCGAGCAATGTTTTTTATCCCTTGAAACGCATTAAGGGATTTAGCCAGGGGAGACACAGTAAGTCTTAATGTCAGTGCTAAGTTATTGGAAACTGTGACACTGAGTTAATAAGAATAACCAAGGCAGGGCCTCCAATAATGCCTTTTGGTTCTGTGTGAGCTGGGATTCTGTTCGTCTTGTCAGTATTAGAGCTAACCTATGTTGAATGGAATTAGTTACTCGATGGCTCGCTCTCCTGTCGGTAGGCCAAATCTCCCCTCATCTCTGCTCTCCTTCTTCTATTTCTTACTGGCTAGTGGGAGCAAGAGACCAATATCTGGCATATGAAATTCGCAGGCACTTGCTTGGACGAGAACTTTGGAAAACATTTGATAAAAGAGGATACATGAATTGGTATTGCCCCTGTTCATTTTTTTAACTCTTTTTTTTTTTCGCCACACCTTGTAGTGCTCAGGGCTTACTTCTGATTCTGTGTTCAGGGACCACTCCTGGCAGTGCTTGGGGGATCATATGTGGTGCTGGAGATTGAACCTGGGTCTGCTGCATGCAAGGCAACACCCTGCCAGCTGTCTCCAGCTCAAAATTCTAATTTTTAAATTAATGATCACAATTCAGATTACATGCTTCCAACACTGTTCACATTCATAGGTTGTCTTTTTTTTTAAGGTCACACCCAGTGATGCTCAGGGGTTACTCCTGGTTCTGCACTCAGTAATTAATCCTGGAGGAACTCGGGGGACCATATGGAATGCCAGGGATTGAACCCAGGTTGGCCGTGTGCAAGGCATATCTGGTGTGCTATCCCTTTGGCCCCTTACAGGTTTGATCACAGTCACCACACTTGCACCAACATGACCAAGACCCTTGCTCTTTACCATGAAGCCCATCTCTTCACTCCTCTCACCTCCTCCACATGTCACTATTCTTTCTAACTACTCTAAAGTTGGTCTAAGTGGTTGGAGTCTGCAACTTTTCCCCACTGAGTGTAAAGACATAAGACAACAGAGCAGAAAGAATGAGCCTAGGTCCTTGGTGCCATCACAGTGTTGGAACAACCAACAGCCTCCTGCTCCTGCCTTCCCCCTTCTCCAAGCCAGGAAACCCCTTTCCTGTTGAGGCACTGTCACCAGGTTTATAATAACTCAGTCAAACACATTCATTTCTGACACTCCAGCTGCTGCTCTTTACTACATCTGTTTTCTACTTTTCTCCAGGTCCAGTGGTTCCTCTGTAGCTTGGTGGAATGGGTCCTGGGTAGCAATTTCAGATCCAGAAAGCTCTCACATATGAAGAAGTGTTTGCAAATAAAAGATTAATTCAGGGCCTGAGAGGGCACTTGCCTTGCATGCGGCCAAGCAGGGTTCAATCCCCATCACTCCATATGATCCCCCAAGTTCTGCCAGGAGTAGTTCCTGGGTGCATATCCAGCACTGTTGGGTTGTGGCTCTTTCGATTTGTCCCTCCAAAAGTAAACAAGCCAACCCACCCCCTACAAAATACTGATTCATGGGCAGGAGAGATTGTACAGGAGTAAGGTGCTGGTCTGGTGTGCCCTTAATCCTGGTTTTATCCCTGGCATCCCATACGGTCCCTTGAACAAATGTCAGGAGTGATGCATGCATCTCTTCAAACAAAGCAAAACTTACCCCCTCCCACGCCTGAAAATGACTGAGAAATGTTCTTGTATCTCTTTGCCTAAGAATTTCTTGAATGTGAGATAAATGTGAGTGTCCACTATCTCCTGGCTTCTCTGGCAGCATCTGTGGTTCTGCTTTTGAGTCTGTGCAACGCCCCCTCTTCATTTCAAGGACTTCTCAGTAGGTCTCATACGCATTCCACAGGGATGAAACACTCATACGTGAGCAAGCCTGCATGCACACAGAACCAAATCTCTCCAGCACTCAACAGCTTTCAAACTGAAACGTAATCTGTTCTTCCCAAAGTTATGTTCCTTAGTGATTGAATTTTTTATTTGAGGCACCATGACTTACGAATTCATGAGAGGGTTTCTCTCTTCTTTCTTTCTTTCTTTCTTTCTTTCTTTCTTTCTTTCTTTCTTTCTTTTCCTTTCCTTCCCTTTTCCTTCTTTTTCTCTTTCAGAAAACAAGTGAAAGCAGTGATATATCTGATTACCTTTTAACACTTGTTTGCCATTTTCACCATATGTGGAAAGACATGGTGGTTATTTCATTGAGCAAAGCCAACAGATCCAGGTACTAGGTTTTGCTTTGGATACTGGAAATGGGAGCACTTAAATCAACTGAGTTAACTGTGGGTATTTGTGGAATAATTTTTTTCATGCTACCTTAGACAAGCATCACTGCCAGAACCAAGAAAGAAAGTTACTTTAATTGACTAAAGCTGTTCTGGCTCTATTTCTTCAAAAGCACATATATGGCTTAACAAACAAAGGTATTTCCATGCATTAGGAATAATCAGAGAAAGTCAAGATTCTGGAAATGTAACATATTCACAATACAGGGCATTGAAGAAGGAGGCTTTGGGGGGAGAATGTGACCGTCTGTTGACCCATGAAAGGGCCCCTTGGGGACAATTAGTGGTGCCTCACCCCCCTCCCCTTGGAATGTGCATTTCCAGAAGCTGCCAAGGGCACAGCCCGGAATTAGCAATGCGTGGAGACTGTCTGGCCTCAGTCATGGCCAGTCATGGACTCTATAAAAACTTTTTAAGATTTGGTGGGGGAAGTTGGGGGTGGGGGCAAAAAACAACTCAACTGTGGCCACCAAGGACAAGCCAACGGTTCAAAGTCAAAAGACCCTGAGTACTGGTGTACAGAAATGGGCTGACCAAGGGTGTGGGTGGCCGGGAGAGGATCAGAGATGAGGGTGGGGGGAAGTGAGCTCTGGAATGCTGTATACATGAAACCCAGAGAAAACCTCTCATGAGTTCGTAAATCATGGTGCCTCAAATGAAAAATGAAAACAAAAGAAAAGTTTGTAGGTTCCTGATTTATTAAAATGTCCGTCTACGAATGTTCCATCTCTCTTTGCCCTGGGCCTAAGGGGGTCATTTTCTTATTACTCCCCAAAAGTTTCTGAGATGGGTGCACCCTAATGGAGACAGACGTTTAGGAGTGGGCACTGAACGTACAAATTAAGAAATCCTTCAGGGCCAGAGTGATAGTATGGTGGGTAGGGTGTTTGCCTTGCACGCGGTCGACCCGGGTTTGATCCCTGGCATACCATATGGTCCCCCAGCACTGCCAGGAGTAATTCCTAAGTGCAGAACCAGGAGTGACCCCTGTGTATCACCGGGTGTGACCCAAAAAGCAAAAAAAAAAAAAAAAAGAAATCCTTCAGGGAGAAGGGATGGGACAAATAACATTAACGCTAGTATAAAAAATATCAAAGCAAAGAAAGAAAAAGAAGCAATTCATAAGAAACGAAGCCTCTTTATGTTTAACAAGTCCCAAGGCTCAATATTAGCTCCCCACAACTTTCCATGTGGGCACACCTATGTGTGTCAAGGTTACACCAACTCCCCTAGAATCCTCGATGCAGCTTCGCCGGATGCCCTGACTTAGGGTTCTGTTTGGGCACCCTCTATGTGTAAGCCTGGCTGCCTAGTTTATAGTGTGAGGTCACACTTAAGGATCATACATGTGGTTTTCTTGTGGAATAAGAGGGTGACCTATATATGCGCGTGTGTGAAAGTTGGCTGACTGTGTTCTGTGGCTCTGAGGCATTGTTAGGATTCCTATCTCTCCATCAAGGATAGGGAAAGCCTACCAGAAGGAGCACATGGGGCAGCGTCTCTGCTGGATATTTTATCATTTTTGCGTTACTGTATTAACAGAAAAACTGCCAACAAAGGAGCACTGCTGTGGAATGTGGAATGTGGAAGGATGATTTAGGGGAAAGAGAAACAGGCCTTGACAATCTGTTGAAGGACCCAGGGAGAGCTCCAAGGACACATGCAGTGAAATGTTGCAGCAGATTAACTCCCAGTTTCAGTAAGTGAAACTGGGTTCTCCCTGGGAGAAGAGTCACATCTTCCAAAGTGAGACCAAGCCTGAAATCTCAGCAGGTATCATGGAGCCCTCATCCAGAGAGAAACTGAGAATCAACAGTATGTGTATCTCACTCTAGTCTAACAGAATCATCATACAACCCATTTTTTTTTTTTTAGTGGAAAGTACTGAAGATAAAACTGTCAGATTTCCAAACTCGCACATCTCCTGCCATTCCAATGCACTTTTGTGTTCCCTTTTTGGCTGGCTCTTGGGTCACACTCAGCAGTGCTTGGGGCTACTCAGTATCAGGGATCTAGTGGTGCCAGGGATTGAACCCAGGACTCTCACATACAAAGCACTGGACCTTCTGAGCCATCTCTTTAGCAAACATAGTCTTTCTTTTTTTTTTTGGGGGGGGAGGTGTCTCCCTTGGAGTTGCTCAGGGTTTATTTCTGGCTCTGTGCATAAGGGTCACTCCTGGCAGTGGTTGGGGACCCTCATCTAGTGTCAGGGATCAAACAGGACCAGTTGTGTGCAAGGCAAGAGCCTTAATCCCTGTACTGTTTCTCACATAGGACGATGGACAGCCTCCTACAATAGACATTTTCAAGCTACCCTAGCATGGGCGCATCTGTTTGATATGAGCCCCACTTCAATGATGTATGCAGGCGCACTTTCCATCACCCTCTTCTGAAGCATATGATTGGCTGACGGGACTTTAAACACAAGGGAAGTATCATTGCTAACTGACAGCCTTTCTGTTCTTGGAAGTGTCTCACTGATTTGAACAAGGAACTCCAGATGCCTGGCAATCTTTGATGCCAATCTGATAATTGATAGGGCCCTTGGGATTTTTTTTGCCAGTCCTTACAAATTTCATAAATAGGAACTGGGCTGAAGACTCTATTCTCAATGTCTCTATGCCAATTGAAGACGGACAGTGGCAAATACCATTCAAGTCTGAAGATAATTAAAAAGTAATCTCTACTGCAGATGGGTTCACTTTGCTTTTGGACTTTCATTTTTTAATGGGAAAATGTGTCTACATGACTTAGAAGAGACCGACTCCTGAGCTGGAATCAGAAATGTGAGTCTGTCTCCAATCCTCCTCCCCTTGTTGCCGGGGTTGTGTTAGGGGGGCGGGTTGTACACTTGGTTGTGGTGCTTGCACATGCTTGGTTTGGAGTTCCAGATCATACCAGCAGTGGTTGTATGATTACACTCTGTGATGCAGGGAGTGCTGTGGTCAGAAGGGAGATCTCACACATGCCGGCAGGAACTTCACCACAGACATACATCCCTGGCCCCTAAATGTTCATACTCTGGAATTAATAACTCCCATTTGGGATCTATTCTAAAGAAATAATGCAGATTGAGCTCGAAAGATAGTACAGTGTGTGTGTGGGGTGTCTGCATGTGGCTGAGGTTGCAATCTGATCCCAAATTGATTCCTGACACCACATAGGTTCCTGAGTACTGTTAGGAGTGACCTCTGACCACAAAGACAGTAGTAGCCCTCAGCAATGTCAGATGGGAACCCAATGACCCCCATCAAAATGAAGGCGATATTTTTACCCAAAGGCGTATGAATTAAGAGATCATTTATAGCAGAGAAAGACTGGAATAAATTATACTTCATTCAAATGACTATGCGACATTGTAAGTGATATTTAGAAAATGTTTTAAACAAGAAAAAAATAGACCTGAATGAAAGAGAAGATGTAAAAATATATGAATAATACAATCAAAATATATACACAGAAAAACATGAGAATAAAATGAAGTAGAATAGATACAATAAAAACAAAAACGCTGTCTTTGATTTTAGTAAATTCTACAAATTTCCAAGACACTTGTTTCTTTAATAACAACAAAAATTTTTTTATTGAAAGTGAAATTAAATAAGCTCCCTTTCCAGAACTCATAGATACTGCATATCAGCAAAATTACATTAACAAGGATATTAGTTTGAGAATTTTCTTTTTGGTTTTTGGGACACACTTGAAAATGATCAGGGGTTACTCCTGGATCTGCACTCAGAAATCACTCCTGGCAGGGCTCGCTTGAGGACCATATGAAATGCCAGACATCAAACTCAGATTTGCTACATGCAAGGCAAACACCTTACCCACTGTACTATCTATCTGGTCCTAGTTTTAGAATTTAAACTAGAATTCTAGAATTTAAAATGTGAAACACCTGACAAGTGGGTCACTAAGTGCAAAAGACTGTATCAAAATCTCAAAAGACCATTGCATCTACTTGGTTTTACACACTGGTTCAGAAATGAGATAACGTCAAAAGTACTTGTATATTGTTTCTACCACTTAGCATCTTTGAAATTTTTTTTGGGATCAACATTTTCTCCTTAGATCAATTTGAGTAAACAAAAAATAAAATTCACTCGTCTACTTCAGATCCTCACTTTGGGCAAACTAATAATGATTCATTTATACACCACGCATCTAGCCACAGTTACATAATTTATAAACTCATATAGTTTGCAATTAAATTATAATGCCACAGATGTAGATGGTTTCGTTTTTGATTAAAAATTTAAAAACTGAGGCATGTGTATGTAAATATGCGTATGCTTTTTCTGCTCCTACACATTTTTATTGACTTATTAGGAACTGTTTGGTCTGGCTAATAGCTGCTTCTACTTTCCCACCTTTCACAAATCACTAGGTGGACTCAGTTTCATAGACAAGGGGAACATTCTCTTTCTCATCTCTGTAAATGTCCTTATTATGGCACCTTACACAATATTTACAAACACCATACACTAAGCAGCCCAGGGGCTGTCTTTCTGCTAAAAGCATCTGCCTTATAAGCTGGAGGCCTTATCAGCTGGAGTTTGATCCCTGGTGCTCCCCACATGAGCCCAGTTCTAATGTCTGATTTCAAGCACACAGTCTAGTTTGTCCAAGCATCTCAGAGTGTGGGGCCCCCAGTGAGGACCACAACTGAAAGGGGAAGAAACTTGGTAATTGCCAACAAGAAAATGGAGAGAAAAGGGACAAAGCAAACAGAACTAGTGACAGGGAATCACTGTGAATTTCCATTTCCAATGACACAAGGGTCCAGGCAACCTTCATTCCTGAGCTTAAGTGCTAGGTGAGCTTGCAGGGGGAGGTGGGACGGGGCAGAACTGAGGAGCAGGCATGGGAGAGACAGGTGAGGCCAGGGCAGAGCCTGTGCAGGGAGAGCGACAAACTGGGGACTGGACAGTGGGAAGGCTGGAGGGACGAGCGCTCTGCCTGTGCCCCTGGGAAACCAGCGTGAGACCCGCGCATCTCACTGACGCCTGGGGAGCTCACCGCGGTCCAGGCCAGAGGCTCCTCCCAGGGCCGCCTGGCACTGCTGGCACAGGAGCAGGACATGTTCGCAACCCAGATTCCATGTGTGTCACCGAGAAGACAGCCACATCCTCTGGGGCCGCAGAGGAAGCATCACATGCCAGGGGCTCTCCCTCAGCCCTGGGGCAATTCTCCAGGGCTCATTCTGGCCTCCTGGCCTCCAGCTCAGTTCCTCCCCATTATTCACCTTTCACAGAGTCTGGATTTGCACGAAAATCTGTGACCCTCAAATAAAATCATTTTTCTGACATGCAAAGTGACAATCTGAGTCACACTTCCCAGCGAAGGATGTATAGGGCCAGAGGTATCCCATTAGCAGTCTATTTAGTGCCACTTTTGGGGGCTTTGTTTTGTTTTGGGGCCACACCTAATGATGCTCAGGGCTTATTCCTGGCTCTGCACTCAAGGATCACTCCTAGCTGGGCTCAGAGGACCATATGGAGTGCCAAAAGCAAATCCAGGTTGGCCACATGCAAGCTTGGCAAGCACCTTACCCACTGTACTATCTCCCCAAATGTCACTTTCCCCCGCCCCATTTCTGTGCCTTCTGTGGATAGGTTTTTTAGTTAAAACTTCTCCAAGCGTAGAGCTAAAGAGTGTCTAGTGCTTCTTAGCAAAAGAAGACTGTGATGTGACAGATGGAGAAAGTGTTGGATAAACCTTTTTCAGTTATAGTCATTTGAAGGGTCAATATGAAAAAAATATTGATAAATTCAAAATTAGGTGATTTGAACAGAAACACACACACACACACACACACACACACACACCAGGTTTTTTAATGGATTAAGGAGAATGTGATTGGAGGCCTGCTGGAACATGACCGTATGACTTCTAGAAGTGATAGAGATTTTCCTCTGGACTGGTGAGCCTAAATGCTGAGCAGATATTCCATTACCAAGTAGAGATTGCAGAGGGGGAAACAGAAGGGAAAGGGATCCTGTCAGTGCGTGGGTCCCCCCCACTTCCAACAACACACATTAGAATCCATTCTTAGCTAGTCACTCATTTATCCAACAAGTGGAAACTGAGTGTTTATATCAAGGACAATTTAGCTGCAGGGATTCAACAGAAAAGGGAAAAAGGTCAAAGGCACTAGGCCCACGGAACCCACATTCTACTTCAATGATTGCAAGACTGAGTGGCTTTAGGGAGATTTTTCTTTTCTTTCTTTTGGGGGGACGACCACACCCACCCAGCAGTACTTGATGTGATGTCAGAATTCAACCCACTGTCTCTGCTGTAGCCACAGCCACATGCAAAATAAGTGCTGTCACCTTTGTATTTCTCTGGCCTTAGCCGAGTACTTTTCTTGAAGTCCGGGGACACCCAAACATTTACAAAGACCAACAATAATGACTTCCATATGCCCTGATTCAGATAATGGTGCTGCACGAGCCAGGAAACAAATAACCAGCCAAACACCGGGTTCCCTGCACTGGACAGAGTGATAGAGCTTTCTAGGGCTTCCACTTTCCACAGGGTACTAGATCCTCTGAAAAGTGACAAAACACCACAGGTTGGATATATGGATCCACCATGATTATAACATTCCTGAGGAATGGGGGTACCTTCCAAATCACCTCCAAAATCACTTTAGATATTTTAATTTTTTTAAATTTATTTTTTAAAAGTATTTTTCCTCCTTTATTTATTTAAGCTTTTTTTGGGCCACACCCAGCAGTGCTCTGGGGTTACTCCTGACTCTGCACTCAGGAATCACACCTGGAGGTGCCTGAGGGACCATATGGGATGCTGGGAACTGAACCCAGGTCAAATCCAGGTCGGCTGCATGCAAGGTTAATGCTCTATCCACTGTACTATCACTTTAGCCTCTACTTTAAATATTTTTAGAACAATGGTTCTGAATCTGGACATCAAATCATCTGCATAAGTCTCACTTAAGTTGGAACCCTGAGGTGGTGCTTAGGCACCACCATTCTATAAGCTGCCCAGAAAATTCTGACGTCCAGCCAAGGTCAAGAACCACTGTGTTAGAAAGTGGCAGAACGCTCAGTGCATAGAGAGTTTCAGTCCTAATGACCCCAAACTTAATCCTAGCCACACTCTTACAGTAACTCTTACCCAAGAATAGGCTAAACTTACCAACTGGCCTAAATCGAACAATCTCCTTAGACCTAACTTTCATTTTCAAGATTGGCCATAATAAACTTAATCCCTAAACCCTATACCAACCTTACCCTAAAGTTGGGATCTGAGGGAAGGCTCCTCTGCCCTCCCTCCCCCCCCGCCCCCCCCAGCTGTGGCCCAGCTGAAAGTTGGATTGAGTCCTGCCCTCTGGTCCTGCCTTTTGCCCAGTGAAGCTGTGGGCGGTCTTGCAGCTCACCAGGAGCGGCGCTGCTGCCTGTGCAATTCCTTTGCTCTCAGATGCTCTAGGGTTTCTTCAGGCAGAGTTAGGGGTCCCCGGAAGCAAGGAAGGCAGTGTAATTGGTGCAGCTGCTCTGGAAATCTGCCTTTGCATTTCTGGGCCCTGAGCAGACCGCTTGGAGAGTGCCCGCGGGAAGGGAGCCGGCTTTGCAGGCTCTAGGCGCTTCTGACAAATTCAGGAAACCTCGTTCCTGTGTGGTCTCTTTCAAAACCATCTGAATGTTCCAGGAGATCTATTTCTTGTTCATTTCTCTCTCTTCCCCTTGCTTCTTGGGGGTCAGCCCAGAAAAGAACAGAACAGATGTTAGATCTAAAGCTTTCCTAACTCAACCACTTGACCGCTGCCCCCCTAATCTGCCGGGATGCTCACGAAATGCCTTTGAGCTGTTTTCGCTCAGGGAAAAGAGAGAAGCTCCCCTCCTTCTTCCCTCTCCCCCAAGTGGGAGGTGGTCCTTCTTGGAGAAAAACAAGATGAAAGCCAGGGTGATTGGAGTCAGCTGCATTTTCTGCCTGTTTGCATATTAAAGCGCTCTTTTTAGTTTGGCTCTCGAAATCAAAATGGATTATGCTTAATAGAGTTTTCAAACTCCAGCATGAATTTTCTTCTGCAAATTGTCACCTGATGGACCAAAAAAAAAAAAAGAGCTTTAGTTCCTAAAAAAGCAAATTCCCTCAAGAGAGGAGTCCTACCATGACCCGCGACTTAGATGTGGAGTAAATATTATTATTCCAGCTGGGAAAATTGATGGTGCCGGTGGCCTGGCTTCAAGTCAGCGCTTAACTAAGACCGCCAGGGAAAGTGAACACTGCTGAGTTGACACTTACTCAGTGACTTTCCTTCTCCATCCTAGTCATGATCACCAGAAGAGCCTGGTGGATAGTTACACACCACATTCAAGTTCCCTGAGGACCTGCAGGGGGAGTTTTCATAGCAGTTGCCCCTAGAGCACAGGTCCCTTCAGAGGCTCTTGGTTACAAATTGAGGAAACCGGGCCTCAGGTTTGCCATTGAGATTGAGCTCAGGATTCTGTGTGAAGCCTCCTCCAGAGATATACTCATCATTCATTCATTCATTCATTCGTTCGTTCAAGGAATACCATTTTGGGACCAAAGAGATAGTACAGTGGGCAAAGTGCTTGCTTTGCAATACAGCCAACTCCTGCTTGATCCCAAGCGCTGTATTTAATTCTAAGCATTACATTCAGCCAGCAGTAATCCCTGAATGCCTGCCAGCTGTGCCCCAAAAACCAAAGAGAAAGAAAAACCATTTTGTGCTGTAGAGAGCCCAATGGACTAAAGCACATGCTTTGCGTGAAGGCGGCCTGGGTTCTAGTTCCAGCACTGCATGATCCCTCAGCACTGCCGGGAGCAAGCTCAGAGCACAAAGCCTGGAGTAGCCTTCCCCCAGCACTGCCAGGTATGGCAGGGCAATCAAAAGGAAAAAAACCCACCCCACCTTTCATTGGATATAATGTGACATTTATTAAAGGCACACCACTAGACCACAAAAAGCCAACTAAGTTGTGGCATAAACTGTTATTTCATGTAAATTGAGAAGAGCTCCTTTAGCGCCATTTAGATGACATATAGCCACTTATTCATTTGTCAAAAATAAAAAGTAAGCAAAATAAATTCATTAGACTATTCTGAAAACTTGTTCACATCAAAGATAAATTCTTGTGAATCAGTAATTCACAAGAATTTATAAGCAGCTAAATTTGAAATCACTTTCACTGATCAGGACAGCGAGAGCAAGAGAGGGAGAGAGAGAGAGAGAGACAGACAGACAGACAGTTTGCACAATGCTAATGCTTCTGGTTTGTGAGGACACTCTAAGGCAGAGGGATCACCCAGGTGCATCAGAGCTGTGATTCACTGCTGACCCTCAGTCTCCTTGGAAACTGGAGTGAGAAACACCGGCGGGCTGTGAGAGGCACAACACAGGCCATCCCTGGGAGCTGCAGAAACTACAGCACACCATGTTTCTCAGGCTAAAATTCCTCATCTCATACCTACAGGAGAGGTTATGCCCCAGGGACCTCACAGGCTAGCAGGTGGCTCTGGGCTTGTACAACGTGCTGGACATGGGACTTACATGGGACTAAGACCTTCCCTCTGTAATATGACTGTGGGAATAATCATATGAGCTGGGTGAACTCAGTGACATTGCCTGTGTTTTTTTCTCCCTACCTCCCTTTTTGGATTTTGGGCCAAGCCTGGAACTGCCGGGGGGCTACTCCCAGTTTGGTACTGGGGGGACTATGACGTGCTCAGGGGACAATGCGGTGCCAGCATTTGACTGGGCTGTCTAAATGCAGTGCATAGACTCCAGGATATTGCAGTATCTGTTGAGTCCGGTGACTCAGGACTTGTCTTTTTAGACACAAAACTTTTCTGCAACCCTGGCCTGCTTTTGGCATTGGTAGATTTCCTGGCTAGCTGCTTCTCTGGTAATGCACTGCTTGGTGTCACCTGGAATGGGTTGGGGGTGGTGTGGTGTGGTGTGAGTGGTGTGTGTGTGTGTGTGTGTGTGTGTGTGTGTTTATGTATGTGTTCACGTTGGAGAAGAATCCCAAACTTTAAAAAAAAATCCTAAATATTTTA